>VWPW01028105.1:0-41368 GCA_013389825.1 Crypturellus undulatus | reverse complement strand
GCCTGGGCGTCCGCCGCAACAGCTTTTCATTTAATTTCATTTCACTCCACATTTAAACTTTTTTTTTTTAATTCTGATTAAACAATCTTTTAAATACCTACCGCATATGAACTTTAATAAATATATGTATAACTTCCATTACTAATTTATGCTATCATTCATATAAAGTTATATTTAATGTATAATATGAATAATAAATATGTATATAAATATGTATATGTAAAATAAATATATGTGATAGATATGTATAATGCCTCATGGTTAACTTGTCAACCAGGACTCCCAAATCTCTCTCCGCGGAGCTGCTTTCCAGCAAGTTAACCCCTAATCTGTACTGATGCCTGGCGTTATTCCTTCCCAAGTGCAGGATCCATCACTTATCCTTGTTGAACCTCATGAGGTTCCTCTCTGCACAACTCTCCAACCTGTCTAGGTCCATCTGAATGGCAGCACAGCCCTCTGGAGTGTCGCCCACTCCCCCCAGTTTGGTATCATCTGCACATGCGCTGAGGGTGTACTCTCTCTCCTCATCTAAGTCATTAGTGAACAAGTAGAACAGCCCTGGGCCCTGTACTGACTCCTGGGGGACACCACAGGTCACAGGCCTCCAACTAGACTCAGCCCCATTTATCACCACCCTCTGATCTCTGCCATCCGGACAGTTCTCAATTCACCCCTGAAATTTGTTCATTTTACATTAACTAGACTTGTGAGACTTCAAAATACCTACCTTAACTTTCTAAGCAGTCGAAAGAGGTTTTCAGAGAATCAAAGGGTAAAACTGGATCTAGAACTAGGTCTCACAAGAACTAGCTAATGAGAAATTTTAGGTGCATTGTTCTTTCATCTATTTTGCTTCTAAGATATTTTTGTTTCTTCTCCACATGAATTCCCAAGGCTCTTGTCAATATAGCTCCCATCTGAAATGTAGAACATGGCATAAGATATGTTGCTCTCACTATATTAAAAAAAAAAAAATCAGACGGGAAGAGATCTAGAATTTAGTGACCGAATGGGAATGAGAGCTGTGGGTTCAATTTTACCTTCACCTGAGCAGTAGTGTTCAGTTCACAACATAAGTGTGTTTATGTTTGTTATTTTTAAATAAATGTGTGTTAAGTGCAAAATTCTTATTCTTCTGCTGTTAGGTAACAACATTTCAGGGAACTCCCTTTGCAGATGTAAGCAAATAGACTTACTTGATTAATTTTGTTTTGAGTTCCAGGAAACTCTCAATCTTGGATTTCTATTGACAAAGATTTCACTAAATGTTTCAAAAGGTAAGAATGAGTAACCTTTTACTCCACTCCAATGTTTAACAGACTCATATGTGAATCAGAGATTCACATTTTTCTGCAGCTTACTGAAAGAAAAGAAGCCAAGTATTCTGCTGGTCTGGGCAAATATTCCCACCACAAACTTGTTTGTATTAGAAATGCTTTAAGCAATTTAATCAAGATCTCTCCAAGCAGCTAAGTGAAATTCACACAACTATCTATATTTGTGTAACAACTATCTGTAATATACAACTATCTATATTATATTTGAGTTGTGATAGCTCTCCAAAGAAGACTGTTTCTGTGTATGTGTGGATGATGAGTGAAATTTCAGGCCCAGGGTGAAGTCACTAGCAATTTTGAATGTCTCTCTAGTGCTTGGTACTAATGGCAAAGACTTTGTGATTTACTTTTTTTTTTTTTTTTTTTGAAAAAGACTTTACACCTTTCTGATTTCAGATTATAAATTCTGAAGGTAGAACTTCAGATTTCACACCTAATGGACAGATAAATTGATGTAGTGAATTCCATATGTTCAATTTGTGATATGACCTCAAAGATTTCAATGATGAGATTTGTTTTGAAACTACTCTTTCTGTCTTCTGTTGAAGCTGCTGTCTTATTGCAGATGACTTCTCTGCAAAGACTTGAGTAGTGTAGTCCAATTTTCTTTTGGTCTTAAACTCATCTATTTATTTCCATCTACTTAGTATTCTATGATCTACATAATTTTTTTTTGCTTATTCCTTTCTCTCTCTCCAACATCCTACTTTTTGATTTTAGTGGAAAACAATTCAAAAGACAAAATTTTCTGCAGTCCCCAGCATGAATATTTAGGGATCTAGATAACTATGGATCCTATTTTCCTGCTTGATGGGGGTGAAATAAAGAAGACCTCTATTAAAAAGATTGTTATAAAGAGCGTGCAACAATTAGAAGTGGATGAGAAGATGACCTAGCAGTTGAATAGCTGACAAGAAGTAACAAACAGGCAGCTAGCTCCAGGATTTTAAACAGAATTTGTCGTCAGTTCCACATTTCCCCAGCTTTTGGCGCTAAATTTTATGCTTCTGCCATTCAGAATACACTCCTCAGGAAAATTTCTGGAATTGTTTTGTGAATTGATCAGGAAGTGACTTGCTCCTTTATTTAGAGAAGCTATCTTGTACAGAAAGGCTGTGTGGTTAGGACTGTCACTGAGGAAGTGGGGGATCTAAGTGGAGATGGCAAGATGGCAAGTATGGCCATCTCTGAGTTGTAAAGTTCTGTCTGATGCAAACTAAAGCTTTTTAGAGTGAAATTTGCTAAGAGAACAAAAGTATGTCACACTCCTATATTCTGGCTTTATAGTTTAATATATAAGTTGCCTGAAGCTTTTTTTTCAGATATATAATATATGAAAAGCATGAGTTTTTTAGAGAGTTAGTTATTTTACATTTGCCACATTGTTATGTGCAAACACCTGGGATGAAAACTGGTGTTTATTATATTCTTTAGTCAGTTTTAGTACATATTTGATCAGGTAAATGCATTAATGTCTAAAATGACTTTTCTAAAACATTTTAAAAGTCACATAAATGTAAGAAGTTAATAAAGAAGACTGTAATCAGGCATTAATCAATATCTTTTCTACCTGTTATGCTTCTATACTTGCATACTGTAGAACTTTTGCAGAGCTTCACCTCCCTTTATCTTACTGTTTAAACCAAACTAAACCAAACCAAACCAAACCAAACAATCAGACAAAAAGTCTGTGTTTTCCTGTGTTTCTTTCCAGGAAAGAACAAAGCTAAACATTCTCAGCATAGTCGCTGGACTCTCCTACTTTCTATCTAAGCCCCTTTGAAAAAAAAAAAAAAAAAAAAGTTCTCTCTTTTCAGAGATATCACATGATCAATGAATGTTGAATTTATTTTCCTTTTCTTCAGCATTTCATCAGACTGATACTGATGGAAGCAATTGATTATGAAAAGCAAATTTTGAAATATTCTTTGGAGCACACAAGTAGCATTTGTTGCATGCGCACTGTGAATATGGAGTAAAATTTCTGAGGTCTGTCACAAAAAGTGATATTGATTGAAATGAATCACTTTTCTTTAAAAAAGTGCTAATAAAGAAGAGTACAAAAAATGTATGTTGTCATAGAAGTATATGGTTGGATGCATGAGCAGAAAACTGAATATAAACAACTGATTCTAAGGTAGCATTTGTTCAGCAATATCTGTCTTGTCTCTTGATACAGTGAGCACAAGCATACACTCCTGGAGATATACCTCCAGATAAATAGGACTAGGACTTTTCTGCCACGAACAGACCAACCTTTCCTCTGGATTGTGTTTTGATGGTCGCAGGTGTGTTGTTGATGGCTGTACTATAAATATTATCGGAGTGTGAATAGCTTCACTTTGTGTACCATAGGCAGGGAGGGCTAGGGCAATCTATCAAACTGGTTTTACAAAGTATAATAAATGGCAACATACAAGAGAATAATATTCAGTTGTGAAGGAAATTTTGATTTGGTATAGGAATTGCTTGGTTGAAAGTTGAAAGCATCATGGTCAGCTTCAGCCTCTGGGTATGTGTCTTTCGGGCATTCTCCACTCTGCCAAGCCTGTCATTATTCAATCAAGTGACTGTGCAAATGCTCATTTGCAACCTAGATTTATGCCAGATGCTTGTCCATGCCACAAGTATTCTAATCCCTAAAGGAGTCAATAACTATGACAGTTGCATCAGCTTAGTATCTGTGTGAGCTAAGACATCCGGGCAGAATGCCATTCCTGGCACCTGAGGCTGAACAAGAAGTTTTGTTAACTGATAGCAACAGCCAGGAAAAAAAAATAAAAAAAAAAAGTCTGCTACTCTCCTGCCTCTAATGTTCTAATGGGGAAGGGAGGTGGCACATTTTGACAACTACAGAGAGGATGTATAATATGCGTATAACTTCTACTTTTTTTTTTTTTTTTCCAGTCAGGAGCACCTCTCTGAGTGTTACGATCTGTCAAAGATGACAGGGAGTGACCTCACAGTGACACTGGTCAGCTCCAAAAATACGCATGGATGCATCATATCAGGTTCCACGGATTTGTACATGTTTAAGTGAATTAAGTATTCACTGTCTCCTTCTTCTTCTACTGCTTCACTCACAGACTCTGACAGAGAGAAGCTGTATGGAAAGAGGTTAGTGAGGACTGAAAATCAAGTACCTCAGCTATGTCTGTTGGAATTAGGTCCCCTGCCTCATTGAGCAATTGATCTATACCATCCTTTGCCTTCTTTTTGCTGCAAATCTAGCAAAAAGTAAATTATTTATAATGACAACCGCTGTAGAAGAATAAGCATTAACAGTGAGAAACTGTCAATGCTTGTAAGACCAGAAGGGAAATGATACATGTTTGGAGGGATGATGTTGTAAACACAGGTATGCGGTCTGAGAAACAGACAAGGTCATGGACCACTAGAATGTCAGTAGGACTAGATGGTTTGGTTGAATGTTCCTTTTCCTAAAATGTTATAATTAAAATGCATGAGGCCTCTGGAATTTGGAACAAATGCAGGTTGTTCGAAGTCTGTTTCCAGCGTTTTGTAAGTTATTTGTCCCTGGAAAAGTGGTGGAGCAGCTCATCCTAGAGACGATCTCTAGGCATGTGAAAGAAAAGGAGGTGATCAGTAGTCAGCATGGATTTGCAAAGGAGAAGTCATGTTTCACCAACGTGATAGCCTTCTACGATGGGATGACTGGCTGGATGGATGAGAGGAAAGCTGTGGATGTTGTCTACCTTGACTTTAGAAAGGCTTTTGATACCATCTCTCAAGACATCCTCATGAGGAAGCTCAGGAAGGGTTGGTTAGATGAGTGGACAGTTAGGTGGATTGTGAACTGTCTGGATGGCAGAGCTCAGAGGGTGGTGATAAATACGGCCACGTCTAGTTGGAGGCCTGTGGCCACTGGTGTCCCACAGGGGTCAGTACTGGGCCCAATGCTGTTGAGCCTGTTCATCAATGAACAGATGAGGAGAGAGAGTGCACTCTGGGCACATGTGCAGATGATACCAAACTGGGTGGACACTCCAGAGGGCTGTGCTGCGATTCAGAGTGATCTAGACAGGTTGGAGCATTGCGCAGAGAGGAACTTCATGAGGTTCAACAAGGCCAAGTGCAGGGTCCTGCACCTGGGCAGAAATAACACCAGGCACCAATGCAGACTAGGGGTTGACCTGCTGAAAAGCAGCTCCGCAGAGAGGGATCTGGGAGTTGTGGTGGATGACAAGTTAACCATGAGCCATCAATGTGCCCTTGTGGCCAAGAAGGCCAATGAGATCCTGGCCTGCATTAGGAGGAGTGTTGCCAGCAGGTTGAGGGAGGTGATCCTCCCCCTCTACTCAGCTCTGGTGAGGCTGCACCTGGAGTATTGTGTGCAGTTCTGGGCTCCCCAGTACAAGAGGGACATGTTGCTTCTAGAGAGGGTCCAGTGTAGAACGTCAAAGATGATTAAGGGACTGGAGCATCTCTCTTATGCAGAAGGACTAAGCAAGCTGGGCCTGTTTAGCATGGAGAAGAGAAGACTGATCAATATTTGATCAATATGCATAAATTCCTGAGAGGAGAATGTAAAGAAGATGGGGCCAAACTCTTCTCAGTGGTGGCCAGCGATAGGACAAAGGATAATGGGTATAAATTGAAACACAGGAAGTTCCTTCTCCATATGAGGAAGAACTTCTTTCCTGTGAGGGTGACAGACTGGTGGAGCAGGCTGCCCAGAGTTGTGAAGTCTCTTTCTCTGGAGATCTTCAAAACTTGCCTGGATGAGACCCAGTGCCACATGCTCTAGGTGTCCCTGCTTGAGCAGAGGGTTTGGACTAGAGCATATCCAGAGGTCCCTTCCAACCTCAGCCATTCTCTGATTCTGCAGGAAGCGAGTACTTCTAACATAGACAACTATGAAAAAAAAAGAAAAAAGCTTTCACTTTCACCGGAGAGAGGCAGGTGAAAAACAAATGCTTTGCTAGGAATAGACATTTAATTTGGAGGTTTGAAACACCTGACATAAGTACCAAAGATTTTGGTTTCCATAGATATTGAAGACAACATATAGCAACTTAATCTAGTTGAAACTAAGGATAATATTTGAAAAAATAGGAAAAAAAAAGAAACAGAACAAAAATAAACAAAACTAAGCCAACAAACAAACAAAACACCTATATGACACAGAAAGCTCTTTAAGATCTCTTTCCATTTTTAGCAGAGGAAACAATGGACTAAATTTTTGGAATCATTTCCTTAATAAATAAAAACTTCAGCTGGAAAAGAAACCTGAAGAAAATCAAAGCAGGATAGTACTTGATATTTTTGGTATACATATATAAAGTTGTTGTCAGGGGAAACAAGTGTTTGGGAGACCAAATATACATTTTTTTTCCACATGGATTCTCTTTAAAATTAGCTCACTCCCACATATGGAAAATGTAACTTGAAAAAAGATAGATATTTACTAGAAAATCTAGGAAGACAGTATTTCTATCTGTTTCTCATGGGTTGCCAGTACAGATGAAATTTAGGGATGAGTTTTAAAAGACAGTAGAACAGTCAGTTGAACAGAAGTAGAATAACCAATAAAAAAAAAAACCTGCAAAACTATGAAGTGCAATTTCAAGGTTTATGTAAGATGTTCATATTGAACAAGGTAATGATATTTTCACTGTTAAAGCTCTTAAGCATTTGAGTAAGATTGGTGATCCAGCCTTAAGTTCCTTTGTACCCAGTTTAATTGTCTGATCTGTGTAGAAAATTTTATAACTGTGATTGTTGGTATTTTTGCTAGCTAGTGCAGCACAAGAGAGCTACATGAAGCAGTCTCAGAGAAAGTTAAAGAATTAATTAACCGTTAGGAGTATGGACATCCAAAGGTCCAGTGTTTCATTTCACTTTGTGGCTCCTCATATAGTATTATACAGACTTAGCCACATAGAACCATTTATATGAATAACTGCTAACATAACTGCAGTTTTGACTGTAATTGCAGACCACTATTAGAATTTAGCCTGAATATTGCTCTACTCCAACATGGTTCAGGTGATCAAGAATTCTCAGAAAAAAAGAACAATCTAATTCCCAGACTTGGTATTTACTCTTCATTAAATGTCAGTGAAACCCCAAAGAGTGTTGTCTATTTTTTCCCCTAGGAAGAAATTAACAAGAACTGACGGGACAAGATTTAGCTGAGAAATCATCTTTACAGTTCTTACTAAAAAGGCCTATAAGATTCAGCCCTATCTATATATACTTTAGATTTAGTCTAGTCTCTGTGACAGTTGAAGAGATATTTTATCTCTTTTTCCTCATAACAGCAGTGAAGGTCTTGAAATAATTTGCAAATCTGACTTCCGTAAAGGTAACTACCTAAAATAACTCTTTCATCTCTTTCATTTCTCTTTACATGAACTATTCGTTGCCAATGTTCTTTCTGGCTGCTACTGAACACCTTTCTCAGTGAAACTCAATGGAGGAGCACAAACTTTTTCAGGAATACTCAATCACCAAAACATACCCACTTGAACTCAAGAAACAGGATTTATTAGCAATGGAGAAATGACAGAAGAATTTCAGCCATTCTTTGAGAAATTCTGCTTTCTTATGTGCTATATCTCTGAATTCATTCTCAGTTAGTTCCTAGAGAGAATCTTTTACTTTCTAAAGATCACAACACAAACGCCCCAAATTTTAAGACATAAATCATAGAATCATAGAATCCTTAAGGTTGGAAGAGACCTTTAGACATCATCTAGTCCAACCCCCCCCTACACATACAGAATCACCTAGGGCATGTGACACAGGATTTGAGTCCAAGCGGGTTTTGAAGATCTCCACAGACGAGATTCCACAATCTGTCTTTGCAACCTGTTCCAGTGCTCTGTCACCCTCACTGTCAAGAAATTTTTCCCTAAGTTTGTGTGGAACTTTTGGTATTTCAGTTTGTGGCCATTACCTCTAGTTCTATCAGTGGCCACCACTAAAAAGAGGCCAGCCCCATCCTCTTCACTACCTCCCTTGAGGTATTTATACACACTTAACAGGTCTCCTCTTGGCCTCCTCTTCTTCAGGCTGAACAGGGCCAGCATTCTCAGCCTTTCCTCGTAGGGCAGATGTTCCAGGCCTCTGATCATCCTTGTAGCCCTGTGATCGACTCTTTCCAGCAGCTTCATATCCCTCTTGTACTGGGGGGCCCAGAACTGGACACAGTACTCCAGATGTGGCCTCACCAGGACTGAGTAGAGGGGCAGGATCCCCTCCCTCGACCTGCTGGAGACACTCTTCTTAAGGCACCCCAGGATGTCTTTGACCTTCTTGGCCACAAGGGCACCCTGCTGCCTCATGGTCAACTTGTCATCCACCATGATATCCAGGTCCTTCTCTGCAGAGCTGCTCTCCAGAAGGTCGATCCTCAGCCTGTACTGGTGTCTGGGGTTATTCCTCCCCACGTGCAGGACCTTACACTTGCCCTTGTTGAATTTCATAAAGTTTCTCACTGCCCAGTTGTCCAGACTGTCCAGGTCCATCTGGTTGGCATCACATCCCTCAGATATCTTTAGTTTATTTCTTGTGTGCTAACTGGATTTTTTTTTTTGTTAATTATGCAAAATAAACTTCTATTTAACTATTAAATGTAGATGATATACATTAAATGTAAATGATTTCATGAAATGATTAAATATACAGCTATTCTATGGGAAGACCTGTAGTTCAATTATTCATGCAATTGGTTCTTATACATCAGAAAAAAAATTTCATTGAAGAAATGCAAATAAATGGATCTCTTTAAATGGGGACATAGAAGTAAACAAACAAACAAACAAAAAGCCTACTTAAATCATTAGTTCCAGAGTTTTATCACTGTGTTTCATTATACTTTTTTAAGCTCTGTAACTAGAATTCCATATGTCCAATTTCATTATCTAAGATGCACTTATGCCTATCCTTCCAGTGAAAGAGTTGCAGAAAGAAAATACCTCATATATGTGGACAGGATGCCACATCATGTGTCAGATAGATAGTATCCACAATGCTGTTATTCAGTGTCTTCCTTGACAGATTACTTCTAAAATGGCAACCAAGAAAACTGATAGGAAAAAAAAAATAAATAAAAAAAAGGTTGATTATTATTTTTCCACTGTTGCACATATGTACAACCAAATCCTAAAAGGAAAGAAAGCAATATACAGATATACCAGCTGTGAGAGAAGATGTCAAAGCGTGCATGTACATAGCTAATCCTGAGCTGAGTGATACCTCTTACAAAACAGCAAGGTGAAGAAAATAAGAATGCTACAGGTAATGAGGTACCCGTAATATATGCCTAATTTCACCAAGGGTGCCACTAACAAGACAGTAACATGAGACACAGCTGGACATTGTAGATAACGAAAGAGGATAGTAGCTTAACAGAATTGGTGTGTTAAAAGTTAAAGATATCAGGACAATCAAATCATAAATACCAAATAAGTTTATAAATTCTGCTAAACCATAGCTAGTAGGGAAAACCTAAGCAGAAGTGGACTGTTTGCTTGAAAGGAGATGAGGATGATAAATGGGGAGTATTTGGGAAGGGGAAAGGGGAATACAAGGTGAAACTGATTGTTGGTTGGGGCTGTTGATGGTACCTGCTGAACAGCAATGTGACTCATTGTGCCAGTCTGGAGCAGGAGAATAAACTTTTTTTTTTCCTTTACCAAAACTTTTATCTAGTTACCTTCTGAAATCACAGGTGTGCTGGAGTGTGCACTCTCCCTAAATAAGAACAATTTGCAGATATATTATCTTTTAACTTTCTTTAGAAACAAAATGAAGTTGTACAGTTCTGCAGCTAGACAGGAGCCTAAAAAAAAAAAAAAATCCCTAAAGTCAGGGATCAGCTGCAGTACTTTTATTCTGTCTCTTTAGAATTGTTACCAGAGACTCCAGCACTGCATCAAAGAATGTATCTAGGAAAAAAAAAAAGTAGCTAATGGGGAGGTAGGTATTTGTAAAATACTCCAAAAAATACAGCAAGCAAACAGCTCAGCACAACAAACACCTAAGTCACCAGGCCCAGCCTAAGGACTTGCAGAAAATTCCTTTCACCCCATATATACCCTTGGTTCAGCAAGGAGAGTTTTTTGACCAACCAAGGACTATAGAAACAGATTCAGAAAATATATATATACATATTATATCTATTTTTAATGGATATCTCAACACTTGCAAGAGAGTTTTACTAGAGCATAGCACAAAATTACTCTGGAAAAAGATTTATCCAATAATTAGTAAGAATTTTTATAAATTTGCAAGAAAACTTGATGAACTATTCTGAGCATTTGATTATGTTGCTACTTACTGTATGTCATCAAGATCCCCTGTCCAGTTATTTGGCAGTGAGTATAGGTGAGTGCAGTTTTTTCTACCAAGTGATTTATGTGTACATGCTGTCCCGATCCAGTTTCAGGAGAGGTTTCGATACTATCCCAAGAGCAAGATTAAGACACAAACGGGGTCAAATGCCGTACAGCCTTGTAAATTTTATTCTGATAAGCACAATATGACAAAGAGGGAAAAAAAAGAGGAAGAGGAAAAAGATAGAAGAGCAAGCAAGCAGGAGAGGTGCAACAAGAATATAGTTACCACAACCACCAGTCCAGCTAAGTGTTGTCGGCTTCACTGCGATGCAGGTAGAGGTGCCTCAGTGCCGTGGTGTAGGTGATCCGCACACCTCGGTACAGGTGATGTTCAGGGAAAGAAGCCGTGTGCCCCGGAAGAAGCTGCACACATCTGGGAAGAAGCTGCCACACGCCGGGAGGGGGATACGCAGTCCCTTTATGTCCCTGTTCTCGAAGGGCTGCCCCTGCTTCGCTTCTGCATGCTCGGGTGCTCCTCTTCCTCTAACTTGGGTGCCAGTGCCCATCCACAGACACTGCTGGGCATTGTTTTAGGCCTCGTGCTGATCTCACAGTCTTCCCAGAGGCAGGGTGCCAAGGTCAAGAAGCAGTAACTTATAGAGAGATAAAGCACCTGGAGCTGACATCACTGTCTTTCCAGAGCCAAGGCCAAGGAGTCATAAATTGTATGGAGATGAGACACCCCAAGCTGATAGACGGGGTGCCTAGGTCAAGAAGTCCTAGATGATATGGCAACAATGTTGAGACAAAGCACAATGCCGAACAGTCTCTTACATATGCCCAAGACCACTGCTGGTATGGTGCATTTTTATGATCTTCAATCAAACTGTTGGGAAAAAATGTTGTGAGGAGAAATAGGGAGGAGGCTCTCTGAAGGACACTCTGCAGTCTAGAGCCATATCTTAGCTCTGAACCTTGGCCTTGATCCTCTCCTGAGCTACTTACTGCACTGCAAGTGTGTCTGTGCCTGGCCCTGTACCTCACTACTGTTCACCTTGAACCTGATCCACTGACCTACGTTGTCATTATGGATTTCTTCGGTGATCTGGGCTTGTGATCTGGGCTTGTGGCTGAATCTTAGCATTCTTCTATCAACCATATGGGTAACGTCCCCAAAATCTATTGAAGCAACATAGCCAAATATAACCACAAGTCTGGCTGCTGATGAGCGCAGAGAGTCCTATGAAAGTTAGCCATCATGATAGCATGGGAAAAAGAAGATATCATCAGATGCAAAATAGAAAACTAGGGCCTCAAAACTGCTGAGTTTGAAATTTAGTCTTTCTATTTCTGATCTAAAGAGTATTATCTAGGGATACAGGGATATAGAGATTTAAAGAATCCCTATAATTAATACTGTATGATAATTAGTAGCAGATATTTATGCATGTTTTTTGCAGATTTCTCCATTATGAAGATTCTGTAACTTCACTGAGCAGTATTCAGAGTCTTCACTATTCTTGTTATTGTAAGTTTTGTCTGATGTCTAATTACTGTTCATAACTGACATGGAAAACAGTATAATTTGTACAATGTTCAGTTGTGTATCTTCCATGTTACCTGACAACAGCTCCATTCTAGCAAGACTAACGGAAAATATAACTGAAGTATATTAGTATGACAGTACTTCATTCTCCTGCTGTTCGCAGCAAATAACAGCTAATATCATAATTAATAAAACAACATTATGAAACACTTGTTTACGGGATGTCTGTAGCCTAAATGCTAAAACATTAAATAACTACATAAATTTATTTTCTTGAATTTAGCCAGTGTTACAAACCTACGAAACTTGACACTCATAAATAAAAAACACTCACTTAACGAAGATAACTTGTTCTATAGAAACTTTTGAAACTTTTTTTTTTGAAAACATTTGAAACATCATGACTAGTCACTCCAGGTGGTTAATATTTTATAAAGGCAAATAATTGAAAGCAAAATATATTTCTCTATAGCATTCTGAGTTGCTACTGCAAGCTGTGGAAGGTGATCATCTTCAATATATAAGAATCATATATTCTGAAATATTGAAGTCTTTGTCAACATATGATAAATTATCCTTACCACAGTTGCCTTGGATTGATGGTTTATCAAGGGCACAAACAAGAACTGTCATTGAGCATAAATACATGATCTCATGTTTAAACCAATAGGAAGTTGTACATGTACATGAACATGTAGTTTTGATTATTACTAATAAATTCTGTCAAAATATTGTTGCTTTGCCTATTTTTGTATAAATTTTACAGACATTGAACTAAGTCTCATAACAGGAATTTTTAAAATCCAAATAAATCAATAAATCAATAAATAAAAGTCAAAAGAGATTTTTCTGTTTTCCATCAAATGGCCCTGTAAACTCATGAGTTCAAAGCTTTTCTAGCACCTCTTATAGAAAATAAACCTCTACAAAACAATGCAAAACCTAGTAGTAGTAGTCAGAAGGATTCTTCCATTTAAATTCATGATATTTGTTTGAGCCCATTCACACACAGATTTAGAAAGAAGTTAAAATATAAAATCAAGTTACTTTATTTGTGTAATGAAGTTGTTAGATAAAGTCAGACTTGGTTGTTTTTTATTGTCATGGTCATTTATGGCAACGGAATTGTATCCTTTCCTAAAAGAGTACAAATCCTCCATTTAAAAGTACAATTGGCAAGTATACTCATTGCCTGAAAATGATTTTTATGGCTAGTTTGGGTGAAACACCGTGTTTAAAATGGAAATATTTAATTCATCATGTTTAAAAACTGAATTATATCAATATCAAAGGAGTACAACTTGCAGAATGGTCACTCAAAAAAATAAGCAATCCTACCTCCCTTTTTTTATCTCTGGAAACTGAGATTTAAAGAGTCAGCCGCATGAGCTTACCCACAAATTTTTCTATTTCTTTATTTTCTTTCTTTACCTCCTTAAACTGGAGTGAAGACACAAATAATAAATCTTTCTGTCATCTCTGCATGAAGCATGGACCAGGGAACTACAGAATCCCTAGCTCTGTGGTGCTGTAGACTCTACCCAGAGCTCTACTAGCACACAACTTCCCTTTCTGTTTCCACATGGCTAGCTTTATCTCCAGTTGCCACCTGTGACAAAGAAAAAATAGGAAACAAAATGATGGGATATCTTTGACAGCTAGTAGCAAAAGGAAAACACACTTTTGTTCTTTATTTGTTTTGCATTTGTTTTCTTTTCAGGTCCTATTTCTTTAACTCCATTCCTTTCCATTTCTACTGTCCATCTCTACTGATAATTTTAAGTAATTGTGATTCTGAACCTACCAGACTGCTGTGTTGAAATACATTCTCAGTTTCTTCCCCTTTGCTCTTGTTTTGAAGTTTCTCCATAGCTTCAACTTTTTAATCTTGTATAGTTTATTCAAGTCCTAGAATGACAATTTTATGTATTTTACACGTAAAAAAATTTCTTGGGTGCATCTTTCTTTAATAGGTGGTATAATTATGTTAATTTTATTAAATATACCTAATGTTGCCAAGTCCTTGAATGCAAATTAGTCCTCCTCGTGAGATTTCATTTGCATGAGTTTAGGGATAACTTAGGTAGTGGTGTAGGAGTCCATCCTTGACAAGAATTCTTTAAGAAAGCTCAGCTGGGGAGACACAATAATGTGCCCTCTCCACCCTCCATTCCCCCCACTCTACACTTCCTGTTTTGCTCTGAAGATCTCTTTCAAGAGCTCTTTCATTTTGAAGAGCTCTTTCTTCACTCTGAAGCTCTTTCAAGGCTGAGGCTCTCTCCTTGGTCCCCATCTGGGCTATGTTGCAGATGCATCGTAACCCTGCCTGTCCATGGGCTGATCAGGACCCTGACACACAGGTTGCTGCTTGGCTTGAGTGTAGACTTGCCTCATCCCCGTGATCACTTGGCTGTGGCCTGCTCTGGTTACCATCATCAAACTCACACATCTGGTTTTGTTCATGCACCACTAGACTGACCTGTCAGTTTTGCTGTTACCGTTAGCTCCTAGCTCCCCTGCCCTTGCAGGGCAGCCCATCCATACAATGACCATTGTAATTTTTGCATTTATTTCAATCAATTGGGAGTTGTTTCTGTGTATTTATATGTGACTTAAAAGACGTGAAATTCTTAAGACTTAATATATGTTAACAGATGTTTCATAAATCACTCAGCAATGCAATTAATAAAGTCTTCAGAGGTATGGTTGATGTATTTTCAGGTGAGTTTTCCAGATTTAGATACCTCAAACTTGAATCTGTGGACTGCAGATATATATCTGTTATTATTTTAGATGATCTTCTGCATCCTTCCTGACGTTGAGCTGCCAGTCCAGAAGAACATGAATTTCTTATAGGCATTACCTGCACTTACATATCTGTTAGATGCATGTGGGTATCATGGATACCCAATGGTATCTGTATCAAGCTATTAACTTTAGAGACAGACTCATTTTAGATGTCTGAGTATCCACATTTGATTAGAATGAAATGAAAAATGAAGCATCTAACTTTCTTAAAGATACCTATATGCCTATCGATCATGAAGTACCCTAACATTGACTTTTTTTTTCTGCATATCAAATCTGCTTTTATACAGAAAGCTTTGTTACACTATGCTACAAATCTAACAGTTACAAATAAATATTTATATTATAATAATTTAATATACATACAGTGGCTCTAACACATATGATAGCATACATATTAGATGGAAAATCCAGAAAACAGTTTAAAAAAATCAAAAGAGTGAGGAGAGTGAGAAAAAATGCAATGTGAACAATTATTTAATATACTTGCAGAACAGAGACTGCTTGCTTGATAGTTTGAGGAAAGTGATATTTATTCTAAAAATGTATTTTACTAGTTAAAATAAATGAATCTATGATGACAGATTTGGATATATGTGCACAAATACATGGACTTTCATTTCCACTGTAGCTGGTGCTAAAGAATACAGACTATGCTTCAAGTATTTCTGTATGAGTGTTTGGGGAATAGCATACTATGATATCTGGCAGCCCCTGGAATACTAACAAAGGAGTCATCTGTAGTGGTTCCTTTCCAAGCCAAGAGATACTTCCTTAAATATGACTGGCTGAAGGAATCAGATTTTTCCTTTTTTTTCATTAAAATCTTCCAACTAATTAAGTTATATAGATCACAGTTGTTCAAATAACAGAACCAGAAACAACAGAAGCAGAAACATCGTTAAATGGGAATTCTCACCTGGAGACCAAATATGACAGATTGATGTAAGACTCATGAGCAGAGCTGTATGTAAATGGGAAAGAGTCTAGGCTGTCATTGATTTACTTAGAGATTCTCCTGTGCTATAAGGATAATAAAGTATTATGCTGGAAAACCTAAAATCCTGTAACCAACTAATATACCCTGAAAATGGAAGAAGGTTCAAAGGCAATGTGCCTATTAAGCTCAGGGAAGAGTGAAGGGAGTGACTGACCATGGCTGCTGCAAAGACACATAAACTTATCTAAGAACCCAAGGGACTGCATAGCGAAAACAGCTATGTTTTAGATAAACAGCCATATTAGTTAGATCAGCTGGTTATGCAAATGCTTCTCCCTGAGTTCATCAAAAATGTGAATGTCTCCCTGAGTTAGCAGACCAGCATGAATGAAATATATATAAGGTTCAGTCCAGTCTTTGTGCCATAAAAATGGCACAAAGAATTTCAAAGACAACAATGGGTTTAAGCTGGTTTCAGTCCGTATGCCCCTTTCTAGTGATAGGGGATGCTCAGCATCAGAACACTGGGAACATTATATAGATGGGTAATGGGAATCACATTTGAGGAAGAATTGTTCTGCTTGAGGGTAGGACAATTCTACAGAGGGATCTGGACAGACTGGATCAATCAGTGGAGACCAATTGGATGAGGTTCAACAAGGCTAAGTGCTATGCCCTGTACTTTGGTCACAACAACCAGCTGCAACACTTGGCACAGAGTGGCTGGAGAGCTGCTCAGCAGAAAAGGATTTGGGGTTTTGGTTGACAGCCAGCTGAATACGAACCAGCAGCGTGCCCAGGTGGTTTAGGGGGCCAACAACATCCTGGTTTGTATCAGGAACAGTGAAGACCACAGGACCAGGGAAGTGGAAGTCATCATTCCCCTGTACTCAGCCCTGGTGAGGCTGCACCTTGAATACTGTGTTCAGTTATGGGTCCCTCAATACAAGAAAGTCATTGAGGCCCTGGAGCATGTCCAAGCAAGGACAACAAAGCTGGTGAAGGGGCTAGTGCACAAACCTTACGAGGAGTTGTTGAGGGAGCTGGGGTTATTTAGTCAGCAGAGAAGGAGGCTCAGAGGAGATCTGATTGCTCTCTACAACTACATGAAAGAAGGTTGTAGTGAGGTGGGGGTCAATTTCTTCTCTAATATAACTACAAATAGGACAAAAGGAAGTAGCCGCAAGCTGAACCAGGGAATGTTCAGATTAGACATTAGGAAGAATCTCTACACAGAAAGAGTGGCAAAGCACTGGAACAGGCTGTCCAAGAAAATGGTGGAGTCACCATCCCTAGCAGTGTTCAAGAAATGTGTAGATGAGGCCCTTAGAGATATGACTTAACAGACATGGTGGTGATGGGTTTATGGTTGGACTTAATGATCTTGAAGTTTTTTTCCAACCATAATGATTCTATGATTCTGCTAAGCGTCTGTATATTGCTATTAATTATGATCACTCTGTATAAATCCCATGTAACCGCAAATATCTGCAAATAAGTAAATTTAATATTAACCATGGCATTCTCTACACTTGTAGTATCTAGAAAACCCAGTCAGATAGTATTAGAGTCTTTGTCTGACCTGTGGCCCTAGAATATGTTTATAAATCAACCTGCCAGTGTTCATGTGGCAATCTAAGGATCTTCTCCTTTCCTTTCCTTCCCTCTTCCCTTCTCTTCCTGGAATTATGTTGACCAAAATGCATAGATCATTTCAAAAGACTAGTATGGTTGATAAACTTTCTCATTATTTATTTTCTCAAGGTTACTTCACACTCCAGTGACAGGACATAGATTCTGCTTTCTTTTTCTTTTTTTTTCCCTCCTTTTTTTGAAACTAGGATATTATGAAGTCTTACTTGACATTGTTACATATGCTATGTATACCCTATTATGTATGCAACCTTAAAAAATGCCCAAATATATAAAAAAAGTGTGTGAGATTGTAAAGACTCTTCCAATAGCACAGTTTAAGCATTACTCTGAGTGCTCTTAACATCTGCTTCAAATTAGAACTTTCTATTATTCAACAAAGCAGTTTTACATTGCTGTTGCACAAAAAAATCTTTTTCTTCCACAGCAATTGAATTGGTTAGCACAGATGGTTGAAAAAATAAGCACACTGCTTTCATTTTAAGGAACATTGTGTAGGCCAGATATTTTCTTGCAAGTTAGTGCTTAAAACATTTGTAAACAGTATTTCAGTATCTATTGAAAACTTTTTAAAGATTCTCTCACATTTCAGACAAGAATAAGCAGTTCATTGTACTGTGAATTTGTTAACAGAATGGATTTTTTTCTTCTTTTTTTCTCCAGAGAACATATAATCTTTCTTGCTATGTACATTGCTGTTGTATTAAAAGATTTTTCAAATTACATACAATCTCTGTCTTTTCCATAAATAAGGATTATAAAGAGCCTGATCTCCTTGAGAATCTAGATACCGATTGTAAGGGAAAACACGCTTTGATTGTTGTGCTATGCTGAATATTAATTTCAACAGTACATTTCTGTTGTTTTTCATATTTAAAAATTTTACATTACCGTGATTAACATAAGTTTTCCTCATTCTGATGTTTACTCTGAAAATACATCTATGTAAATAAATAAAATAAGCCAGAAAATACTCTTTGAATTGAAACTCAAGTGGTTTGGCTTGGCATAAGTGTCTATTCTAATAATCTGGCATTCCCAAACACTGGTTAATCTTCACACACAACTTTGGCATATTCAAAAACTGTTATCAATCCCCCAAAATGTTTAATTACTCTATCCATTGTATCTTATACTCAGCAGTCATAATATTTGTCATGGTGACATGACAAGGTTTATCTTTCCTCATTTTCGCTTTCCTCATCTATAGTGATCTGGTTATCTTTTCAGGCAAACTTAAACTACAGTTCTAGGTGTCTATAATATAACTATCTACATTCAGTCAGATGAATCACATCCTTGATATTTCTATAGCAAATATGGATACATCATTAATTCATATCTAACATGGTTCTTTATCCTGTAGAATGATCTCTATCCAACATTTTTATATACTTGAATTATTCTTCTTCCTTAATGGAATACATATCTTAACTGAAGTTATTATTTCAGATATGTTTCCCTTTAGTATGATTATTTTGAAGCCTAAGCCTGTCCCCCAGTGGTATTTGTTATGTAACACAAATAGATTAAGGGTATAAAGGCAGATGAGGAATAAAACCAATTTGAACCTACTAACCCAAAATGATTCCAGCCCTGCTTAATATGGTGACGTGGAGATTTGACAAACACATTCTATATCTTATTATACAAATAATTAATATAGCTACTGAATAGCATGCAAAATAAGAGAGCCTTTGTGTGTACTGAGGATTATTTGTGTACACTCAGAGGGTCACTGGTATCCTCATAATCTACAGTAAATCATTCGATAACTATTTTTTGAGTGTTTCTTTGAGTATTTCTTTTCCTTCTGTTTAATTTCCTACCTCCATAATAATTTCCAAATTTCCTGATTTTTTAAAGGTTTATGAAAATGGTGTGAAATTATCTCAAAACTCAAATCATTCTAAATCAAACTGAATTCATCAGTTCCTGGGATGCTTTTGAAAGAACATTATTACATATTCCAGTCTCTGATTTCTTTCCATTTACATTTGGCTGCTGACAATCCAATACTTGTTTCCAAGCATGGATCTTATTTTACATTGTAAATAGAGATCAGTGAATGGTTTTGATTGCACTAGGTATTCTCCCAGTATATTGCTAATTATTTAACATTCACTATTTGTTGTTTGTTATGTGGTATAAGTTGTCTGTTAAGTGTTTTTTGAACATAAGTATGAAGAAAAAGTGGACTGAAAGCAGTATGAACCTGCCATACAATTTTCAACTGATGATGTCTGATTTTTGATTAGCATTTTAATACCTTACTATTCTTTCCAAGCAGACAGACAATGTTTAATGAAGTGAAATAGATTGAAAACATTTCATATTCCCAGAGAAGAAATGTAGTGCTCTTTTTATTTGATTTTTTCTCTATCCTATTTAAAAGTTTTCTTTTCAAATATCCTTTAAGAAAAAGAGGTAAATATATTAGAGTTTTCAAATCTTGTTTTCACACCAAAGGCTGACAATACTGTGCAACACATAAGTGAAAGGTGGACTGAAGGAAAAAAAAAGTCTGAAGACTTTATCTCACCCTAAATAAAAGTCCAACAAGTTAAAGTGATACATATATATATATATATTTGTCATATAATGTCTCCTACTACAGACAAAATGCCCTGGTTTATGTTCATATCAGCCTGACAGAATGACAGAAATATTGTATAACGCTGCTAATGGTACCTAGCTAATGGAGGGTAATGGAGCAGAAAATATGTTTATTACTGAAAAGAGATGCTTTTAAGCTTGTGGCCTCAAAAATTCCAAACAGCTGAAAGTACTTCTATGTTGAGTGCAGCAAAAGTTATCAAAAGTCTAGCATGACATGGTGACTTAGTTACAAAATGCCCTTTTCCTAATCCTCCTCCTCTTGTTTCCTTCTTAAGGTTTGAGAAATGGACCTCTTTTTACAGAGGTATTTACCATTTCACTTCATTTCTTCACTTCTTCTTCACTTACCATTTCTAACAATGATAATTAGCTTTAAAAAGTTAACATTAAAGTCAAGCTTTATTCAGTATGAAAAACTGGAAAAGAAAGATCATTCCATATAATATATTTTTGCTATTAAATGTTTTCCACCTATATCATTCATGATAACAATAAATCTACTTCCTAAATCTCACTTTCACAAAGTATTGATGTAGTTTACATATGTGCAAAGAGAGTAAAGTATAATGATGTTATAATGATGTAATTGCTAAAAAATGAGTACATGTTGATGAATGTATAGTTACAAATGCTACAAATATTACAAATGATGTAAAGAACATCTTGTTCAGTTACAGCATGTGATTAAGTGTTCTTATTACAGTTGTCTGTCAGGATGGTTGCAACAAAATGTCACTAAAAGCTATTAATTTGTTTTAGTTGGAGAGGGGATTTATTTTTGTAATATCTTTTGCTTATGTACAAAGTGTAATGTTTTTGAGACAACAGAAGAAGTATAGGAGCTTCTGGAACAATTGATGACTCTTTCTCTCTGTTATCTCCTGCTCGTAGGAAAGACTCAAATCAGCATCTCTTGTGCTGCATAACGAGCTCAGAGCTCTGCTCTCTAGTAATTTGTTTATAATGTTTGCATTCTTCTCTCTAGCATTTAATTAATTTAAAGCCCAAATCTGTGAGCAGGCAGCACCAACCCCTTACTGCCTCAGTTTTATATGTCTAAACCTGTCTTCTCATTCTAGGCTTCCCTTTGGTAAATAGAGCAAAATAGGCTTGTGAGAAGTACTAATTTCTTTTTAATATCTATAAGGTAGCCTAATATAGTTTAGATGAAGACATTTAATATTATATACCTTGAATTAAATGTGATTACTGCACTATGACTTAATAGATGACCAATTAGAATATTTAAGATAGCTTTGACTTTCAGGTCTTCTTTTCTTTTGTGTTTTGAAAGATCCATCTGATGCTAAGTTGAAAGCAGTCTTCCTTTGGGCAAATGGAAAATAAATTATTTTGTTTCATTTGAGCCTTTCTGCTACTTTAATGTTTTACTCTTTTAGTATTCTTCTTTTCTATCTTTTTCTATCCAGTTCACCTAAATCTCCCTCTGGGATGACACTGGCCTTAAAATCTATTTGCTTGGTTACTGCTGTGCAAATTGCCTAACCACGGGATGTGTTCAGTGTGGATTTTCCTGACCACTTGACTTCTTTTGTCTGTATAGTAGAAATATCCTGGCAAACTGCGTATACTTTTCTGGTGATCCATGCTAATGCATTAAGTCACCCCAAAAGTCCTAAAATTGGGTTATGGCTTCCATCCTGCATCATCATTGTGGCAGCACTGTCATCTCTCTATTCTGAAGAGCAAATTAGATCAAGAAATAAGAGACTGTGGTTTAGATTTTGCTCTGCCTTGTGAAAAGTGAACTCATGCCTCTTTCTTCAGAGAGCATCCTAATATAACTCATGCCAGGTTATATACTATGAATGATCTTTTCTTTTGAAGCTCAGACACTGCTGAAGTCAAATCTGACTACAGAAAATGAAGATGGTCAACATACTCACAATTTTCAACAGAAAAAAGAGATCGCTCCTTGTAAATTGAATATGGTTTTACTGAAATGTCAGGGCTCAGCAGCTTTTCCTACATCTGGATATGTACTATGAGACATGATATGCACCAGCCTCTCTTCTCATTCTCCTTCTTTCCTCTCCCTATCTCCTTCTGTGGTGGAAGAAATCCAGGTTTCTTATATAGGGAAATCCAGGTTTCCATTTCTCCCTATTGATTCTGCAAGAAACTTATATGGTTATGTTAGACAAATATAGTCTTTCTTATTCTGCAAACAGGTACCTAAAAACTAGACAAACTATCCTCTTAAGGAGACTAGATTCCATGTTCCTTTTTTTCTTTTTTTTTTTTTCATTCACTACTTAAATGACTTTGAATAAGTAAGTGATGATGCACCTAAGAGCCAAAATTAATTTCAATGCAGCATTTTCAGTCACTTTTTAATCCATCTGTGAGATGCTAATCTGTGGCTCAACATATTTCTCTATCTGCTTGTAGGCAAATGATGTGTCTATTCTCAGACACATAGTCTTATATACCTATACTATGTGCCTCAGACAAATAAGCTGTTATAATATTATTAAAATTCTGATGCTCATTAGTTTCATTATCTTGCAATCATGCAGAATGTTTTGAAGGAGGAGAAATTAAGATGATATCAAACGTTCCTGGAAATCCAAATTGATTACAAAATAAAAATTCTCCCCTACCCTTGCCTCCTCTTAAGAACTGTAAATTGTTTATTGTGATTTTTTCAAAGGTAGTCTCTCAAATTACTTTATCTTTCCACAGACAAATTCAGTTAGAGACCACTGTTATACAAACTTTGATGTGAGCTCTCATTGAACATAATAAAGAGAGCTCGCAGGACCAGAAACAATTGCAGAAACTTGTGGGAATAACGCTCTGTAGAAAACTCCTGAAAATCTGCATTTACCATCTTCATAGAGGATATGAATCTGAAAACCTAAATGAAGCAGGCATTTCACAAAAGGCCTAAAGAAGATGCATAGGTATATTATAGCAGTGTACTTGTAGTAAACCTAAACTCTTCTACAGCTTCTAAGTTTGGCTAATGTAGGGTAAAGTCTGAGATGACCAAGATAACTTGTTTGAACAAACAGAAACATAATGTGAAACTTTCAAGACTACCTTGAGATTAGATCAATGAAATTAATATAAAGAAACTAAAAAAAAAAAAAAGTGTATTGCACAGGTAAATGGGAGTCCATATATCTCACAAATGCCTGTAAAGAAGCTTTATAGTGCTTGTAATGTGGAAGTATGAAGGATTTCTGACAGGTCAAGTGGAAATTGTATAGGTTAGCAAAGCAGAAATGGAAGGGATTTGTCCTGTCACAGAAGAAATGTGTAGCAGGTAATAAAAGTCTTGTGATGCTTGAATTTGTCACATTGTTGCATGACAAAAATATTTTGAGGGTAAATCATTTCAAAAGAAAAAAAATAGTAAAGATAATTACTGTAGCTATAAAGGAGATTGAAAGAATACATATCAGATATTTGTGACCCTGATAATATTACAAATATAGAAGTGATTTGAATGTAAAGAAATGATGGCAAGTTGCTGTGTATACTACTATTTTTTAGTTAAATTAATTAAAAAGTTCATCTTTTAACTGAAATTCTATAAATAGAACACATATTCAGTTAAAATCTGCTTTGTGGCATAAATCTGTAAGCATCCATCTTCATTAATTTCAAAACAGGCCTATTTTAACATCATTTTTACAGATTTTTAATAGAGCTTGCCTAGGTAGTTTTAAACAGCAAGTTTTGCCATTGAACTGTTGTTTACTGGATAATATGAAATGGGGAGAGCCAGGTGTCCCCTTTAGGTATCTTTAAAAATCTCACGCACTGCTAAAAGATGGTAAATGGGAAAGAGAAATAAAACACTTTTGAAAATAACAGGTGTTTGAATGTGACATTGTATCTTAGTGGAAATCCTCCAGGTAGCGAGTCTGTCAGCTTTATATTTTTTTTCTCCAAATATTTTGCTAGATTAGATTAGAAAGTGTAAATAAAAGGCAAAGTATAAGACTTTATATAATTGTATTAAGGTTAGTCCTTGTATTGTAAGTCTTTGAATCACAAAAATAGTGGTAGTAGATAGAAAAGCATTATAAAAACTGTTCTAATGAATAAAAAGCGAAAGAAAGAAGAGCAACCTTTACTCATAGACATTTTGTTTGAAAAATGTGTAATCCACAGAACATTTATCAGAGAGGTGAAGTTTGTGGGATAGTATATGTTTTTCCAGAAGTTCAGAGAGATACGAGAAGTCAAGTTCATTTAATGACTCAACAAATAGAACTAATATCTTACAGATAATTCTAGTTGAAACAGAAAGGCATTATAAATCTTCCAAGATAGTGCTAATAGGCTGTCTCTTACCAGTGAAAGTTAAAATATGAGCTGAGGAGTTTAAGACATGCTGTAATCTGGAGATAACTGTATTCAGCAGACTACAGCAAAGAGACTTAGAATAATCTGCTCTTGCAGGTAATAAAATGTGAAATGTATAAATAAAATTAGCAGGAAAAAAAAGAGAAATAAAAGGTGTAGTAGCCCTCATAAAAACTGCAACAGAAAGATTCCAGGTCAAAGGCATTTATTACAGAGAATCAAACGCTATGTCACATGTTGCTGTATCCTGTGCTATTTAGTGAAAAACTTGTCAGCAGACCTGACTGAATTTTTTAAAACTCAGTCTTGAAATACCTGCCAGAGAGAATATTAAAGTATAAAACTAATATGATGTCTACATTTCAGCTCCCTAAAAAATAGGGTTGTGTCATAATTCTGATTATATAGCATTTAGTGATAGATTTATATTTGTTTGGTTACCAAGCAATTCATTGAAATAAATAAATAAAGCAAGTTGTCTGTACAGAAAGAACTTGGATTCTAACTAGGTACTTGTGACGGATTTGCTCCTTTCCCAGCTAAACCTGACTGAATGACTATATGTCAATCATCTTATCCCATAAACATGGGAGCAGATCAAGAGCCTATTGAGCCCTCCTTGCACTGCAGAGGGCTGCATGCCTGGATCTCCCCTTGAGCAGGCACACCTCTCAAGGATACTTCTCGGGGTTAAGAGTTCCTTCCCACTACAGATTCCTGGCCAATGATTATAGAGCACCATTCTCTTTTTGAACTTGTAAACTTTACTTTGTAACTGTGCACAAATCCCTTTGTTAATAAACTGTTGACCAGCTCTGGGACTAGGATTGGATCCAGCTGTGCCCAGCCTCCTCTCAGAAGGAGTTTGGAAAACAAAGGGGTCCAATCTGAACCTTGGGACCCAACAGGAGGGTGTCCTTGGCAATTCTGTGTTGGGAGTCATAAACGGGGAGTAGAGCTACCCTGTAATGGGGCATGCGCACCGGGAGCTTGTACAGGGGGTGGTCCCGGTGGCCCCTGACTGAGCAGTGCCTAGGTCTTTCTAGAAGCTGCTAGAATCCCAGTGGTGGGGGCCAGGAGCAGTCTGCCCTGGAGGACTGTCCGCCCACCAACAGGGTTTGACCAGTTCGGAGAGACCACCACATTAGCATAGCACCTATCATGCCCTCGCTCCTCCCTGTTCCCTCCCTTTTCTCCTCCCTCTCCTAAAGTTATAAAAGTTTGTGTTACTTCCTGAATAAATTGGCATCGACCGGAGCTCGTATCGAGTGTGTTACTGTCGGCGTTGGGGTACGCACCCTACGGGTACCCACCTATCGCGGAACCCTAGAATCTGAGGATCAGGAAGGAGATCATCAGTAGCTGCAGCCCCCTGACAGCTACTCCTCTGAGAGCTACAAGAGGGAGCCTCGCCTCTTGGGGGTGGAAAGGGAATCCGGCGCCACAGTGCTGAGGACGGAAAAAGATCACGCAGCCTGCGGACGCCTCGCTGGGACGGCCAGCGACGGGCGTCTTCAATTCTGTGTGTATCTGGAACTTCCATGCAGTAAATAATAAGTGACCTTGCCATAGAATCTCATGAAACCATTGTCATTTTGAATAAAACCTATTCCTATTTCTTTCCCATGAGTGAAGTGCATTGTGTTACTCGCCCCCCACACGCACACTTGTTCCATGTCAGTACCTCAGATCGCATTTCACTTTTTCAAAAGTTGGACAGATGTCTTTTATATTTTCTGATCTAAAATACTCTGGATGATTTTCTGTAATTTTCTGGTATGGTGGCACATATTCATTTTACATCTTTTTGGATCTCATATGCTAGAACAGCCAAGACAGCCAAGTAGACAGTCTGCAAAGTCATGAACAGTTTCTGAAGACAGCATAGACAGTCACTGATTAAGTGAGTATTTTTGGAATAATATATGTTTTACCAAAAGCTTAGGTAAATAGATTAATAAGAGTTCATCTCATTTACTTATTATAAAATTTCCACTTTTGATATACTTTAAAGTTTCCTGAGCTTTCAGTCCTTTGAGAAGATATAACTGAGTAATACTCAGATTTCATCTCCAGTTATTATTTCTTTACATGATGATATATATTGTCATAAATAAGATTAAACAAAAAGTGGAATATAAAAAGCTATTATTGTACAGTCTTTCATATACACATACCTGTATCAATTTCAAGAGAATTTTGCTTCTTTTTCCTCAGCATTTGCTAGATCCTCCTCATCTGAACTCCATCCCAAGTCCCTCACCTGCCAAGCTATAAGTAACTAGGAGACAGAAAAGAATTAGATCTCTCTCTCCCTCCTGTGAACCCAGTAGGTCTTGATTATTTCCAGGTGTGGATGTAGTAGAGAAAAAATACACTAAGAGGACATTCTGAGTCTCTAAAGATGAAGTTTTTCTCTTGCTACATCTGCACTTCCAGCTTGTCACTTAAAAAAAAAGAATGAAATAAAGAAAAACAAACACAAAATAAACCAAAAACAACAACAGCAACAACAAAACCCTCAGGACTGAAGGGTAGCTTTACAAAAGGTCAAACAACCTTAGAATAACTAACTGCAGTGAACCTAAGTGAGAATATACCAAGTGACAGCATAGAGTTATCAGTGTTTCAGATGAATAAATAGAAGGTGGTATCATGGAAGATGATAATCACTTCTTCAACTAGCCCAACTCACTTAAGTGAGGAGTGAGAAAGCCATAACTGATCCCATTGTCCTGAATAAATCCTTAGGTATGCAGAATAGAGCAGACCAGGAGCAAAGACAACTGCGTCTCCAATCCTGTGGTTGCATCGTAGTTGGAGAATAGTATACTGGGTCCTCACCTGAACGTACTTCAGATTAGGAACTTATTCAAAGAAGCAGAAGGTAAGATTCACAAAAGTGATTTAAATATATGTATATATATGTATGAAAATGATGAGACACATTTCTCAAGCTACAGCGTCAGGTATTTTAGCATCCAAGATGTCTATTAAGCTAATCCAAATCTATCCCAAATTTCTACTCAGTTACTTTTAACTTCTCCTTACATCTTCTGACAGATTGCCATCCTGATTTTTTAAAGAGGGAAGGATGCACTCTTCACTGAGCCCAGATGTGCCAAGGATGATCACCTAGAGGTGCAGGAGCAGAATGAGAGTGTTCTTGTCTAGATAGTGTCAAGTGCTCAGCTGTGAGGAATGAGAGCTGTGCTGAATTTTTCCGGAATCAAATATATTTCCATCTTTAACTAAAACAGAATTTCTGAGCCATTCAAAATTTCTCATATTGTCGGCAGTTCACCAGCTATATCTCTTAGGTTACAGTGTAATAGAAAGATTATTCTAATTTTCTACTATTTTAAATGACTAAATAAGCTTGTTTTTATATATGGCTACTAAATCTATACTGTACTGAAGTATACACAGTTGCTTTGAGGTCTATTAGCTTTCCCCACTCAAAAACTCAAAGCTATTATCATGCTGATTATTTCACAGCAATGTGATTACTTGTGTTTAGGTAGAGCAAGTTTCCAGATACTGAGCTAGAAAAAGTATATAAGCAACATAATGAATCTTACAGTGTAAACTTTTTGCTCAGTACAAACATTTGTTCAGGAGAATGCGAGTGTGTAGGTGGCTGCAGCACATATTAACAAAAGAGCACATGCATATGGTACGTATTTTGCACAGGTTACAAACCAATACGGGGAAAGCTGCTTAAAGAGAGTGAGAGCTTGGTCTTGCAATTGCTCTCCTGTTCAGACTGTATAATTAAAACTGCAAAAAGCACGGTGATAAAGGATGGAAATGACAAATATCACTGAAGCTGTTTAATTCCTTTCTGCTCAGGACTTTCATATCTATATTTTCTTATTCATGGTGAAGTGAGTGTGTGGATATAGGCATATCTTGGAAATGTCCATGAGTTACAGATGGCTGCAGTATCCTGCAGGTGTCCTCGCCTGCAGTGAGCCAATTCCTGCTAGGGAACCTGTGGGACAGGGTGGTAAGAGAATATTAAAGAAAAATCAGTATACTTTCTGCTTGTCCTATTTTTGCCCATCTAATTAATCACACAACTTAAATGAGGCCACTTATATTATCTTCTGCCTAGGTGACAGACAGTATGTCTCCAAGTTGAAATTTTATTTTGAACCCTTTAGCCTGGTCTTACTCTAGTTGCACGTCATAAGGAAGTGGACCTAATCAGAGATTTCTTCAATATAATATAATGAGTGGAATAAACAAACTCTTGTTCAATCCACTTCTAGGGTTTGCTAGTAATAAGTTGGAGAACAAGAACTCAAATAATGAGCACTGCAGGTACACTTTTCATTATGTTTTTTTTTTTCACAGAATATTGAAAATACGTCTGAAACACCAGTCTATATGCTGAGCCTTTAAGCATGATTATAAATTTTAAAATAAAATCAAATAAATCTACAAAAAATGTTCATAGCTAATTTTAATTATTTTATCTTTAAGATAAAAGATTCAGTGTCATTAAAACTCAGTGAATACTTGGGTATAAGGCCATTTCTAGAGAGATCTATAGGGCATTAAAAATAAAGGTGAAAACAAGTTCTTTACTGTTAAAAAAGATGCCAGAATTTGGCTTTAAATACAACTTTGTGACCTTTATGTCTGCTGGCTGAATGTTTTGTACTTCTGGAGCCCATGAAGAACAATCAGATATTTTAAACAAGTACATTTTACTCTTTGTTCTTTCAACATAAAGAATGCCTTTGAATGAATTTAAGCTATAAACAAGACCATATCTATTTAACTGGAAATCTTGGGTGGTCTTTTACACATAATTTCTTTGTATCCTATTATAAACTTGAAAATGTAACACTTCTACTGTAAAATGATTTATTAGTAAATGCATTTTTTTAAGAATAAAACTAATCATCACTAATCAAAATCATCACTAATTATGTTGATTGGCTTTGTCTTATCCTGAAATCTTCTTTATCTTTGCTACAAAATATAGAGATTTACAAAATATCATTATCTTGTACAGGTAAGGATTTTGATTAAATTATGTGATTTATCTTCACGCATATTGCAAACTATACCAAACATTTAATAAATTAGTGAGTTAACCTTACACAGGTTAACTCACCTTACATAGGTTAATATAAGATTGTCTAGATAAATTGCTCTCTGGAGATTTCCATTTTATCTCTATTGGCTGTTATGGAGTCTACAGCAACTTTGACTTAGATGTCCATTCACTGATGAATAGAGAGATGAATCACACTTCTCATCTTCATTCTTCTCTGTTACACACACATATTTTTGCACACATGCATGCACCCGCCTTACATTTACACTAAGCATAAAAAGTAAATAAAAATAAAAAAAAAAATAAATAAAAATAAAAATAAAAGCTTCAAAGGTTTTCACTACTAAACTGTGTATTAACAATGATCTCAACAGATTTTTCCATTCTGACTACATAGCAATCATAAAATAAGTTTAGAATAGCAAAATTTCAGTTTGGAGAAATTATATGCATGCTAAGTAATTATAGTTTTCAAAGAATTGATGATTACAATCTGAGGATGTTAAGGAAATCATTTCTGTTCATCAAAAAATCTTTATAATATGACAACTGTTTTTCTTTTTCTTTGACCTTTTCAGGATGACACAGTGAATATAAATGCTAAAATATAAGACATAATTAAGTCTTGGTAGAGAAAGAGCCTTTTCAAATTCAACACTTCTTTATAAATAGACCGATTATTACAATTCAGTATGAAAAAGTAAGGGCAAAAAGTCAAATAACACATGTTAGTTAATACAAGGTTTTGAATAGGGATTCAGAGATACATTGTTCATTTTCTTATAAGTGATTAAATAAACATAGCATCCCAAGCATGATAATTTATTAATGGTGGGAACAGAGCTATGCAAGATGGGAAACCTGGACAAATGCCATGCATCCCAAAGCAAGCCTGCATGGTAGCAACAGCTCCTGAGAAGTAATTGTAATCAGAATCCGAGAATCACAGAATAGTTGGGCTTGTAATGGGCCTCTAGAGAGCATGGGAACCAATCCCTCTGTTCTAGTAGGGTCACCTAGAGCAGACTGCCAGGGTCATATCTAGTCAGGTTTTGAATACTTCCAGGGATGGAGATTCCATGGCCTCTCTAAGCAACCTGTTCTTTTGTTCATTTGCTCCAATGCTGAAGAAACTTATTCTTACATTCAAGGAGAATTTCCTATATTTTAGTTTGTACCCCTTGCCTCTCATCCTGTCACTGGGCACTACTGAGAAGAATCCCATGGGGTTGTCCTTTGAGAAGGCATGCTTTTGAATGCTTCGGGGGTTAGGGTTGGTCAATAAGCTCTACTTTTTAGGGGAAACTGCATGTACATGTAGTTTCTGGTGCCCATTTAAACAGACAGATTTGGGAAAGCCAGAGGAATACTCACACATGAAATCTGAAACCTTGTCAGACACCCTGTTTCATGTGAATACAGAAGGCCTCACTTCTGCAGCTGGACATGCCTACCATGTGTACCAACTATCTCATGACAACTAATGCAGTCAGGGTTTTGAGTACCTAAGTCTGTAGGTACAGCTCCAACATAAGGTTGAGTCATTCCACTAGCTCACTTGTGCTTGTCTGGGAAGCCTAGCAAATGTAACAGCCTCATACACACCTCTGATTTTCCTGTCTTATCAAAAGTGTAGACAACTCATCTTTTTTGATTGCAAAAGGAAGTTCATAATCTCTTTGAAAGTAGCCTTTTATTGTCTAGTTAGCGTTTGTCTGGTTGAAAGGGCCTAAAATCATTGTTTTGCTCAATGCTCTACCAACACATTTGAAATAATGGACTTGAATATGTAAGACTTTTCAGAAATTTGTTGGAGATTTGTCAGAGACATATGGTAATCTTTGTCCCAGTTCTGAACAGAAGAAAAATTACCTAGGATTAGGATTAGGAGAATGGAAGTAGTTTATCTTCAGCACCATATATGCTGTTCTCCATCTCTGCACTGGCCTGGAAAAAAAGTTGTATTAGCGTTAGGGTTGAGAGAAGAAGTGGAAAAGGTGTGCTTTATGTGTCTGTGGTCAAGATTTGTCAAGGAGAAGGTGAGTGTTGATGGAGACATGAGTTGCAAAGTGCTTCTCATCAGTACTACCTATGATGGTCTCCTTCCTTGCCTTAACCTGAAAAGAAGTCAAGGACTAGTATTAGGATTGAGAGAAGGAGAAAGGGAAATGGTGCACTTGGAGTGGGTGTTTGTATGGGCTGCCAATGGAAGGGGAGCACTGGCAAAAGCTGTTTCTCATTGACAACACATATGGTGGTCTCAGAGGGCCATATATTGCAACATGGTGGTGTCCATCCCTGTGTTAGCTGGCAAAAACATCTAGTTAAGGTTATACATAGCATAAGGTTTTGGGTTAGGATGGGAAAAAAGAAAAAAGGGTAGTGGTGTGATTGTAGAGGGTGTGTGAAGGAGCTGACGGGGAAATGTGCTGCCAAAAGAGCTGTACTGAGAGGAGTTTCTACTCACCATCACATAGAGTAGTCTCTGTGCCTGCCTTGGACAGACAAAAGGTCTTGGGTTCATTTGAAAAAAAAAGTCTAGGGTTAGGGTTATGGTTGGGAGAAGGAGAAAAGAGAACATTTTAGTTGCAGGGCATGTGCTCAGGGGCTACCAAAAGAAGGTGAGTGTTGCCAAGGCAGTTGTACTGGGAGGTGTTTCTCATAAATACAACATATGGTGGTACACACACACATACTCCAACAGCACAAATACCCTTTCTTCTTATATCAACTCTAAGCAAAAACATAGCCCTAGATTTTTTTTCTGGGCCAAGGCAGGCACGGAGACTACCATATCTGGTGTCAATGAGCATCAATACTAAGCACAGATGTATTGGCAGCCACCTTCTCTTGATACTAACAACTCCAACCGCATCCTTTTTTCCTTTTATCGGTACTAACCTTAACCATAACCAGAGATTATTTCCCAGGCCAAGACATGGACAGACACCATCATAAGTGATGGCTACAAGAAATGCCTCTAGGCACAACTCTCTTGGCAGTGCACATCTTCCTTTAGCTACTCCTGCAAACAAAAATTCCAACTATATCACTCTCCTTTCTTCTTTTTTCAGCCCTATCTCTCATCTTAAATCTTGACTCTCTTTTATGACAGGCTTGGATGGAGATCACCTTATGTGGGACCATGAAGAAAGCCTCCAAGCACAGGTCTATTGGCAATACTCACTTTCATAGCCAGTCCCTGTTTATGGCATGGAGTCATTCCAAATGCATACATTACCTTTTGCCTTCTCTTATTCCTAATAGCAACCATAACACTAAACTTTTTTCCATACAAGAACAGGGACTCAGAATATGAGATGCTGTACAGTGGAGAAAGGCTCACAGCGCAGCTCTCTTGGAAGACCTTGTCTTCCCTAGGGAGCCCCTGAACACACCCAATACTACCATACTGCTTTCCTTTCTCCTTACCTCAATTCTAAACATATTCCTAGACTTCTTTTCTCAGGCCAAGGTAATAATGGAAAAAACATATGTGGTGCCATGAAAAAACATTAGAAAGCATAAAGTTCTTGGTACCACACACCTCCCCTTGGCAGCGCCTTCACACACGCACTACAACCACACAAGTCTTCATTCTCCTTCTGTTAACCCTAACTGCAACTTTAACTCTAAAAATTAAAACCCTACAAGCCAAGGAAGAAGAGACCACTACATATGTATCCACAAAGATACACTTCCCAGCACAATTCTTTTTGCAGCACTCACCTTGCCTTGGCAGCCCGTATGCTTACCCACTCCAACGGAAAGGCTCTTCTTTGATCTCCTCTCCGCTATAAATCTAACACTAAATCGAGATATCTTTTCAGACCAAGGCAGGGAGGGGGAGGTCCAAATGTTTTCTCATGGAGAAACACTTTCCAAGTCAGCCATCTTGGCAGCACTGACCTTCCCTTTGCCACACCTGCACACACCCACTCCAACTGCACCACTTTCCCTTGTCTCAACACTAACCTAACCAACAGCAAACATAGAACTTTTTTCAGACCAGGCTGGGGTGGGGACCACCATATGTTATGGTGAAGAAAGATGCCTCCCAGCACAGCTCTCTTGGCATAATGCACCTTCCCTTGGCAGCCCCTGAACACATTCAGTCCAGCGGCACTACCCTCTTTTATCCTTTCTCAACTGAAAGCTAATCAGAGAATATTTTTCAGGCCACTCCCGGCAAACATGCCAAGTGCCCTTTCTCCTTTTTACAAACCTAACCTTACACCTAACCCTCCAAAAACAATGCTCACCTTTCTCATTCTCTCAGTCCTAACCCTAACACTAGATGTTTTTCCAGCCAAGGAAAGGATGGAGACAACCAAATGTGCTGATATGAAACAACTTCCAGCTGCACACACCTTCCCTTGGCAGTCTCTGAATACAGGCACTACAAGCACAGAACTCCTCTTTTTCATTTTCTCATCCATAACCCTAAACCTAGATATCTTCTCAGGCCAAGAAATGGATGGAGATGGATAAAAAATGTGCTTATGAGAAACACCTCCCAGGATAGATCTGTTGGCAGCACTCAGCATCCCTTGTCAGCCCATGAAAACATACCCTCCAACTGCCCCACTCCCCTTTCTCCTTCTTTCAATGTTAACCCTAACCCTAGGCCCACATTTTTTTTTTTTTTTTGTCTAGGCCCAGAAGGTAAAGGAGAACACCACAGATGGTGGCATGGAGAAACACCTGCCAGCACAGCTAGTTTGACAGCACTCACATTCGCATGGCAACCCCTGAACACATGCCATACAAGTGGACTGCTACCCTTTCTCCTTCTAACCTAACCCTAATCATGGATCAGAGCAAGGCCCAAAAGGAGACCATTATATATGGTGCCATGGAGAAACTCCTCCCAGCAATGCTCTCTTCCCAGCACTAAACTGCTTTTGGCAACCCACATCAAGGAGCCACACCAAGGACCCTGCTCCCTTTTCTCCCTCTATCAAAAATAACACTAATGCTAACTATAAATGTATTTTCAAGCCTAGGAAGGGATGGAGATGACCAAATGGGATGGAGATGCTCATAGGAAACACCTCCCAGTACAGTTCTCTTGGAAGCAGTTGACCTGCGTTGGCAGCCATGAACACACTCACACTATATGCACCACTCTCTTCTATTGCTCTCTCAACCCTAAACATAACTGCCAAAAGGGACTGTAAAAAAAAGGTGAATGCTGCCAAGATAGTTGTGCTGGGAGGTGTTTCTTGTTAGCATGTCATATGGTGGTCTCTGTCCCTGCCTTGGCCAGAGAAAATATTTACTGTTAGGGGTAGGGTTAAGATTAAGAGAAGATTAAAGGGAAATGATGCTCTTGGAGTGAGTGTTCAGAGGCTGCAAAGACAGGTGAGTAATGCCAAGAGGACTGAGCTGGGAAGTGAATGTCATTGGCACCACATTGGGTTGTATCTGTTCCTGCCTAGGCTAGAAGAGATGTCTAGGGTAAAGTTAGGGCTAGGGTTAAGGTTAGGGTTATGGTTGGGAGAAGAGCAAATGGGAACATTGCCTTGGTCATAGGGGTATTCGTGGACTGCTAAAGAGAGTGAGTGGTGCCAGGAAAAGTGTGCTGGGAGATGTTTCTCCATGGCACAATCTATGTGGGTCTCCTTCCCTAACTGGGCCTGAAAGGACATGTAGGGTTAGGGTGTGTGTTAGGGTTGAAAAATGGAAAAATGGAGAGCAGTCTGCTCGTAATGTGTGCATTCAGGGACTCCAAAGGGCAGGTGAAGGCTGCTAAGAGACCTGGTCTGGGAGGAGTTTCTCATTAGAAACACATATGATGATCCCTCTCCCTACTTTGACTTCAAAAAAGATCTAAGGCTGGGGATTGAGAAATGAATATAGGTGAGCATGGCACTTGGAATGCATGTGTTTAGGGACTGTCAAATGAAGCTAAGAGCTGTTAAGAGAGCAGTGCTGACAGGTGTTTCTCATCAGCAACACCTTTTTTCATACCTGTCCCTGTCTTTCCCTGAAAAGACATGAAGTGATAAGGTTAGTTTTACTATTAGGCTTAGGATTGAGTTAAGGAGAAAGTGGAACATTGCAATCGTTGTGCGTGTCTTCACGAACTTCCATGAGAGGGTTCTTTCTCATTAGCACCCCATATGGTGTCTCTTTCTCTGCCTTGGCCTCACAAATCATGCACGGTTAGTGTTAGAATTAAGGTTAAGGTGAGGTTAAGGTTAACTGCGCTTGCAGTGTGTCTGTGCAGGGCCTTCAAAAGGACATGAACAAGAGCAAACACAATATTCCCCATTATCCTTTTCTAAATCCTAACCCTTTTTTTCTTTACGCCAAGATGGGAAACAAGATCCCCATAGATGGAGCCATGGATAAATACTTCTAGAGTGTTTATTCTAGTATTATAGAGTATTAGAAGTCTCTTGGAAGCACTATCTTTCTTGTGACAGTCTATGAACACACTACAAACATAGTACTCCTCTATCCTGATGCTGATGAGAAACACCTGCCAGCACAGATCCTTTGGCAGCACTAGCCTTCTTTTGACATTCCCTGAACACACACACTCCAAATTCCCTGCTTCCCTTTATCCTTCTCTCAGCCCTAACCCTAATCCTAACCCTATGCCTAAACCTATTCCTAGATGTCTTTTCTGGCTAAGGCAAGCACAGATATGACCAATTGTGGTCATAATTAGATACACCTCTCAACACATCTGCCTTAGCAGCACTCACTGTCTTTTCGCAGTCTCCGAACACAGTCACTGCAATAACAGTGCTCCCATTTCTTCTTCTCTCACCCAACTCTTAACCCTTACAATAACTCTAATTCTAACCCTACATGTGTTTTCAGTCTATGGCATGGACAGTGACCACATAAGTGCGGTGCTAACAAGAAACCTCACCAAGCACAGCTCTCTTGGTACCTTGGCAGCCCCTGAATACAAGCACTCCAATTGCACAGCCTCTCTTCTCCTTTCAACCTTAACTCTAACCATAGATGCTATTTCTGGCCAAGACACCCAATACTTGTGCACCACTCTCCTTTCTTCATCTCTCAACTCTAATCCTAACCCTGATCCTATATTTTTTTTTCCAATGGCAATGTGGGGAAGGATATCACTATGCATTGTGCCATAGAAGAAGAATCTCTAAGCACAACTCTGTTAATAGCAGTCACCTTCTTTTGACAACCCCTGCACACACCTGTTGTAAGCTCACAACTCCATTTTCTTGTTTTCTTAACCCTAACTGTAATCCTACCTGTAGACTTTTTTTTTTTGGACAGGAAAGGAGACCATCATATATGATGCCATGGAGACACATCTCCCAGAACAGCTATCTGGTAGCATTCACCTACCCTTGGCAGCTCCTGCACAAACCTACTCCAACCACACTCATCCTTTTCTTTCAGCCCTATATGAGTGTTTTTTACTTTCCCTTGTTGCTATCCTTGTTGTTTACTTTGAATTTCCTAGCAATTCCTATCCCATATTATGTTTTTGAATTTTACACCATTTTCATATCAGTTCATTGTCTGTGAAATTTTCACAGAGCTGAGAGACTATCTTTTCAGTCTTCTTATTGTAGCTTACCAGAAAGAAAAAGAATATACTTATATATATGTATATACTTATATATATTAAATATCAATTACTTGATTTTTTTTTCTTCTGTCCTTATGACTTTAGTTTTTGCAGGGGACCTGCAGGATGCCTTGTTTTTTTGTGCTGCAGAAAGGTTTGTGTTGCTATTTGCCAATTCCTGAAGCTGACTGAAATGTATGGTATATATATATACTGATCATCATAATACAATCTGTTTTCACTGTAGTGTTCACTGATGAACAGAGTTCTAGTATTTTCTAGTATCCGGACAGTTTTATTTATATACATACATACATATATATATGTATGTATATAAATAAATAAATATATATATATATATATATGTATATATATATATATATACATATATATATATATATATACATATATATATATATATATACATATATATATATATATATACATATATATATATATATATGTATGTTCTAGACCTTATAACTTTAAACTCTTTTCCATCAGACAAATTTTGTTCAATTCATCTGAAATGTTCCAAATCAGATGTTAGAAGTCTGAAGAACAGTGATACACTCAAATACTGAGCAAGGAAAGCATTCTTTTTTGGCTTTAGGTATTTCATAAATAATTATTTAAATATTGAGGAACATACTTTAAGTCTTCTTGTTTCCATGTCTGAAATTATTTTGCAGCAAGAAAACTACATTACTTAATTTCTCAATAGATTTTTTTAAAAGGGATCTTTCCTGCTTCTAATGTCAGAATATACTACCATAGTTTGAGAATTGCATTTTTTTTCCTCTGTAATATGAGGACAACCAATAACTGCAAAGCATAATTCCTTCAAATATTTTAGGAGTCTGAACTAATTAAAGGAAAATCTAGATTTTCTAAATTAAAGAATGGCATAATAAACATTAAAATACTAAGCCACTTTAGTGGGAAGTGACTTATTAAGTCATATTTATTCATTCAGAATCCTATTTTACTTTCCAAAGTGAATTTTATTTTTTAAAATTTTTTTTATTTTCCTTTTTTTTTTCCTCTTAATTAGCCAATTTTTTTCCTCTCTGCTATGTTTGCTTAAAAAAATCTGAAAACCTGTTCTGCTCAAATCAAAGATTAATAGTCCTTTTCGGTTTAATAATATCAAGCAGATAGGGACAGAAAAAGCTCCAAAAAAACATCTAACAGATTGTGGTTTCCTTCGGGAAGCAATTATTTTGTTCTTAGGCTTTTGGTATGCATTCTTCACATAATATCTTACTCATAGTTCAGTGTTTCTGTTAGTGTCATAGTACTATATTTGCTGATTGTCACAGTGTTAAGGATATATGCTTTTCAGGCAAAACAAAATACATTTCTGTTTTTAAAGTTATGTATGTTACTATAGCATATAAAAATATATTCAAATATGTAAATATTTAAATGCATTTTTATCTGAGTCATAAGAAAAAGCGTATTTTTAGTGATAGATGAATATGCATGAGCATATTTATAAGCATCCGAAGTACAGTAGTTACTATGTTAAGCTAAGCTTAACTAGTTACTAGTTACTAGTTACTAAGTTAAGCTACTAACACTGACTAAATGTAAACAAAATTTAGAAATACCCTTCAACTTCACAGACCAGGTACTTCTGGGCTTCATCTTAAGGGAAGTCTCATAGTCTCTGTTCTCTCCCATATATTAGTTTCTGTTGAGAAAAATCCATAGGAAGGAAACACAAACCAGGAAAGGATATCACAGCTATAACCCACACATAATGGTGGATTTCTGAAATCTGTCAAAATCTAAAGTTTGTTCTCTATGAAAAACAATTCATTTGATGATGTCCAAGAATTTGAATGAGCAAAACTCCAAGCATGTGAAGCGCCAGGAGCCGGCAAACTACCGAAAAGAACAGGAATATAGCATAGGTAAGGCTCTGCCTTCAAATGTCATATTAATTTTGTGAAGGTTATTGATAGATGCAGTCACCATGGTATTTTGCAGAGTGAGAGTGCAGGGATATACTCCTTCATTGTGTTAATGTCCGCAGAGGAAAATTTTGAGCAGATACTAGCCTCACAGATCATACGAGTTTGGAGTACCACAGAGTCAGACCTCTTATTGGTGCCATATGATGAATAGTGTATAAATGGGATTGATGACAGCCCAACATAGATCTTCAACTCTTCTTTCCTTTCCTAGAAAATATTATTCCTGTGCTGGCTGCAGGGAGAAGAAGTCTGGTGAAAAGCAGCAGTTGAAAGTTCAGAATATCAGCGAGATAGTTCAGTGAACTGAGAAGAATTTAGGATTAGAGATCAGGCCACTTTTGGGCAAGAATAAATTTTGTAGGTATTTAAAAATGAGGGCCACATTTTTCTGTTTTGATTTGTATATCAGGAATCTGTACTTCCATTGAATTAGGAAAATAATTTATTTGTTCAGATTTCTTACACTGAAGTTTTCTTGTATCAAAAACAGTTTGTCTAGAGACAAGCAAGAATTTGCTAGGAATTTTTTACTGTAATTTAAAATTCCCCTCTTTCTTGATTTCTAGCCCCCTCATCTTCTCCTTCACTGTGATGAAACCTAGATCTGCATCTTTCATAGATACAATGAAGCTTTTCTTCTCTGCTATCCTTCCTCATAAATATTAATGACTCTTGTACCTCAACTGCCCATTTAAAAGCTATCATCTCATTCACTGAGAGCTAATTCATATCTTTCCCCAAATATGCTCAGTTTGTATATTTAAAAAAGATATTTTAAAATAATCCAGAATATTAGTTTTATTCTCCCCACTCCCCTTTCTTTTACTTTCCCTCAGCCTCTTTGCCAGTGGGATTGCCTGATATACAGAGGTCACAGCTCTAACAGCTTGTGCTGGAGGCCAGCTTCAGGCTGTGCAGCTGGGTTTGCATCTCACTTCATATTACCTGAGGGCACAGTAGCACAAACACAACACACATTTTTCAACATACAGAGAAGCCATCAACATCTTTCATATTGCTTTGGGAAAAGTATCTTTTACAGCTATGATGACTATTGTGCTCTGACTTGGTGATTTTATAAATGTTATCATCTTTTAAGCTGAAGCTCCTGTCTCCAGAGGCCATCTACCATCCTGTAACATGTTGAAATGTTCCCTACAGCTATAACATTGCTGGGTCACTGCAGAATTTGTCTTGTTTATGTAAACTTCAATTCTTCTGTCATATTAAAAGAACGATGGTGTTTTATTCTGGTAAAGAGTGAGGCTGAAAATTTTATCCCATCCTTAAATATGATAATATTGAAATTATAGATGTCAGAGGAATGCCCATGATTCTTTGCTAGTTCAAAATGTATACCATGTTTGGAGCCATAATGCTACCCTAGCTGTGGTTCACATGTGCTATTTCTCAACTCTGTGTGCACATTTTCTCACAAAACGTTATTCTGTAAAGTTGACTCCTCCTTTCTTTCCTCTTCCCTGTCAGTGAGGTTTACTCAGAGAGATGCTTTTTCTTAACTGAAAAAAATGAAAGGTTTGACTAGTTAGTATATCTGCAAGATACTTAGAAAGATTTGTTTATAAAGACCAGGTTTTCAAATGTTTTTTTTTTTCTCCCTTTTATTTTCTTAACCAATCTCAGTGCACAAACATCAATCTGGGAATAAAAAACTGCAATCAAGGTTGAAAAGGCATTGTTGGTAGTGTTTGTGAGATGCTAGCATGTCTCAAGTGCCTAATGATCTCTAACGAGATCCAAAACTCATAAAGGGATAGCACTATAGCAAATTCATAACTGGAAGAATTCACTCACTTAAAAGGAAAGTATGGATATTTAGAATCTGCAGGAAAAATACAGAATAAAAAGTGACAATAATTGCCACCTAAATTTACAATGAATCACCCAGTATCATTCACTGGAGGTTCGCATGCCAGCCCATGGGGAAATAGTTTGAAATTTTGCATCAGAAAATGTAATATTCTTAGATAAATTTCTAAAGCCATTTTTAATGTTCACTGGCAACTGGCAAACTGTAGACAAATTTGTGAAATGAATATAATAATTGTTCTTCTTCTTGCAGAAAAGTCAGTTATATTTCAGCTTTTTCCATGTTTAATACTCATAATATAATATTGATGCACACAATCAGAATAATACAATTAAAGTATTCACGGTCACAGGCCCTGGTTCTTA
>VWPW01028104.1:0-13923 GCA_013389825.1 Crypturellus undulatus | reverse complement strand
ATGCTAATAAATAGAGGCATGTACCACTCTTGAAGGAGATTCTGATTTCAATGGAAGGCCTCCCCCCATTCTGCCAGCCTCCTTCCTTAGGGAAGCCTTTGGCTTATACAGCTGTTACAAGGAAGGGACCTTCCTCCCACCCCTGGCAAGACCTTAGCAAATGGTCCATTCTGTTTATGCTACATTTGAATGATTAATGATATTGTATATTGTAACTAAATTGTACCGTTATTATCATCAGGTCACTGCTGACAACTAGATATATCATCTCTGAGGTTCATATGCAGATAACAATTTTAACTATGTGGATAAATAAAGGCTTGATGGTGTCCTAATGCTAATGTAAATATTACCGCATATTGGAGTCAGTACCCGGGGATTGCATTACACAACGGAAGCTTTCAGGTAGCTGAAACTGGTGGGACTCTTACAGCAATGGCTCTCTGCTTTATCCTCCGTGTTAATTTCTCCCCCCCTCCTCTATCAATTTGGAGTAATCCATCTGTAAAACATGACAACCATTTAGACTCAGAGGGACCCAGCAGCTTTGAAACAAAACTAACCAAACTGATTTGGGATGTCTTGGGTGCTGTGAGGGGGCAGCTTGGCTGGCTCCGAGCTTTCCCAGCTCCCTGCGCAATCTGGTACTTCAAGTTCCAGCACTGAAGCAGATTTGTGAGAAGAAGAGTTGTTGTTAGAGCATGGCCAGTTTAGCAAAGATCAGGAGAGCTGGAAATCTCCAGGGAAAAGCAGGTCCTGAGAGCGTCTTCATGTTTTATCTATCATCTCAAGAGTAGATCAATACTTCTAGTCCTGACAACTACAAGTAACCATTTGAGGGAGAAATCACATTGAGTCAGGATGAAATACTCGAGAAAGGACTTCCTGCAGAAATGTAACACCATAGCTTCTGGCTAAAGTTGGGAATAGATTGGAAAGGTTTGGAGAGCAAAAATTCAAACTAAGTATTCACCCTTTTTGCTACTCATCCATCAATAAATGGCACATGTCAGGTTAGGGCTCAGAACAGAAATTAATTCTTGTTAATACTGAAGAGGCTTATTGTACCAACCCTTATCTTCATAAATCCCAAGATACAACAGGAGAAAAGAGCATGAACATCGCTGCAATGGTACAAGCAGAAAACTGGGGTGTGATAAGAATCAGCTTTACAGGCCTTACATTTCCATGAATCTAATTCCCATTTCATAGGGAGGAAAACACAGCAATCTGCAGTGAAAAAGGGAATAGCTGGATCAGAACCACCAACTGATTTATACTCACAATTTTGTCTTAAGATAGCAACACAGGATGTAAAAAGCAAAGTCTACCAATAAGTTTATTCTCCCATCAGCATGCGAAGGGAAGATTTTCCTAAAACCAAGAAATGACTACAGTCAGATTTTACAGACTGGACAACTGGGTGGTGAGAAACCTCATGAAATTCAACAAGGCCAAGTGCACGGTCCTGCACCTGGGGAGGAATAACCCCAGACACCAGTACAGGCTGGGGACCGACCTTCTAGAGAGCAGCTCTGCAGAGAAGGACCTGGGCGTCATGGTGGACGACAGGTTGACCATGAGGCAGCAGTGTGCCCTCATGGCCAAGAAGGCCAATGACATCCTGGGGTGCATTAAGAGGAGCGTCTCCAGCAGGTCGAGGGAGGTGATCCTGCCCCTCTACTCAGCCCTGGTGAGGCCACATCTGGAGTACTGTGTCCAGTTCTGGGCCCCACAGTACAAGAGCGATGTGGAGCTGCTGGAGAGAGTCCAGCGCAGGGCCACAAGGATGATCAGGGGTCTGGAACATCTGCCCTATGAGGAGAGGTTGAGGGAGCTGGGCTTGTTCAGCCTGGAGAAGAGAAGACTGAGCAGAGACCTGATCTGTGTCTATAAGTACCTCAAGGGAGGCAGTGAGGAGGATGGGGCTGGTCTTTTTTCACTGGTGGCCACCGACAGAACTAGAGGAAATGACCACAAACTTAAGCATCAAAAGTTCCACATGAACTTAAGGAAAAATTTCCTGACAGTGAGGGTGACAGAGCACTGGCACAGGCTGCCCAGAGAGGTTGTGGAGTCTCCTTCTCTGGAGATCTTCAAGACCAGCTTGGATGCGGTCCTGTGCCACGTGCTCTAGGTGGCCCTGCGTGTGCAGGGGGGTTGGACTAGATGACCTCTAGAGGTCCCTTCCAACCTTAGGCATTCTATGATTCTATGATCTTCTTTAAAATAAATGAGTAACACCAGCTGGTAGGCAGGATGCCCCATTCAAGGTCTCTTGATCCACCTCCCCCACTCCACTGAAGAGCAGAGCTTCTGGCAGTCTGCAAGGATACACATTGCCCTGAATTCCCTGCAAGGAATCCAAAAGGCTTTTTTAGCACCGCATTAGCACCGAGAGAATTTAGGTTTAAGATATGATTAGTAAGGTCTGGGTGCAAACCAGTGCCCCTGTCTAGCATTAGCAGAAATGTTGATATACAATAGGCAAGCAGCAATCTTGGTCTTTCAGGCCTTATATAGGCAAGAAACACTATGGACTTGCAGTGAAATGATGCAGAACCAAGTCATCGAGCTAAATTCCCAGCATCTCATTCAGGACACCACAGCAAACAGATGATGCTCCACTGAAATTGATGTTTTTTTAATAACTCTTCACACCATCTCTGATTCTAGCTTCCAACTCCAGATGATTTGAACAGACTTCCAAAATCACCAACATATCCCATTTTAAATGAAAGATGAGAGTAGATGCAAAACTTGAACCCCTGTGTAAAGAGAAATTGCATGCCTGTGCACTCCTTAAGCCTCCGAAGTCAGCCTCAACTTAAAATGCTACATAAGCTTATACAGAGAGGAATGAATTTCACCCATAAACAAGCATGAAGGGAAATTCTCCTTGCCAGTCAGTGACGATTCAGGCATTTGCAAATTCATAGGAAGTTCAAAGCTCCCCAGTTCTGTCACCAGTTCTGCACAGCTGGGAGAAACTCTACTTCCTTGCAACAGTAATGATATTCTACTACAAGAGTAGGAATATGTTTTCTATCAGGCAATCAATAGAAATAATTCATAATTTTGCCTTATGCAATCTGGCTGTGTTTAGAAAGCTCAGCTGCATTCAGTGCCTCATAGTGCAAGGTGCTGTTTGTGCTTTAACAAAAATTGCAAGTGGGACGAAACAGAAAAGAGGAAGTCATATGCTCAAGGCCATATAACAACTCATCAGCCAAGGAAGAAACTGAATTTAATTTTTTTGACTGTCAGCTCAGTACCTGATATACTGCTCCATGCATTATACCATCAATGGGGTCAACAAGAGTCTCATATTCTTTCACACCTCCCACCATCATCCTGCAAGAACACCTCATAACCTACCTATATCCTTATTTTGCCCCTAGGAGTAAGAAAATACTACTCTTCCCAGTTATATAAGAGGATTTGAAGATAGGAAAAAAACTGGAGCTACATTCCCACCCCCTCCCCCAAAAAATAAATAAATAAAAGGAAAAAGTTCAGATTATGATTTGTGGTACTAATGGCCCAACCTCAAATGCAGTGTTTAGTCTCTCCCCATAACCATATATCCCATCAGCATTAAAAACAAAAACAAACAAGCAAACAAAAAAAACTCCGCTAACAAAACCATATTTTGGAGCAGGGCCTAGATCTGAGGTCTCCTGTGGGTCATGTAAATGCCCTCACCAGAGCATCCTTCTCTCCAGTCTAGAAGCAAAACACAAGAATCAGCAAAATATTCTTCTTCCTTATGCAGCATCCAGAGCACCAGCTGAGCTCCCTTTGGTGCTTATCTTTTGTTTTAGGATCTAGAGTAGATCTGCAAGATCAAATCACTGCCATGTGCTTCTGCAGCATGGTGCATACTCACCTACCCAGAGAGACACCTCCAGTACCAGCATCCCCCAGCTATGCTCAGTGCACCCAAAACAGCTGCCTGCCCTCTCTGAAGCCCAAGATCCCTCACCAAAGATGCTCTCTCTGATGCATATAAGACAAATGTTCACCCGAAACATTCAGGGTTTTGTTTTCTTTGAGGGGTCTCTGTTAAAATCTGCTTGGCACCAAAACCAGGCTAGGTCACAGGAACAGGCTAGATTCAAGGACGAAGAACCAAAGTGCTATTCTCTAAAACACTACACAAACCTGCCTTTTACACTTAAAAAACAAACAAAAATAGAAAGACAACAAATCCTAAGAAGGAATCAGCAGACAACAAATCCATCATCTTAAAAGCTGTTTTACAAAAAAACTGCATGCACTTCAGTCACTTCTCTCACATTAAGGATCTCCTGCTGAACAAGTCTTGGAGGATTCCTCTTCTCGAGGGGATGGCGCAGTCGCCAAGGTTAGCATATCCCCCTCCTGCAGCTGTCTCTGGAAAGCATCCCAGCTGGAAGTTTGACCTAGATTTCAGACAGACGCCCAGACAGGACAGCTCATACGAAGGAGCCCGTGCGGTTCTGGTGACAATTCACACCTGCTCCTGCTTTGCACGTGCAGGGCCCAGACTGCACCTGAGCCACACGGAACCACTTCCATTCTCTGCTCTCTCCTTCAGCTGGTGCTGCCCACAAGGCAGGACACAGCAGTGCAGAGGCCACTTTGAAAACAAAGCAACAAAACCCCACAATTGTGTCAGAGAAAGGCAGGAAATTCTGTAAAGCAACAGAAAGGGCAGCAGAGGGGAATCTCCCTCCTTCCCTGCCCTAGACAGCACTGATGCACTCCGCTGTCCCACAACTCTAGAACAAGGAATTTTCATTTTACACAGTCACAAAATAGACACAACTTCCAAAAGGCACCAACAAAAATGACATTGTCCACATCTGATCAACAGTTGTTTCATTTCTACACTCCTCCACACTATTACCACCTGCATAGGCCTCTCCCATCAACTGTCTTCTCCAAGTCAAAAAGCTGTGACCAAAAGTTAGGGTCAACTTTGTACAATCTCATCTGCCTTCTGGGAAAGCATCAGCCAGGCAACAGCTCTCTTTGCAATACAAGCACATCCTATGGCTACCTCTGAGAAACAGGAGGATATTTTCTGAAAGGTGATATCAGGATTGCCTGAAGGAAGGAAAACAACAGAGGGTTAAAAGAGGTTTACTGCATGTAGATAGGAGAGGGGATAAACATGTTTCCCAGTGAAATGAAGGCCAAGTTACAAGGATCTGTTGGAAGGATCTTTAGCAAAGTCCTGCTCCTGTCCTAGACAACTCTTCAAGCTGAAGTGGCTTCACCTGGGAGCAGGAGCACGTTACAAACTCAGGCCTTCTCCTTCTTCTTCTTCTTCTTCTTCTTCTTCTTCTTCTTCTTCTTCTTCTTCTTCTTCTTCTTCTTCGTCTTCCTCTTCTTCCTCTTCTTCTTCTTCCTCTTCTTCCTCTTCTTCTTCCTCTTCTTCCTCTTCCTCTTCTTCCTCTTCTTCTTTCTCTTCTTCTTCCTCTTCTTCCTCTTCTTCTTTCTCTTCTTCCTCCTCTTCCTCTTCTTCTTCTTCTTCTTCTTCTTCTTCCTCTTCTTCATCTTCTTCTTCCTCTTCTTCTTCCTCTTCTTCCTCTTCTTCCTCTTCTTCTTCTTCCTCTTCCTCTTCTTCCTCTTCCCTCCTCTCTCTCTCCGCGCTGTGTTCTCCAGAATGTTTTACATTAATGGATACTCGGGAGGTCAGTAGGGGTAATATGTGAAGTTTCATCTTGGAAGTTATTGAGATGTTAGATCTTCCTTTCAAGCCCTTTTGGAGGAAGTTTTGGATTTGTCTCTGAGTCGCTAAGAAGTGAGTACTTACTTTCTGTTTCTTTGCTTGTGAATGTGACTTTTGTAACCTAATTATGTTGTAGAGAGTGTAGTATTTTAATGATTTTCTTTTAGGAAGATTAGGGACTTTCCTTAGAAATTTAAAACTCTCATGAAATAAGTATTTTAACTGTTTGAGTATGTGCTAGCTTTGAATTTTATTTTTAACAATAGCAAGCAAGAATCAGGAGTTGACAAAAAAGTCTATCCTATTTTATTGGAAGGAGTATTTAAAAAAAGCATGGTTACTTCAATAGTATCTGCCTCTTTTCTACCCCTTTAATTTTTTTTAAGGTTAAAAGCTAACAGATGCTTTTGAAAGCTCTAGTAATCAACCAAGCAAAAAAGAAACAAATGGTAAGGCCTCCATATAAACTTAATGGAATCATTTGTTCCATGAGGCTACTGAAGTATCTATTTCACTGAGAAATATATTTTTTAAGGAAGGCTCAATTGCAAAAAAAAAAAAAAAACCTTTTCCCCCTTTGTTTTTCAGGAGTAATAGGGATCATAGCAAATACTTTCTGAGAACACTTAGAAGTAATTTACCCAATGCTTATTGTTTATATTTCATATTTATATTTAATTTCCCCTAAAGACACTTAGAAAAGCAATTTATTTAATAAAAATAAAATAATAATAATAAAAAAACAGAAGCACATAACTTTAGGACAGACCCAGAAGTGTCACATAATAGCATCTAAACAAGCCCCAAATGTTCTCTCTTATTTCTGTCCTATAAGTTATTATCTTGTTAAAGCTTTCCTTTAATAGAAGAATTTTTCTAGCCTGCTTTTTTGGGGAGGTGATACTTTAAGTAAGTGAGGGACAGAAGCTTCATGATAGCCTTAAAGGACCCATTTTGCAATAGGCAATAGATGTCTAAATCTTGCTTCAGATAGTAAATAATCTTAATTCTTGTTTGTGAGCTCTGAGTTGGATTGTGTGTTCTCAGACAAAAGCTAGTTATGTCTTCTTCTTGTTTTTTAAAGCTTAGAAGTTCTATTTTTCTTTCCTAGCTGATTTTCTTTTCCTCCTGAAATTGTTCCAGCCCATCTTCCTAATGAACCATCTGTTCTGACACAGGAGGTTGAAAGTAGCTCTCATAAATACAATATGTTAAATCCTCATCTTGTGAAGACTACTTGATGTTTGGGCTTAGAAGCTCTTCAGGATGGGATCTGGCCTTTCCAAAAGGTTTGTTTGGGGCAATGAAGGGAGGGGGTCTATTCTGTAAGAAGCCTTTGCATGTCAGGACCTGGAGCTGTTAGTTTAAGCACAGGTAATAAGATGAGGTTATTCCCATATGTAAGCCTATATATAGGACCACATTTCCAGGCTTATGCTTTTACCTATGTAACTGTTTTACTCCTAAATTCTTGGGCCTTGTACTTGCACAGTTCTGGGGCACTGTGTTTTCCCTCTAGGATGCTAATAAGCCTCACTGGCAAAGAACAGAGCATTAGTCTTTGATGGGTAGGTAGATTAAATATGCATGCATAATAGTAAGTATTTAGGTACCTGATCTATTCTGATTAATGGCTGCATTTTTTTCTTTTAAATGATTTGAGTACTTTTTAATGGCAATTAATTAGTATTTATGGCATGATTATTTAATTTATTTCACTCTGCTGCTGCTAGTACTGTCAGTGAAGCTGGAAACTCCAGGTTTTTACCATTTTTCAGGCTGGTAAATATTGGAGTTCGCTTCTGTCTTCCATGTGCCTGGGGATGCGCAAACCAGCATGTCTCTGCTCTATTTCCTGGCACTTATTTACCAGCAGCAGAACTACCATCCAGGGAAATAGGACTCTGATCCTGCAAGCACTTCAAGGAGTTTTTTAACTTCTAGTACACAAACTTGTTGCGGTCAGCAGTGGCATAAGGATTACATGCATAAGTTTCCAGAATTGGAACCTCTAGGTCTCTCTAGTGACCTGCTTAGCTTGCAGTAATAACAGGGCAGCTCTCAGTAGATTGTGCTGAGAGATACCTTCTGTCATAATTTGGCTTTGTAGGTCCTATGTAAATAGTGGCAATGTTTGTTTTGTTCTCCTTCTCCCTGCCAAAAGATTAAAATATAGGAAAAATAAACCAGTCTTCCCTGGAAAAGGAAACAAAACCAAAAGCACTATATCAGCCGTTAGCTGCGACCAATGCAGAAACTGTGTGCAAGGAGAATATAGCAATGTGTATTTCTTTTCTGTGGCTGGAAAGGTCGCCTGCGATGACTGCAGACCTCTGTCTCTTGGAGTCCTTATGCTGGGCCTTGATTGTCAAGCCTGAAAAGCATCTCCAGTGATTTTTATCCTTGCAAAATTGTAGTGAGGTTAGAAAACATCATTGCTCCTAGTTTGTGTTAGCACCTGGAAGACAGGTGGGATTTGCTGTAGGTCGCATAGGAAGTCTGAGTTCTCCCTTGGCTTGAGGAATGCTTTAGTAGTTTGTTTTTACAATCATCTGGGGCATGTGCATTTGTAAACCAGACCAGTGGGATGTCAAAGCTTCAGAGAGACCAGTTCTGATGCAGATGACTTCAAATCAGCTGAAGAGCCCTGCTTCTCTGATTATGGAAGATGGTAGTGGCAGCAGGAAGACTTTGCCTCCTTATGGAAGTGGTAGAAAATAAGGAGGTTCTCAGTACCTTGGCTGGCTCCAACAAAGCTGGAAGTTATCAACTGGGGATGAGTTGATGGGATAGGTCTTAATGGAGGAGTGGGTGAGACAATTAGCATCAAGGAATAAATTTTACACAAACACATCCCTTATGTCCCTTCTGCCCCCCCTCCCCTCCTGACCACATTGAGTCAAAGAAAAGCAAACAGATGGGAAAATACGATTCGTTGCAGAGTCACCAGAAATCCAAACAATATTCCATCACAAGTTCTAGGCCAGCACACTAATTTGAGTGTGCGGTGCTTTTGGAAGTAGCCTGGTATGCTAACTCAGCAATAGATCATGATAAAAAATGTAAGTAAGTGATCTGTTTATCACCAGGTTAATGTGCTTAACTATGCAACTCTGCCAGCTTGACAGAAACATCATTACAGAATGATAATGATGCTTCACAAACAGGAGCTGGAGAAAGGTGGGGAGGAAGACCTTAGGCTCTGGGAGGAGTTGATATTGGAGAAATTCCTGGATAAAATAGGTTGGGATTTCAATTTGCTTCAAAATAAAAACAGGAAACTGAAGCAAGTCGGGGCTAGGCAAGCAAAGATGTTAAGGAATCATTTGTTTGAAGTAATGAATGTTTTTTTTCCAGTTCATCTGCCTGATTAGGAGTGTTGATGACCATGAAATTTGCCAGATATTTGTTATTGTTTCATTTCTCAAGAGCTGACAGGGCTGTTCAGATCTGGATGCACTTTGCTGATAATGTGGATGAATCAAAAAAATGCTCTTCCTGCCTGGCACATGGGTTCTTACAAGCTTGGAAGGGAGACAGATGTAGACAGGCAGGAAGAAAGAAAATGCAGCTTGTATGCGGTGCTGGTGATTGGGATGTGGGCAGAAACATGGCAGTGCCTATGAGTGAGGGAGGCAGCATGTTGAACTCCAAGGCAGTGACACAAATGAGAGGCAAAAATAGCCTGGGCGCGTGGTAGTGCTGGGGTGTGTGTAAGGAAGGACATGAGGCCTGGGTGTGATATGGTGCTGCGGGTGGGGAGGCCCTGTGTGTGTGAAGAGGAATCTGTGTGTGATGGCAAGTGAGCCTGCCCTGCAAGCCCTGCTGGAGCTCCCTCATGGGAGGGATGGCCCAGAGTGGTGTTGGGGAAAGCCAAATCATTGTGTAAGCAGAGACCAAGAGCAAAGTTCTCTGTTTTTTGCCTTTTCTCTCCTTTGTTAGGCCTGAGGTGCAGGGTGCAACCTCTTAAGCTGTACTGCTTTATTCTCCCATCCCTTTGCCACATCTGTGACATGTTTCTCTGGTATGATAGAAAGCTCTTGCAGTGGGTATGCTTGCCTGAGTATTTTTAGTAGGTGCTTTGCATTATAAATCCTGCTGGCTTTAACACTGCTTGTAGCCTTGGTATAATTTACCTTTGGTTTAACAAGAAAGAGGAGCTGATTCAGGGATTAAGGTGTGTCAAGTCAACACAAATAAGAAATAAAGCAGGGGAGGATTAGTTGGAGATGGATGCAACATGAGCAGAGTGGGACCTGAGAATGGTGCAGGGAGAAGAAGAAACAAAACCATGGCCTGTGTCTTAGGTTGAGGACTATCCCTCATGGCCATGGGTGGCAAAGAGCATTTTCAGGTGTGATTTCCTGTTGATCCCTATCTGGATGGTTTGTGGAGATTGTGGCCCTTCCCACAGAGCTTTTTTTTTTTTTTCTTATAGATCAGGCTTCAGGGCTGCTTCTCAGTTCAGGAGTTCCTGATTGGCTTCCCAGATGGCAGGTAAGGTGGCAGCTCTGCCCTGACTGCTCATGGGACCCAGCAAGACCAGCTCCCAGCAGGCTTGATCAGGAGATGTCTTTGACACAGATTAACAAAAATTCTGCTGCTAGAGAAGGAAGCCTCCAAAAACCTTAGCTGTGCTGGGGAAATATTCTTGGAAACACCTGTTCTCCAAACAATCCTGTGCTGAGGGGAGGATGCTGTTGAGTAATTAGCTACTGCTAAATAATTCACTGAATGGCAGGTTGCTGTGGCTGCAAGCAAATGCAGCTTGTGATGTGATTGTATTAGAAAAATCTATGGAAAAGGGGAACTGGTCTTCCCTGACCAATCCCTACTCCTTTTTTTTGAGAAGTGAAAAACCCTGAGGGGTTCAACATATGAACAGATAATAAATCTTCTGTCTTCTATGAGAGTGAAGATGATTATTCTGTTCAAACTGTTGGGGTTTGTGCTTTTGCTAGATAGTCAAGACTGCTATATAGTAAATATAGCAACTGACTCCATGATCATCAAAGGATAAAGTACCATCTCCTGCTCAGCAGAGTTGCTATGTGAGTATGAGCAGGTGCAGGGCAGCAACTATCACACCTGCATGAACCCTTTAGGCACTCTCATGCTACCCTTTTCATGTCCCACATCTGCTGGCCCTCTTGGGGCAGAAGATAAGAAGTGTAAAGATGGTTTAGCATTCTCTGATCCTTTGCTCCTGTTCTACCTGTGTCCTGCTCTTGTCAGGAGTAAACAGATATAATGAACCTTGAAGCAATAAATTTTGTAGCCTTGGGTCAGTTTCTTGTGAATTACTGTCCTCATTGAAAAATCTTTATTTCCTTTCAAGTCTTTTTCTATTGGCAAGAAGATGCAAGGTTTAATTTAGAAGGAAGTAATGAAAGCAGTTGTATGTGTACACTTTCTCAAGGTAATGTAAAAATTGTGATTAGTTGTTTAGTTATGCCTCAAATTCCCAATCAAAATTAGATGCTTGTTGTGCTAGTCACAGCACTTCTACATAACACAGTTCCTGCCACTACAGGATCTCTGATCAAGGCAGCAGAGGTACAAAAGGATGATGGACTGAGGGCTGTGAGATGTGTTAATGGTAGTGCTGGTTAGCCGGGCCTAGTTATCTTTGCTCCAAGTGTCATGTTCCAGCCCATGACTGGTGTCACCTCATGCTACATATGCAGAGTCCTAGGAAGAAATGACATGAGAATAAGGAAATATCTTGTTACTAAATTTCTGAGTTTCTGTGAGTGCAAAAGTGTGAGATGCCATACACCACATCAGAGGATGGAGAGGCTGTTTGTGGGCTGGTGGGGCTATTGGTCAAGAATGGCCAGGGTGCCATTAGGGCAGCGATTTCTAGGTTTTCCACATGGAGCATGTGGTGACACTGGTAAGCACTGAAATCCTGGCAGTGTTCAGGAAAGTCAGTGACCTGTTCATTCAAGTCCTCTCCTGGGTTAAATCAAGCCTTGCTGCTGTGAGCTACCTCCTCAGGCTGAACATTAGAGCCTCAGGGGAAGCATTGCTAAGAGGCTTTCTGAGGGTAAAGGAGTTTTTAATCCTTTTCTGTAGGAAGGGCAGAGAAAGGTTTTGAAAGCATTTGATATTTTTCCTCCCTTTCTAACATGGTGGGCATGAAGAGGGGATGGGAGGAGGGATGATGATGGTGCCAAAGGAATATGAAGCCCCTATCATGGTGCTTTAAGACTAAACCAAATGAAAACCTCAGTCATAAAAAATGCTTTATATATGATCTTTCATTGTAAATGTCATAAAGAAAGGATCTCTGATATTTCAAGGAGCAGCAAAGTCTGATGACATGCTGGTATCAAGATTTGCATATTTATTATAAATAAACTGTCAAAATGTATGTTGTCAATTTCACCTTATACTCGGAATTTAATGATGCACATAAAGGACAGAATCTTTAGTGTTAATATGATTTTTAGATTATAAGACTTAATTGTGGGTATCAATCACCTAACCCTTAAGGACATGTCACTCAAGTTGATATAGTTTATAGAAAATTAATGTAATCCATTCTGTATGATCTATTGCAGGATTGGGGAGCTTGGGGGGTGGTACAAAGGCCAGGTGGAGGGTTGCCCCTGATTAGTTTGCCATACTTCAGGTATGTTAAATTCCTTGAGTAAATTAACTCTTGCTGCCTTAAGGTGTGTATAGTTTTTCAAGTGTCTGCTTAGGCAAACTGTATATCTCAACATGAAGGAATTTCCCACTTGACTGGTGATGATGTTGCTTTGTCAGTGTTTGCATAAGCAGATTGTGTTTTTTCTCCAAGAATAAGTCTTGTTGATATATTTGCTTCCACTTGCTACTTAATAGCTTTAAAGGGGATGGCCATTACAACTTCCAAGTGTCTGGTGGGGAACAGCAAGGAGCATGCTAGAGCAGTGCAAAGTAGTTTCAGTGGTTTGTAGGACTGGAAGTACCAGCAGGAAGGGGAACTTGGAAAACATAGGGGTGAGGCCAACAGGTTTCTTAAACATAATTGTTAATAAAATGTGTAGGCGGCAGTGTATTTATTGTTACTGTCCTCAAACTCCTTTACCTATTAGAGTTGACATCAGCAGTTCCAGTGGAATCCGCATGCAGGACCTTTAGGAGAAGAAAAAACTTAGGAGCAACATGGTCCAAATTGGCTTTGCTTTGAGCGGGGGGCCTGGAGAAGATCGTTACCTGAGGTCTCTTCCAATTCTTTTGACTAGAGGAACAAATTTGTGGATAAGCTGATCTAGGTCCAGTTTGGAGCTTTGGTGATGACTGGGTGAAAATGAAATCCCTGGCAATCCTTTTACTCCCTGAGTACAACTGGGTCAAAACTGCCTACCTGCCTGTTTTTGCAAGCCTTATATTCAGACCATGAAGTTGCTGTGGCAGAACTCTCTACTGCAATTATGCACAGCACCTAGCTGTTGCCACTTCTATTTTAACTTCCTAGCTAATTATATTGCATGTCTGATCATCTCCATGACCATCTTCTCCGCTGACATCAGTTCACAGGGAGATGAGTCCTAAGCCTGCTGATGAAATCTTGTCTTCAGCTTGTTTTAGCATCACTGGATCAGTTCCTCTGTGGGCCAAGAGGAAGCTGTCCCATTTTTAAAAATGATCTTGTATTTAGAATTGAGTTAACTCTGACAGTGTCTGGTGTCGCTTGCTCTGCGACAAAGTCGGGACGGCCCAGGATGCATGCTATACGTAAGCTTTTATTGATCAAGCAGGCACAGTACTTCAGACCCCACGCTCGCGCGTGCACATGCGTGCGCAGTTCCCTCCCCCCTGAGTCTGTCTTATATACTCTTCATCCTCATCATGGCTGCACGGTGATTCCTGATTCACTGTTCCACTCAGTTCTTCTTCATTGACAACTTCCACATCTTCACTTCAAGTTTTTTACCTGCTGCAGTCCATATCTTTCCAGATGGTTTCAAGGACGTGGTAGCCTGAGAAAGTTTCGGCTCTCAGACAAGCTGAAGGCCATCTGACCAATTCTCAGTCCCCACATCTCCCCCTTTTTGTTTTTCTACAATGAATGCCGCATTTACCATCCGCTGCAGGGCCCTTTGCAGACAGGATAGCAAACAGGGCAGCATTGCTAATGCAATTAACACCATTCCCACAACAGTCAGTCCCATTTTAATCCATGTCATCCTCCATCCTGGAATCACCCAATT
>VWPW01028099.1:0-22639 GCA_013389825.1 Crypturellus undulatus | reverse complement strand
ACACACGATGCTTCAGTACAGACCTCAAGGGGACGTCCCCTTAATGCCCCCGCATCCCTCCCCAGCACCAATATCCCGCCCCGTGCCCCCTGCACCGCTCCCCGCAGCATCCCTAGCTCCCCGCGGAGCCCTCCCGGCCTCCGCTCGCGCCGTGCCCGACGCACAACAACCGCAGCGCCCTGAGCCGCGCGTCTGTCCCTGCCCTCGCAAGACGAACTGATCCGCGAAACCACCATCAACTGCGCCGAGCGGGGGCTGCTGCTGCTGCGCGTGCGGGACGAGATCCAGATGACGCTCGCCGCCCACCAGACGCTCTACGAGAGCAGCGTCGCCTTCGGCATGCGCAAGGCGCTGCAGGCCGAGCAGGGCAAGTCGGACATGGAGAAGAGGGTAAGGGCGGCAACTTTACCAAGTTTTATATCGTCCAAGTTTTATATAATTTATAGCGTGTCCACTGGATGGCAGTAAAGATCATCAAACTGCTGCCGTTCCCGCTCCCCAGGGCTTAACTGCAGTCTGTAAATTTGCACTATCTCCAGTACTGCACAGCGTGCAGCCCGGTCCTAGCTCCGGGGAAGTTGCTTATTTACAAAGAAAACGCGAGGGCGCTCTGCTCCTTTTTTTTTTTCCCAAGATTGCAGAGCTGGAAGAAGAAAAGCGGGAGTTGGAAAAGCAAGTGAACGAACAGAAGGCCAAATGTGAAGCTATCGAAAAACGGGAGAACGAAAGGCGGCAGATAGAGGAGAAGAAACACACCGAAGAGGTGCAGTTCCTGAAACGCACAAATCAGCAGCTCAAGGTTAGTAAAGATTTGATTCCAAACACTGGGGAAAAGCTGCTCCTTTCACACCTGGATTGCTGAAACTGCTTTGCAAAGGACAGGAGTAATGTGTGTCAGCTACTATTTTTTTCAGTAGCCAAAACCTCTTCAGTTTGACAAATTTCCTTGCTTTAGGAAACCAATAAAATAAAAAAGCTTGATTACTTGATTAAAGTAAAAACAGCTAATCAGAAACACCTTTAAATCTTTCTCCCAGAAGTTTCCTTTACAGGAACCTGCTTTCCTCATCTTCCTCTTTCTTACAGTTTTTCTTGTTTAAACCATTAATCTTCAGGCCATCTTGAACTGTTTTAGGATATAAAATAGAGCAAATGTTCGACTAAAGCTGTGCTGCCACCGAATTTGTTTCTTCCTTGAACTAGGAATATTTTAACAGCTGTGTATGGACTGCTGCAGAAACAGGATGATCTGGGAGGCCTGGAAGCTTCACACACAAAAGCTCCCCAGCCCGTGGTAGCTCCCTGATCGATCTACTGATTGGGCGTCAAGTTGTCTCAGTAATGAGAAAACTTGCTCTTTCCAGTTCCTTTTGTCCCAGAGTCAGAGCTTGTGTTCCAAACCCCGAAGAGCCAAATATTTAATTTAGCGAACATAGTCCAGCCTGAAATCAGAGAACTCAGTCCCCTGTTTCAACAGCTTTTATTTAATTTCCTTTTCAATGCTTTACATTATAAAAATGAGTCTTTCATTGTATGGAACCAAGGCCAACTCTTTTCTTCTCAGAATGCAACAAGTCTGCATGCCAAGAATGAAATGTTAATTTATAAAACATGTAGTAAGAAATGAAATAACCAAGGGAAAAGAACCCTGGCCTGCTTTTCTTGAAGTATTGCAGCATCCCTCAGCTCCTCGCTTTGAATATATGACAATTTATCGCTTTTCAGCAATGTGGGTTTATTTTTTAGATTGAGGCTAATTTAACTTACTGTTTCATTTGTTTTCAGGCCCAACTTGAAGGCATCATTGCACCAAATAAGTAGATTTCTTATTGTCCCCCCGCCCGTGCTCAGAAGAACTGTCAAAGCAAGAAGTTTGCAATTAGTGAAGAAGATCTGTCTTCATAAAAATACCCTGAATTTTCACTTACCGGTAACTGAAGGCAGTGCAATTGTATAAATTCACTTTCGACGCCGTTTCAGCATTCAGCCTCTTAAAGAGTGAAGCCAGGTGGGGCCTACCTGCTGCTAATATGCTCCATGACCCTCAAAGCAATATACTAATAAATCTTTATTTTTTTCCCCCCTCACATGTCTCAAATTCTTTATTTGAAAACGTTGTTTCCTGTGTGTATGTGCAACTGAGTGATAACAGCACATCAAAAACCTTAGTTTTGCTGAAAGCTGAGCAGCAAGTCATTCATGATGCTGCTCCAAGTGCTGTTTCTCCACAGAAGCAAATGCCATCTTTCCTTGAGGAATCTGTACAACTAGCTGGATATACACAAACCCTGAAAAGATAATCTTCTGTAGGACAACTCAGTAAAAGCCACTTCGAGGCAGGGACCAAATAAAAAAGCTCTGAACAGCCTCAGTGCCCTGTCTGCTGAGGAGCATCTCAGGTGGCTTGGCAATGCAACATGATGTGCAAATACCACGATCTCTATTTGTATAAAAAGCTTCAGATAATTCAGATACCAAGAGGGGGATGCTGCTTTTCGGAACAAGACAGACAAATCAAACCAGACTTTGAATTGAACTATAAGTTTTATATAAAAAAGATTGCTGCATACCAGAGCTGTTTTATGTAAAATTTAATAGAACCAGCAGTTATTACTTATGTTTGTATTTCTTGTGCTTTGATCTCTGTCCCTCCAAGCCACTTTTTTTCTTGTTCTTGTTCTTATTTTTCACATTGTGGGTTTCATAATACCGAACTCCAACTTTCTTGGAGCGCTGCTGCCTTTCCGCTCGTCTCCTCTGCGAACACAAACACCACAAAACGCGTTAGCAAAACTCATGAGCAAATGCACATTATCCATAGCCAGATGTGTTTGCATTCTTTCAACGGGTACTCAGCGTACATAGAGGACTAAGTGAAATAAGATATAATTTCATACCAAGCATCTTTCATATGGAATCTCAAGTCTCAAAGCTCTTAAATTGTATCAGGCAATCCATGCAAAACACTAGCTCTACTCTTCCTGTTTTTTACTACAGGAGATTCCACTTACTTCTTTGGATGTAAGTTTCTTGCAGGGTTTAGTCAAATGGTCATCTTCCTCCTCTTCTGCTTTCCTTTTTCTTTTCTTCTCTGGGCAGCCTACAAACAACACAGGTCACACACTCCAGCACCTTCCAAAACCCCTCTGCTTGCAGAACTTGACTGCTTGTGTCACCACTTTGCCTATTTCAGCAAAACACTGCTTTGGGGAATTTAGAATAGCTCCTTCCAAAATAGCAGACTTGTTCCTTACCAGAGAATCGCTCAAGTTTTCACTACAAAAGCTGCCTGCAGCAGCAAGCTGCTTAGAGCCCTGTGCAAGTCTAGCAAAAAGAAAAAAAAAAAAAAAAAAAAAAACACTTGTTCTCATACTGTCAGAATTTGAATTTGCCTTCAATCATACTTGGAAACGGAAACCACAGACACTTGGAAGTCACAATAGAATCCATCACCAAAAGTTCTCTCTCTGCTTTTATCTCTATGCTTTTATGCCTTTCTAAAACCCTTCCGCACCATGCAGAAGGGAAGTTGCTCAGAATCCAATCTGCTAGTAACACCACTTTGCTCAGAATTCAACATTTGTCTACACTTTACCCTCACTCACTGATAGAACAACATATCATCTTACTAAATAGAGAGGCGTTCTGCAAAAAGGCAACTGGAAAAAATCACCATGAAGCCCTCAGGTAAGTTGGTAGGCAGATTTACAGAGAAAGAATTTTCAGTCAGGAACTAACAAACTCTGTCTCCAACTCCCTCTCTTCTCTTGCTCTTAGGATTTCCAGTGATGTCAGCTATATCTTGGTTTTTTGGCTTACCTCTGTCTTCGTTTTCTTTGGGTTCTTCAGACTTCTGTTCAGATCTTGCAAATACTTTTTCGCTCAGCTGTTTAGGGATTCTACAAGAGAGAAAATACACAATGAGACAATGTCATAGTCCAAAACGCAGCCATCTCTTAGGAACAGTCACCTCCAACACCTCCTAACAGTCTGCCAGCAAAGCCAGGCTGTGCACGTAGGAAACACATCCCACTCCTCCTCCCTCTGGGTTGCTGGACTCGTGCAGACTTGCAAGGAGTGAGCTCTGCCAAAACAGAGCCTGCTCTATCAGCTAGGATACACATGCACGAGCACGGAGACGGAGGTGGCATCTCCACTAAAACACTAGGCTTGATTGATATTCATCAAGAACAAACACAACATCAAAAAGTGATCCAAGGAAATGCTATTGCTGCTAGAATACTGAGGGGTTTTTTAATAAACAGCCTTAGAAGCAGCTTTCCGAAGGCAGGAACATTTTTGGTTAGAATGGCAAATAGAAACCTTATAAATAGTATTAAAAAAAAAAAAAAAAAAAAAGCCCTGCTGCTTAGCCAGATTTGCAATATTTATAGCTAAACTAGAAATACGGTAGCAAACCTAACACACAGGGAACCGGCAGAGCAAGTCATGAACAGAATGCAACTGCAGCAGAACCACATTAATGTTTTGTTTTTTCCCCTGTGGAATACTTGAGTCACTGAGCAGAACTAGATACCTTATTGCTGAGAACCTCTTGGCTTTGGCTTTATCCAGGAATTTTTTGCATTTTGCAATCTTTTCCTCCAAAGCCTTAATAACTGCCTTGGAGCTCTCCCTGGCATCTTGCACAGCTGACTGTGATTCCCCTTCTATTGCAGAGTCTTGGTGTTGCTCATTTTCCTTCTCTTCCTCTTCCTCCTCCTCCTCCTCTGCAGGAGAATCACTGTCTGTTTCAAAGCCTGACACATCCACAGGAACCAGGTCTTCTTCTGAGAACTCAGGCGCCACATTAATCCTCCCAAAATTCTGCCGGACGTGTGACATAAGTTGCTTAATTTCACTGTCCGTATTGTTTTTCTCTTCTGCTGGCTCCACATTTGATGCTACCGGCTCGGAGACTTCCTCCTCCTTGTTATCCTGGCTCGTTGCCATTGCTTCTCCTGACACAGGAGGCTACAAGAAAGTGTAAAGGATATATTAGCCACAAGCAAACTCTGACCCAGTATCTCCCTATTACACAAATATTCACTTTGCATCTCAGGCATCTTGGATCTGCTATATATATATGTATTTTTAAATGGCATCAGCCTGCAAGGATGGAAAGAAGAAAAGGCAGAAAGCTGATCTTTAAGCAAGTAGTGCCTTCAAATGCAGACTCCTAGCAGTTCCCATTCCGTTTCTTGGTGGGGGAAAGAAGGCACAGGTCTGAAAGCATTATAAATAATTCCAAAAATTACTTTAGGAGTCAGAGGGATAGGAGTATGACTGCACATAAAAACAATCCCTGAAAAAGAGCCAATGGTTAAAAAAAAAAAAGAGAGAGAGAAAGAGAGAGAACAATTAAAAAAATGGACTCCCCCCTCCGCCTCAAGTGTTAGAAACAAATCAAGAAGTTCTAATGATTTTGGATTAATCATAAAAGCAATTCCCACTTGGTTACTGCACAGCACATCAGGCTGTATGTAATGAAATGTAATAGCAAAATTGGGTCTGACATTATTGCAAAACAGAGCATTCTCTAGCAACAGAGTCTCAGGGGAGCAATTTTGATTTTATCTCTCTGGAAAAAAAGCCCATTGAAGGCTGTGATAATTACTGAAATTTCTGCTAGTTAAGATGACTATAAGATGGCTCAGTGTAAAACAGAACACAGCTACCTGGTCCTCTCTTTGTATTTACCAAATTCATGCGAGTGCCAGCTGAATTAGCAGATTAAAGCAGAACATGATATGCACTGCCCAAGTTACAACAGTGAATACCACTAGGGAAAGTGAATACTACACAAGAGAAAGACAGATTCCTTTATTTGCAAAACAGGGATAGAGCATTAAATCACATTCTCACCTGGGGACCTGCTTCTGCGTTAGGCGGCTTCACAAAGAATGGAATCCTGCCCCTCTGCCAGTCGTTGAGAACCATCTTGCTCACTGTTTGCACATCAGGCTCACCACCCTGAAAGAGAACAGTAATAATTGCTGTCCACATTTGTAGGACTAAACATATCAACTTTGTACTCTTCATATTCATGTCACCGAGCATGAGTTCAGCCCTGGAAAATGGCCTGCATACCCTTCCAACCTGCAGGTGAAGAAAGTTGTCTCACCTTTAGCAGTTTTCCAGTCCTGGAAGCAAGCTTCTCAAGGAATTCTTCTGTATCCTTCCAGAAGTCAATTTTGTACGTCTTTCTGATGTACTCCGGTTTCGCTCTTTCCAACACTGCACTAATATGATCTTCGGGGCTCTTTATCTTTTCAACTTGAACCTAAAAACAAACAGCAGAAAATCAGCCCTTTGGAACATCAACATGGGTCTTTGTTCAAAAACCTCAAGTGCTTTAAGCAAGTCTATCTGTGACAAAAGTTCAGTTCCTATTCTTTCACCACTCCCACCCTCCTTTCAGATAACTTAAATTTAGGAAGCGGATTTTTTTTTTTTAAATACACAAATATGGGTCGGTTTCTGCACTAGAAAGATTTTCAGGGAGATGAACTAAGGCTCAGATGCCATCATCTCCTTTATATTCTTAATCTAGCTTAATAATGAATCAAAAAGCCCCTCTGCGTAAAAAGGAACAACTGTACAGACTGCTCAGGCTCTTGGAGAGATACATTAAGTAAATTTCTGCTCTAGTAAGCATCCCTTTCTAAAGTCTACAATAAAAAATAATCCCGAAGCTGTTACTTCTGAAGGTAGAAGTGCATATTAGTGTCTCTGAACCCACCATACTGACAACCATAAAGACTTCCCAGTATTTCGAGCAGCTACGTACCACTCCCTTCAGCACAATGTCCGTTTCTGTGTCTCCAGATGGATAAACTACCCCCGGGCAGTCAATGAGGAAAATCCGCCGCATCAAGGTAATGTACTGCCACACCTGATAATATACCAAAATATTAATTCACATTGAAAAGAGCATTCAGCCAACATCAGCTATCGTTACATAAATTCTGCTTCTTGCAATGCACTTCCAGAATTAGTTGTTATCTCATATATAGGGATTTTTTTCCTACCTTTGTTTCACCTGCAATGGGGGCCACGCTGCAGACCTTCTTAGACCGCAAGGTATTGATCACTGAGCTTTTGCCAACATTTGGATAACCAATGAAACCCACACTGATCTGTTTCTTGTCAGAGTGCAACTGTTAAGACATAACACATCTTTTTAATAACTCAAGGAGAAAGACAGCATTATTCTTAAAGCACTAAAACTTAAAACTCAGCAGTTACTGTCCTCATTATATTAAAAACTAATAAGTTTCAAAGTATATCAGAAATATTTTTATATAATATATATATATATAAGCTCCTTTCTATTATGAGAAACGTTTAAGGGTATAACTAACAGATCATTCAAGAATTCCAAGTGTTTAAAATATTTCCAGATCCCTATTTCAAAAGGGAAAAGTGAATCCCTTGCATTCTTTGTTGCTGTAAAATTACTTGTGGATGCCTTAAGCTAGAAGCCATTTAGGTTGAGAAAGCAAGTAAATACAAACAGAGGCTGAAGACAGCAAATCTAACCAAGGCAACAAAGTGTCCCCCACAAGAAGATGAAGACACTTAAAATGAAAAATATCTTAACAGAATACATGCAAGACATTAAGAAAGGGACATATTTCAGACCCGTCTTAGACACTGAGTGTTACTCAGAAGCATCAACGGGATACTCTTTCTAGAAGAAACCTAGACCAGAGATTTGTGGTCAAAGTAACTCTTACTGGAGCTGCTCAGATTGAAAAACATCTCTCAGCAAGGAACATTTTCCATTTGCTCTCCAACGAAGGCAGCGTTCTAGAGGGAACTATTCACTAGGAGAAAATGATTAAAAACAACACACCCACACACCACACCACCCCAAAGTCCCGTACCTTCCCAAACTGCCTTAAAAGTTGTATGAAGGCTCCTTTGCCAAAAGGGTTTGTGAGACTGGCATGAAAAGCAAGTGTTGGATACTCCTGAGAGAGGACAGCAACCCAGCGCTTCTGAAGAGACAAACATAACTGAATTAGGGATCCTGAGCTTCACATGAGTCCTGCAAGCAACTGCCTGTGAAAATTACCATGTAGGAACCTTTGAAGCATTTCATCAACTTAACAGCTGAAGGCATCGACTTATTGTTTGTATAAAAGACAGAGTTTCCCAAAAACGCCTTCACTCCTAGCTAAAACTAATTAGCTTAACAATATAAAACAGACCAGCTGTGGTGGATATGGATCTTAGGAGGACTAACATTTTACATACTCTGGAGACATCAGCTGAACGGTTAAATCCAGACAGAGGAAGCAGAGAATTTGTGGCTGGCAACTGTTGCTCGACTGAGCCAAACTTGGACAGTTTTATATTTTAATTGCTACTTTTATAGCAGACAAGCAGAGAGTTCGCATTGACCCCCTGTTACATTACACTTTGAGAGCAGCATGAGCACTGGCAATGCAATTAGAAGAGAAGCTACAAAAGGAATACGAAGTCCAAGGCATAACAGAACTTACTGTAGCCCAAGTCGGAATAAGATCACATTTGTTCAAGACAAAAATGAGATGTTTCCAGTGTTTTTCCTTTTTAAGGTAGGATTCCACATGAGGGGAGCGAGTACCCATGGGATCCCTGGCATCAAGAACTTGCACCACAACATCCGATGAGTCTATCACCTGAAAAACAACACAGAGAAGGACATTACAGAGGTTAACACATCTCTACCTCCAGAAAGAAAACTAGTGATTTGCTAAAAGAAATCATTTAGCTAAAAGCCTTTATCCACGATGAACAACTGTTATTTCTCCACACATCAGGCTAATATCCACCAAACTCTTCTTTCCCTTCTGCTACACTCCCCCACGTCCAGGCTGGACAGCTCAACAGTGTTTACTTGTTCTTATGCACTAGCAGGATGCCCATAGCACTTGGGAAAGTAAAAACTGCACCAAGAGGGGTAAGTTAATTACTTTAGTAGACAAAAACCAGTGTCTTCCATCCATTTCACAGCAAGTCCATTCTGCCATTTCATAAAGGATCATGATATAAAAAGTGTTTTCTGGATCAATATGAAACACACAACTAGAAACCTGCTGTTAGCCCACTAAGCATCTACAGCAGGGAGCTGTCATTTTATGACTTGCTTCAAGCCAAGTGAATTTGTTTCACAGCTATTTCCTGCATTTTTGGCAGCGTCTTACTGAGATCTGTTTTGTTCTATCATTCCCAGCACTTTTAGATCTAAAAGGGAAGGGTTTAAGCTACATTCAGAAATCCAGAGCAAGAAGTCAAGCAATTTCACATCTAACTGCTACTGGCTGCATGCAAACTGTGCTCTGATGATCCCGATTCTTTCTCAGTCTTCATTCCTTTGGTAGTTGGGAGCGAGTCAACGGGAATCAAGGATAAGAGCCTTCCAGAAAAGAAAACTCTCAACTTGCCAGATGTTTTTAGCTTGAGGAAACTTAAGGATATCCAAAAGGTTTATTTGTGGTGAAGCCCTAGGAATCCTAGAAAGGCATATGCCAGTTTCTCTCTAGATTATATTTTGGGGGATGTTTATCATACCAGGGCAAGAGTTCCAGAATGAAGTCATGCAGAACCTCTATCCCCTCCTACAGCTGCCTTTTTTCACCCCTCCCTGTTCTAGTACCATCTTATTAGTACCAGACAAATGTTTAAAGAAAAAAAAGCAAGTATTGTTTCAAGCCAGTCAGTTCAATTAGGCTGACAGGAAAACAGCAATTACCTATTTGGGACATTTCTGCATGATAAAAATCTTAATATTTCTAGCCAACTTTGAAAATAAATTCAATTGCATCAACAGTTCCCAAACACAGACCTGATCTATCACTAAAAGGCTTTCAGATCTCTGATTGTGGCTGTGTGAGTTTTCAACACTGAAGAACCATGTGACTTAATAAACACAAAATTAGATGTGTGTCTGTTGTAAATCTCAAGTGTTGCCTACCTTGTAGAGCTCACCCCAGATTCTTCTGGATTGTCCCTTCTTAAATATTTCTTCTTGTGCTTCATCCCTAGAAGGGAATTACCAGAAAAATTAGCAATCACAGTAGGAGTTACAGTGTTGTCTTCTCCAAAATAATTTGCAGACACAGGAAGTGAGGTCTAAATAACAGAGCTAAGATTTGGCTATTTATTTTAATCCACCCACCTATAGAAAGATTCTACAAACACATGCTGGTTTAGGGGGTGACATCTACACATTATTTGGTTTCCTAATGCAAAATGTGGGTTTGGGGACAGTCAGACACGCAAAAGTAGATTAATTACTAACGAAGACAGGCTCCCATAGAAGCAACCACGAGCTTAAATACATAGGAACAAAACAAGGTTATAAAACGCCAGTCAAATTTTGCTTGTATACTCCTCATATGCTCATATCCAGGGATGTGCTAGAAAAAAAATCTTTTTTGAATAATGATCAAGCTGTTCAGAAGTGTGAACAATAAATAACTTCTTGCTATTCACCTTACACCAGTGTCTTCTGTCACGAGGTCCCGGTCCTTATCCTGATCATAAGTTTCTGTTGAGGCTTCTGCATTCTCCAGCAGAGACTGCACATCACTTGCAGAAAGAGTTGGTTTCTTCCTCTGCGATTTGGGGCCAAATGTTGTTTCAAACGTTTCTGTGTCAAGAATGTGAACTCTGGAGGTCTAACAAAAGAAGAGTTGGTAAAAAAAAACACAAATAAACTGTTCCCCCCGCCCAGTCGCACGACATGCAGCGTGCAAGACCTTAGTACAGTACTCTGCAAGCCCTGACAAGAGTTACAGGCATTTTCCTAATAATGTTTGAATTTTCCAACTTAATCTCTGAGAAACTAAGCATGGATATTTAATAAGCAACAAAACACATTGCACTTGCCAGAACTACGCTTCAGTTCTTTCACCATGAATATCGTCAAATGTAATTAAGGCTACAATGATGAAAATTTAGCTGCCATCTTTGATCATTTCTTGTTTTTCTAACAAGTGTACAAATCTCGCCAAATTCTCAGATTTTTGTCAAGGGTAATTACAGTCAAAATTGTAGGGTTTAATGCCTGTAATGAATGCCAACTTTTCTTGGAAGTGCATGTAATTTCAACTAAAAGGAGTTGTTTGTTTTTGTAACGCACATGTTACTTTCTGATAAAAAGCTTACTTAAATTAAGGAAAAATGTTATTACATAAACCTGGAAAGTTTCCATCTAGCGGGAGTCCAAAATAATAGTTCAGACATCACAAAAGAAACCTAGTATTAAAAAATTTGATCTGCTTGCCGTAAAGTTCACATGCAGAAGAATTTTTGACTCAAGATAAAAAGTACATACTGGAGTTCAAATTTGCCACGTAAGAGCATTAGCAGGGTGAAGCTGGCTCAAAAAAAAGGTTAAGCATGACACAAGCTATTAGAAATGTTAGAATATGAAGTGACAAGCAGCTACAGTCATCCTAAGCTGGCACTCTCCTAATAGAAAATGAGAATTCCTTATAAATAATACAGATCTCACAAAATACAGGGAAGTAATATGCTATATCTCTGTCTTTGCATTTGCTGTCCAACTGATAGGCTCAGGAACATTCTTCCCCACTCAGAAAACAGGGTGATTTGCCCTAAATGATCCCCCAACTTGCAGAGGGTATCAAAGAACATTTCTCCAGGCTGAATCCATGCAGCATCATCTCCAAAGGGGAAAAAATTTTCATGTTCATAACCCAGCCTTCACCCTACACAGATGAACAACACGCACATGAGGTTTGATCCGATCATGGAAGAGGGACATTGGCAACTTGCTTTGCTTCATCACCACTCTGTAAGGATCTTTCATGACAGTTTCCATCTCTTCCTGAAATTTCTGCAGGGATGACTGCTTGATCACACGAGTATTTCCTGCATATAAAACATATACTTAAACATATACACATGCATATCTCTTGCACAGCACCACTCCCTGTGATAAGTGTTTCCAAAATGAAGGGTACATTAATAAATAATAAAACATCAGCTCTCCATCTGGCATCAAAAACACCAACCTATAGAGAGGCCCCTTCACTTTTGGTATCTGGAGAGCACAGAGTGTGGATCGTGATACAAACCCACCCTCCAAACACACCAAGTTCAGCAGTTTTAAGGCTGAAAATTGAAAAACTCACCAAACCACTTAATACTGGGCTCCACTCTCGCCACGGTGCCCGGTGCCACTGTCGATTGATACTGCAGGGGCTTAATCACTTTGCCACGCTTGTTCCTGAGGGACAAACGAGAGCACACGTAAACGTCCACGGGCAGCACCGGTCCCTCCAGCAAACGCTGCTGCTAGGCCAGAAGCCCCTCCAAAAGGATCCACAGAGCCCGATAATCTGGAAAGGTTCCCTGGAATCGCTACCATGGGCAGCACAGCCTGGGAAACAGAGGGGCTTCAACATGGGAACAGGAGGGATGGTAGAACCGGCACGGGTCCCCACTCTGGGACAAGGTCCGCAGGGCAGAACCAGCCTTGCCACAGCTGCCATGTGAAGGAGTTTTTACTTTTTCCAAGGGTTTCCAGGGCTTCCATGCATTGTGGATCCATTGAGCAAGTCCCCAACACCCTGGGCACAACACGCGCACGGGTACGAGACCCACCAGGGGACATCACAGGGCATGTAAAGCCCCCTCAGACGGGTAAAACGGGGCAAGAGCTACCACGGGACGGGAAAACGCGGGTCTAATTCCCCTAGGAACCACCCCTGAGGCCACTTGGGAGCCCCATCCAAGGAAACCTCGTGGGAAATGGCGGAACCTCCATGGGAAAAGTGGGAACCTCCATGGGAAAAGTGGGAACCTCCCGGGGAATGCGGGAACCTCCATGGGAAATGCGGGAACCTCCATGGGAAATGCGGGAACCTCCATGGGAAATGCGGGAACCTCCATGGGAATGCAAGAACCTCCATGGGAAATGCAAGAACCTCCATGGGAAATGCAAAAACCTCCATGGGAAATGCGGGAACCTTGTGGGAAATGCCGGAACCTTCATGGGAAATGTGGAAAACTCCTGGGAAATGCAGGNGCGGGAAACTCCTGGGAAATGCGGGAAACTCCTGGGAAATGCCAGAACCTCCATGGGAAATGTGGAAAACTCCTGGGAAATGCGGGAACCTTGTGGGAAATGCCAGAACCTCCATGGGAAATGTGGAAAACTCCTGGGAAATGCGGGAACCTCGTGGGAAATGCCGGAACCTCCATGGGAAATGTGGAAAACTCCTGGGAAAAGTGGGAACCTCACGGGAATGCGGGAACCTCCGCGGGAAATGTGGGAATCTCCCTGGGGAAATGCGGGAACCTCCCGGGAAATGCGGGAAGCTGCCGGGGAAATGCGGGAAGCCCCCGGGGAAATGCGGGAAGCCCCCGGGAATGCGGGAAGCCGCCGNGCGGGAACCTCACGGGAATGCGGGAACCTCCGCGGGAAATGCGGGAATCTCCCTGGGGAAATGCGGGAACCTCCATGGGAAATGCGGGAACCTCCATGGGAAATGCGGGAACCTCCATGGGAAATGCGGGAAGCTCCCGGGGAAATGCGGGAATCTCCATGGGAAATGCGGGAAGCCCCCGGGAGCGGCGCTCACCTGCGCTCCTTCTGCCGGTACATGTTGAGGCGGCGGATCGTGGCCCGGTCCCGCATGTTGTGGCCGCCCGCGCCCGCCTCGCGATCTGCGGACACAAAGCGGCCTCAGGCGCGGCCCGGTTCGGTCCGGCCCGGTGCCGAACCGCCCCCCTCCCCTCCCCTCCCCGGTCCCGCACGTACCGGGGTTGGTGCTGGCGCGGGACGGGTTGACCGTGCTGCGGCCCTTGTAGCGCGGCTTCACCATGGCGGCGCCGGGGGGACACGGGGCGCGGACGGACACGGAGGGGGGACACGGACGGACACGGCGGGGACACACGCGCCGCACCGGCACCGGGACCGCACCGCGCGACCGGGGCTTCCGGGACTTCACGTCAGTTCCGGCGGCTCCCCGCTTCCGGTGAGGTTGTTCCCGCCCCGGCGGGCCGAGCGCCATGGCAACGCGCGGCGTCACCATGGCAACGCCCCCTCCCGGCTCCTATAGGGCCTATAGGCGCTATGGGGGGCCCGGACACCTGGGCCCCTCGTTATGGAGCCCAATGGGGAATTNCCGGCGGCTCCCCGCTTCCGGTGAGGTTGTTCCCGCCCCGGCGGGCCGAGCGCCATGGCAACGCGCGGCGTCACCATGGCAACGCCCCCCCCCACAGGCTCCTATAGGGCCTATAGGCGCCATGGGGGGCCCGGACGCCCGGGCCCCTCGTTATGGAGCCCAATGGGGGAGTGTGGATTCTCTATCGGTTCGTATAGGGCTGCGCTGAGGGGAAACGGGGCTCCCGGACCCCTGGGCCCCTCACTATGGCCCCCAATAATCAGTTGTGGATTCTCCGCTGGCTCGTATAGGGTTGCGCTAAGGGGAAATGGGGCGCCTGGATGCCTGAGTCCCTCCTGGTGACCCTACTCGCCCCTCACCCGGACGCCTGGGCCCCTGGGAAGGAGCCCGGACCCCTCGTTATGGCCCTCAACGGGGAATTGTGGATTCTCCGCTGGCTCCTATAGGGCTGTGCTAAGGGGAAACGGGGCTCCCGGACCCCTGGGCCCCTCACTATGGCCCCCAATAATCAGTTGTGGATTCTCCGCTGGCTCCTATAGGGTTGCGCTAAGGGGAAATGGGGCGCCTGGATGCCTGAGTCCCTCCTGGTGACCCTACTCGCCCCTCACCCGGACGCCTGGGCCCCTGGGAAGGAGCCCGGACCCCTCGTTATGGCCCTCAACGGGGAATTGTGGATTCTCCGCTGGCTCCTATAGGGCTGTGCTAAGGGGAAACGGGGCTCCCGGACCCCTGGGCCCCTCACTATGGCCCCCAATAATCAGTTGTGGATTCTCCGCTGGCTCCTATAGGGTTGCGCTAAGGGGAAATGGGGCGCCCGGGCGCCTGGACCCCTCACTATGGACTCCAATGGGGAATTGTGGATTCTCCGCTGGCTCGTATAGGGTTGCGCTAAGGGGAAATGGGGCACCTGGATGTCTGGGTCCCTCCTAGTGACCCTACCCGCCCCCCACCCGGACGCCTGGGCCCCTGGGAAGGAGCCCGGACCCCTCGTTATGGCCCTCAACGGGGAATTGTGGATTCTCCGCTGGCTCCTATAGGGTTGCACTAAGGGGAAACGGGGCATCTGGATGCCTGGGTCCCTCCTAGTGACCCTACCCGGCCCCCACCTAGATACCTGGGCCCCTCATTATGGCCCTCAATGGGAAATTGTGGATTCTCCACTGGCTCCTATAGGGCTGCGCTAAGGGGAAATGGGGCACCCATGTGCCCCCCCCACTACAGATGCCTGGGCCCCTTTCCCGGATGCCTGGGCCCTTCTCCCTCCACCTGGGGCCTCCCCCCCGCNTGCTAAGGGGAAACGGGGCTCCCGGACCCCTGGGCCCCTCACTATGGCCCCCAATAATCAGTTGTGGATTCTCCGCTGGCTCCTATAGGGTTGCGCTAAGGGGAAACGGGGCTCCCGGGCGCCTGGACCCCTCACTATGGACTCCAATGGGGAATTGTGGATTCTCCGCTGGCTCGTATAGGGTTGCGCTAAGGGGAAATGGGGCACCTGGACGCCTGGGTCCCTCCTGGTGACCCTACCCGGCCCCCACCTAGATGCCTGGGCCCCTCATTATGGCCCTCAATGGGAACTTGTGGATTCTCCACTGGCTCCTATAGGGCGGCGCTAAGGGGAAATGGGGCACCTGGACGCCTGGGTCCCTCCTGGTGACCCTACCCGGCCCCCACCTAGATGCCTGGGCCCCTCTCCCGCCACCGAGGCCTCCCTCCCCTCGCACCATTCCCGTTATCCCCATCATTCCCAGCACAGGGACACAGATCCACAGCACCCAGCTGGAGCCACCCCCTCCGGGGATCAAAATCCCTGGGAATTTGGGGCGTTTTCCCCTTAGGGCGCCCGGTCCCCGCGGGGCCGAGTCCCCCTGGTTCGCTGGGGCTCGGGAGAGGTTTTGCAAGCCGGCAGCCTTCAACGTCGGCGTCTGTTTTCGCTAAGCCTAGGATTTCTGTTTTTCCTCCTAATGGAATTATCTGTGCCTTGGGCATTTTCAGAACTGCACATTGATGTGGGCATCAAAAATTAATTCCAAATTGCAGATAATTGTTTAAGCTATCACACTTGAGGCTCATGCAGAAGAGTTTTCCCAGGACAAGTGTGTTTTTCATTAGAGTTGATATCAATCTGTCAGAAGATCCTTTTGATTTGCAGATTTTAGACTAAATAGTTGAGTAATACTTGCCCTATTCTCCCCCACTCCTTTTTTCATTTTCCTTAAGAAAACACTCTTTTTATTGTTAACAAAATATCTTGGAATGTGGCCAGAAAATTAGTGTCTCTTTCTTTGAAAGAATAGGAATCGCCCTCAGAAATGGGGGCTGCTGCCCACAACTTTTACTGGACCGATCCCGAGTCCAACGTTGGATTTGGCACCGCGGGGCAGCGCCGCTTTCTCCATATGGCCCCGTGGTGCAAATGGGAGCGTGGGACGATCCTGTGTTTCCTAAGGGAAGACACACGCGGCTGTGCATGTACGTATTGCATTTAAAAAATTGTAATAAATTGTAATAAATTCTCGTAGATGCGCTCTCCTTGCGCACTTTTTCTGGTTGAAATGATGGTAGTGCGCAGTGCATTACCAAATGAACCAAATGCTCCCTTTTAATTCCGTAATTTCTTTCCCCCTTCGTGTCCCATCAGCTGCAGCGGAGCCGCATCCGCACCGGACGGGGCAGGATGCTCCGTGATCCAGCCCCGTTGGATCTTCCAAACCGCCCCTGCTCCACGGACAAGCCGAGCTCATCCCCGCCGCGATCGTTGCCCATTTTATGTGGCCTCTTCCTTGTCAAAACCCCAGGGAATGCGGTTGGGTGATGCCATCAAAGTGACTCATGGCCATAATTACATATGTTCCAAGGGGTTATTCCCATTGTGTTATTAAAAACTAGCGATGTCTGATTTTTGGCAGGGATCGGCTTCCTTGTATGATCTACAGATTTTGTCAATTAAACGAAGGAAAAATAGATTTCCAAGACTTCAGAACAAGACCGGACTTGTACTCAGAGCAGTTTTTTCGGGGGGGTATTGAGCTACTTTTGTTTTATTTTAATAGGCAACATCAGCCGTCCTACTCTCGCTGTTGCAGTGGTTCCCTGCCGAGTACAAAAGCAGAACTGGGTTTCAGAGCTGCCCTTGCAAAGCCCTGGCAGAAGATACCTTGGACTCGGTTACACCACCCTCGTTTTGGCAATTCCACTTCTCGGGAATCGGTTTTCAGGGATACAGCCTGCAGGAAGGGCAGGACACCCTGGCAAAAGCCACCACGAGGCTCGATGACTCCATAGGAGAAGAAAGAAGAGCGTTCCCAGATCTCATCGCTCTGGATTTAGGTATTCCCTTTGTAACATGATTTTGATAGTCATGAAAGGGACTTTTTTTTTTTTTCGAGAAAGCTGTGCAAAATATAGGTTGCACCATATATTTTAGGCTAATGTCTCCTTATATCTCCTGTGGCCTTTTGCAGACCTGTCAATACTGAAAGACAGGCAAAAGTCTAACCAGTCGCTCTGCTTTTGCTGCACATAACTATATTATATTATTTTTTTCACTAGGGTCCTGCTGCCCTTCAAAAATCCTGGACATTCTGGCAAATTACTTCATCTAAACTATAGTTTGGCATTCAGTTGGATATATTATCATGTGTATAAATGCCCCTGGAATTATTTATTTATAATGAGTTGTTATATATACCTGGTATTTTTGCAATTTTAATAGATTTTTTTTTTAAGCATTAGGCCTGACACTTCTATCTCTGAAGACTATTGACTTACTACGAAATATCCCCTCTGATGTTTTCAGACAATATAACCCAAATAATAGCATTAAGAATAACCGGTTTCTCTATACTACTACGTTTCCCGTAATCAAAACAAAGATTTCTTCTGAGTGAGAAATCATTTTAACATAAACACGAACTAAAGAGTATATACATTGCCTCCATCTCCGTGGAGGTGGAAGGTTGGTAAATTATTGCCTGAGGGGTATGTGTGCATACATTGAATTTGACTGCAGCTGATGAAGAATATGGATTGGTATCACACAGAGAGGGCAAGACCATGCTCCAACCAACGTGTGTTTGGCGAAATTTGTCTGCCTTGGGTCCTAAATTTCAGCAAACGAGATAGAAATTAAGCAGTGCCGATGCCACGATTGTAAGGTGGAAATGCAATCTGCCTTTTGCCACCCGTTATGCACTAAGAAGTGACAAAACTGCCTAGAAACCACCTTGCAAATTTGGGGTAGAAATCTGTGCATTGAGTAAACATCAGTTTATTCAACAATATGAATAAAGGTTTATTCCCAAGAGTATAAATAAAGGCTTATTCTGTGCAAATGAGTTTCTGATGATGGTTTTATCTACCTTGCTGCCTATATATCTAGCAACTATATGTCCAGTTCCACAAATAGGTTGTCAAACTGCAGAACATGAACCCCTGCAGAGTCCAGCAGTATCAATATCTGTTATATCTATTAATATAATATAGCCGAGAGCTGTACAGGTACATTTAGCTCTGGATGGCAGTGGGTAGAAAAATGCATTAAAAGAGACTTTCCTACTGTCTACATAATATTTTATGAGTTGGGATTTGCCCCCCGTGTTGGTGAATAAAGCAAACGAAGCTCGTTCAGCAAACCCATTTATTTATTTAAAGAAGCACATATTTTACAGTGATGCCACGGAGAGAACACCACAACGGATTGTATTTGGCGGGCTGAAGGAGAGCGTTCGTGTGAGCGGAGATGACGTTCACCCAGGTGAAGAAGTCTCAGGTTTGGACTGTGGAGCCCAGCGTGCAAATCAGGTTGGTCAAAATGCTTCTAAATTCATTAACCCCCCCCAGCTCTCTGGGAGTGGAAATAAGCACAATTCTCAAGCCGATTAAAAGAAGAGGAGGAAGAAATTTGCCTTTTTAAAAATATTTTCCTCCTGGTTTTTCTAAAACAATTTCATTTAAAAATCAACCTTACTTTAAAATCTCGGATTTTCTTAATATACATTTTAAACTTTCCTTTGCCTTCCTCCCTTTTTTTTTTTCCCCTGTTGTGCTATGAAAAAGAGAAGGGAAAAGGGAACAACAGAAAGGAGCAGTTCAGTTTTTCTAAAAACTCTAGCAAATTCTTTAAAATATGCTGTGTTGATTTATTATAGGTAGTTTCATTCTGAAATATTTATGCTAATATTGACATGAGTTACTGTAGGGAATCCAGTCAGTTGGCAGAACCTTAGTAGTATAAAACCTTACTAATGCACTCTCTCTTCTCGTTAATCCCTGTTGAGAACTGGATTGAGATACTGAAGCAGGAGGGAAGGAGGAGAAGGGCAGGAATTAGCAAGCTGAGGTTCATGAAAGGGTTACTGATTATTGCTGCTAAATAGCAGAAGGAAAAAAAAAAAAAGATTCTGGTTACATGCAATGCCATGGCACAAACAAAATACTTATCTCACGGGCTAGCTGAGGCTAGAAAATAAAGTGAGATCCGATCTTTCGGCTGGGAGGCCGTCAGGAATCGCCTGAACGTGATCCATAAACAACTCCAAGGATGACTTTTAAGAACCTCTTTCTCTCCCTGCTTGGTATGCTGGTCGTTTATCATTGTGCTGAAATGGAATCCCCTCGAAAAGATATAACGGCTTCTTGTTTACTTAAACGCAAAGTGGATGATGGGCTGAAAGGCTCCGCTGCCAGCGAGCAGTCACGGGGAGCTTGGTACAGCGCTGGAGCCGGGACAACTATGCAGCTCCCACGTGCTGAACTGAGCCCAAGGAGTAGCAAAGGGAATAGGGCAAAGAGAGAGGCTGTTGCTGGAATCGTAAGGTCTGAGTTCTCCGTAAGTGCACGATACGGCCCGCTCTTCACGGAAGAGCACCGCACTGGCCTGGCAGGGAGGGCGACTTGTCACCAAGGCTCCAAGCGGGGAATGGGGCCCCCAAAGCGGGCTCAGCCGCCGTCCCAGGGGCTCCGGAGCCTCGGGAAGCACCGGCTCACCTGGCTCCATCCCGCGGGAGCACGGGTCCATGGCTGCGCGTTGCGGGAACGACGTGCATGCGGGTATTTATATCGAGGAAGCACGGTTCAGTACAAGGGGAGCTGAGCAACGTGCCCCTCGTTACACTGCCGAGGGTTTATGTGACAGGCAGTGTGACACATGTCCCCATGCCAGGCTTCCCACGTCTCCATCCAGTGCAGTCTGCGTCCCGGTCCCTCCACCCGCAGGTCTGTTCCTGCCGGGAAGGATCTTTGCGCTGCTCCAGGGATTCCAGTTGGTGACACAGAGAGCAGTAGTTTTATCCAAGCGCGAATGTCCAGGCTGCTCCTGCAGAGCCTGAGCCGTCCCGGCTGTCACTCCCTCTCCCGTGTGTCCCAGCGGTGTCTGGACAGACGGACAAGCCTGTCCTTGGCCCGGGAGCGGGGTCGCGGAGCTGAGACTGTCCGAGCGGAGTCGCAGTGCTCAGGCAACCTGCGGTTTGTTGGAACCTCTCATTTTCTCAATTTGCTGTGTGTTAACTGGATCCTTTAATGGGAAACTCCTCAGGGGGCTTTTTGGAGCACAGCTGGGACCGAGAGCGAATTATGACGGATTTGTGGCTGCGATGCAGCTGGCAACGTTTCCTGGGACTTTCTTAAAGCTTTTGCCTTCCACGAGCGAGTCTCAGTCCAGTGGGACACCAGCCTCCATAGGGGCCAAGGCATGAACCACACACTCACGAAGCTGGTTGTCGTTTTGGCGTTTGGTGTCGTTTTTGAAATTTGAAATAACTCTTCGAAGCAGATTCAGCGCAGATAGCACTGACCTCTTATGACAAATGTTTAACATGTATTGTCAGAGATGAAGTCATACAGCTTAAAACAAAAAATAAAGGGTGAGGGGAAGAGAAGGGGGCTCTGCCGCTGCAGGCTGCAGCTTCCACCCTTTGCAAGGGCAGAGATTCAGTCCCAGTCGGGTCTGGTCTGTGGGTCCGGGCGCCCCTCGCGCTCCGGTCCCCGCAATCCCGTGGGCCCTGCAGTCCGTGCGCCCGGCGTGTCCGTGCGTCCTCGGCTCGCGGCGCGTGCGCTCCGGTTCCGTAAAGCTCTCGTGTCCATAGCAGCAACCAAGTCGGGCGACGGGCGGGCGGCTACTGCGCAGGGCCGGCCGGCGTCGCGGGGAGCGCGGCTCCTCTCTGCTTGCCCTTCCTCTTCTTGGGGCCGGCCTTGGCGTCTTTGGTGTCTTTCCGATTTCGGTTCCCGTTGGCGTTGTCTTGCTTTCCTTGCTCCTCTTTCCTCTTCCTTTTTCCTGCAGCGGAGCCAAGGGCGGTGGTGAGGGTTGGCGCGCGCCGTGAGCGGCACCCGCGGCCCCGGGTGCCCGTGCTGCCCCGCTCGCGCGCGCCCCACTCACCTTCGGGGCACTGGCTCTTCTGCACCGTGCACCGGCGCACCTCGGTGGTGGCCGGACACAGCGAGGCGTCCCCGGACGGCGCCTGCAGGATCCTCCGCGTCCGGTCCTCGTTGCCCTTCTTGAAGCCGCAGAGCTTCCTCTTCTTGGAGCAGGGGCCCCAGGGGCCCCACTCGCTCATCTCACATTGCGCTGCGTGACACAGGAGGGTCCCCATCAGCATCGCCAGCCTGCGGCCACCCTCCTGCCACCCCAGCCCTCGCCACGGAGTGCAGAGCTCACGTTTGCACCCTTGGACATGGCCAGAGAAAACGCCGGGAGTGGGAAAACACCAGGGAGCGACGGAGCCAGCGACGCGCTCCGGGGAAGGGAGCAGGACGGCCTGAGTGGCGCTTACCAGGACTGCTGCACTCCATGGTGCCGTTGGCCGCGGAGTAGCCTTCGGGGCAGGTGACGTAGCATCTCCCTTTGTGCAAATACAAACCTTCCTTGCACTTGGTGCAAAAGTTCCGGCTGAAGCAGGACTCGCAGTTCTCGATTTTGCATTCTGGGGAGGAAACAAAAAGGTGTGAGGTCGCCTGCGGGGAGCAAACGGCCTCTCTGGCCGTCCTGCCAGTGCCAGTGCGGGTGTTAGTGCTCGACCGCCTTTGCTCTGCTCCTCGTGCAGGGCAGAGCCCTGGGCTGCAGTTTGTAGGGCCACCAGAGCCACCACCAGGTCGAAATTGGACCAAGGGGAGGTCTGGGCTCGTGTTCAGCCTGGGCACCCATCGGCCAAGGGGGAAAAGTGCAAGGAATAAAGTCCAGTGCCAACAGCTGCAGCTGCAGCCCCAGCAGAGGCTGCAAAGGAGCCGGGTCGGGCGGAACGCTGGCCCTGAGGTGGCTTGCGCGAAGCTGCCAGGGAAATGATCGCGTTTTTTCCATGTCCAGCTTCCTTCCCGCTGCTCAGGCCGAAAGAGGCAGCTCCAGGCCAAGGATCTCCTTCAGGGAGCTAATTCTGTATGGGGACTGGGCAGGAGACAGCAGTGAGGGACGTATGCGAGTAAATCCTGATGCCGACAGGACCTCCCTCCTGCTGCTGCCTCTTGGAGAAGGAGGATCCCAGCTCCGGCAGCAGCAACGC
>VWPW01028095.1:1745-13389 GCA_013389825.1 Crypturellus undulatus | reverse complement strand
CAGTACCAGCGGGTAATAGTCAGACTCGTGAACAAGCCTTCGGAACCTTTCTGTAACATCCTTAATTCGGGCCCCTGGCAAGCAGCAGACCTCTCTGGATAAGGGATCAGGTCTACAGATCGCTGCCTCCGTGCCCTGCAGCGGGGAATCACCTGCAATGATCACCCGCCGCTTCTTCTGGGTGCTTCTTTTCTCCTTATGGGGAGCAACCTCAGGGCGTGGGCCTGACTGCCTCTCTGAATAAATAATTTATCAGATAAGTTGCTTTGGTTCCCTTGAGCAAATCCACAAGTCTAATTTTATTTCATATACAAGCGAAATATATGAATATATATTAGAAGTGTCAGTTTAACCAGAGGAAGTTCAATCCCTGTAAAGAATAGTAGCAAACTTCTTACTATGAAAGCTTCATTTATTTTATTCAAATGCTAGAAATCTGAAAGCCTGCTGAGAAAATTTTTTAGATTTATATTGGTAATATTTAGAAATTAGGTTCAATTTATTTAGTAAAAAAGGAGTCTCTGTTTTTTTGTTTGTGTTTTCAAATTTTGTGTGTTTTACTTGCATGCCAGTAGCAAGAATGTAGGAAGAATAGGAAGTAGCTGAAATCCTAATTCTTCAGCCTTGCCACTTACTGCCCTCCTGAAAGAGCTGTTGGGAAGGGAATTGAAAACCTACTTTTCAGGTACTACTGGATAAATTCCCTCTTTCAGCACTCGAGGAAACAGTTAAGTTTATAAAATAATATATTTATGCTCACACACCAGTCTGAATTAGGAAAGGGAGATTTATTGATCATTTTTGCAACCAAACATGAGAGTAGTTGGATCCTGAATTCTGGTATTCAATGCAGTTAATTGGAGATCTAGGTTTATTCTTGATTTCAATTTTTGTTTTAAAAATTGTTACTTCTGAGACACTCCTGAAAGATAGCTCTTCTGAAAATTTCTTTAACTCTCCCTGCATAGCGACACATTAGCTAATCACATGAACAGTATTTTAAACATGGGAAAGAAAAGAAATTCAGACAGAAACCTGCAAGAACAAAAAACTCAACTGGGGTTGATGAAGTCTCATCCAGCATTTTTAGCCTGAAAAGAGACAGTAGAAGGGACCCTGCAATCTCTGCACTCTGTGACTGCACCAGGGCCAAGGGTATCTGAAACTGAATGACACAAGAATTCTTCAATCAACCAGAAAATATTTCTCCAAAGCTGGTAAAGAGGATAAGAAAGCTCAGAATTTTCAGGCCATTAATTTACTCCGTTTCCAAATATACGGAAAAGAAAAAATAAGTTTTACAAAAGCCTTACCCTACAGTCTTACTAAAGAGAACCTAAGTATTTTGAGTTCTTGGAGACTTAAAAGATGTTTTTAAATCCAGTTTGGTAGAAACAGCTTGTTTATCATATATGCATAGCTTAATGGCTTATGAAGCAATTATAATGTGGCTACTTGCAAGAGTAGGAAACCAGATTTTATGAGCCTCATGTTCTTCTCATCCCATTCCTATTTTTTTCTTTTTATTGCAGCCCAGAAGATGGTGAAATTCATCCTGAAATATGTAGATTATACATCCAGTTGCAGTGTTGCTTAGAAATGTACGCAACAGAAATGCTTAAGTCCATATGTCTGCTAGGATCCCTTCAGTTTCATCGGAAAGGTATTGAATATAAAGACCTATGTACAGATGCTGATTTAAACAAAAAACAGAAGTTTGTGGCATGCTTAGATATTCATTAAATGCAGAGTACCAAACTGTAAACTCACCTATACAACTGTAGCTTTTCAGCTTCTGCAAAATCTCTATTTCTATTGCATTATCATCATCCTCACATAAGCATGTCTCTATCATCAGGCACGTATCACTAATGTACTAGTGTAGTTCAGAAGTCTGAAATTTAAAAAAAAAAAAAAAGTGGTCCCAAAATAAAGGTTGGCATTATTCAGATTCCAGCGAGCAAGCTGTCTTAGGCTTTTGATTAGAATAACTACTGAAAAATGGAACATTTTGAAAAATTGCAATTCACGCAGGTAGCAATGTTATATTTAAGTTCAGGTTTGTGCAGTAATGTGCTTATTTTGTTAGATGAGGTTTACGGGAGCTGCAGTCAGGGTGCTCTGTGTCCATGTTTTTCTTCATAGGAGAATCTTTCTATCAAAATAGTAACTTGAGTCAGGGTCATTAGTCAGAGGACATGTGCAGGACAGTGTTTAAACTAGAAGGTAGAAAGGAGCATGACCAGTAACAGAGGCTGCTTAACAACTTAAAATCCCTTTAAAAGCCTCTGTCATGTTTATTATGTCCCTGATAAATATCTATTACTCAAACTAAAGTTTTCTTTCTTTTTTTTCCCCGCATAAGAGTCTATTTTGTTCAGTTATTTTCAGTTTACCACATAAATCGTTTTGTCCCTAAATGTTAAGTTTGAGAGAGCCAGTTATCCCCATGAGAAACATTTTGTAACAGCCCTTTGAGAATACCAGTGTCTCTGGGCCTTATGAGTAGAATTAGGGCTTGGCAGGACCAAGAGTGCAAGAGTTGTAGCTTGTCGGTTGAACCAGACAGATGAATTTTATTTTCTCCAGAAAAATCTAGTCAGAATGAAGCAGGTAATACACCTCCATAAATTACTTGCGTATACTGATTGAAACTTTTTATGGACTCTGTAATCAAGTCACTGCACTTGTCAGCTACATTACCCAACTTCAGGAGCAGTAAAAGTTCTCCAACTCTCTGAGAAATGACAGACCTGTATTAGAGACTCATCATTCACCCCTCCTACTCTGACAGAGGAAGTGTGAGAACACATGAAGACTTAGAGTAGTAATGATGTTCACCTCACTTTTCATATTCCTGAGCATATAATCCCAAATACTTTGGAAGATTGGCAAGTATCATTTCCCAGATGGGCTTCCTAAGAGTTGTGGAAGGTGACCTCTGTTAGAGCAGACTCTGGTACTCTGTTTCCAGCACTGTGATCCCAATATTTTAGCTGATTTAATCACACTACCTTTCCAGATGTATCTTCCAGAGGTCTGTAGAGAAATTCTGATTCTCAGCTCTCCTCCACACGCTGTGTGTTTGCTTTGCTTTTTTGATTGGGTGGCTATTGGTGAACAAAAGGAGAAACTGTACAAGTTGAAGAATTCTTTGAAATAAGCAGAGCAATTCTGATCACACTGTATTGGTATGAGGTGTTTCCATCTAGAAAAGAAACAGCTAAGTCAACAGAAATGGATTGCTTTAAGCATGATGCCATACCGAGGTATCTGTTGGGTGAGATATTCAAAGAAGGTGTGTGTTTGGTTGAGCAAAATGGCATTGCTTTAGTAATAAACTTACTATTCCTGTTGTTTTTTATCCACCAGTAGCAACAATAACTTATAGTAAAAGATGAATAAATATTAAGAGCACCTCAGGGTTAGAAAGCTGTCCAACTTAATAAAACTAGATACTGGATTCAGCACTGAAATATATCCTACAAGGTATATTTATACAAACATGAGATGTCCTTCTTTCAGTGAAAATGGCATCTCTAATAATTTCATGTTTCGTTACATATCTACTGAAAGGAAAATGTCAAAATGCAGGTAATTTACTGAGCAAGTTGCGCAGCAGCCTCATTACTCAGGGATGCCATATGTCTTCAACTGGACCATCCAGATACTGTTTCAACAGAATGTACTATATAAAGACAAGAAAAAACCTTGTTTTGTAATGAAAAAACAGTATTTCTTTGGTATGTTCCTCTCACACTGAGAGATCCTCAAATTCATTTTTCACATCTAACCCCTATAACTAAAGCCCATGATCCTTTTTATTATGGAAAAAAGAATTTGAGATTTGTAATGGCTGCATTGAGCTTCTCAGTGATTTTCTCAAATCAAAAGAAAAACTATAGAATATCAAGAGAAAAAAAATCAAAATTAACATAGCCATCGTATTCCAAGGTAGAAGAAACTACCAAAATTGTTTTTTTAAAACAGATTGTACTATATTTTCTAGCATTGGCAATATCTGTCAAGGCACCTTGTGTAACTGCAGAGAGGGAGAGTAGTCTGAGGTGGTCAGGATAAGAGAGATGTGCCTGTGGGTGCAATCCGCCCCATCTGCCTGCGGATGGAATGTATATGATTAACATACCTAAATTTCTAACTATTAGATGACAAGAATTAAAAAAGATGAGCTACAGTATTATAATATGAACTGACTTAGTTCCTTTCTTGTAGTCATTTGATATACAGTAGCTTGTAATCTGAGCATAAAAAAACTCATGGTAGCTCATGGGGTGCTAGTGCTAAATGGAGTAGTTTTTTTCCTGTAGCCATGTAGAGATAAACACAGTAACCTGGCTCCAGGTTTCAGCCAAGTGACATTCTTTCAGAAAAGTTTGTATCAGACAAAAAATATATAATCACAGGGATTTGAATAAACAGGATTTTTAACTTAGCCAATTAAATGTTGCACTTATATATTAAATACAATATTTAATAGTATTTACAAGGCCTTGGGGAACTATAAAGGGATCATGCAACAAAAGAAATAGAAATTAGATAGTAAGAATTATTTTTAACACTGAAGGTGAACATCAGAACAGATACCCAAGAGGCTGTGAAATCTCCATCCTGGAGACATTCACAACTCAGATGGACAACTTGATCTACGCTGGCTCTGCTTTCAACGGAGGGTTAAACCAGATGACCTCCCAAGGCCTCTTCTAAACTAAAGGCCTTCTTCTAAACCACAATTCTGTGGTTTTCAATCTGCCAAAAAAGCAGACGATTTTACAAGGAGCAGAGTGAACTTCATTCTTCTTAAAATTCTTTACTTAAGAAGTGCTGCAATGGAGGCAGAAGTGTATGTATTTATCTCTAGGAATCAAAGAGCCAGTAATTTGACCATTATGAAATATGTTGTGCTGTTGCTAGTATATAGCTTTTTCATTTTTTCACCAACATCTGGGTGATACTAAAAGAAACATTCATTTTCCTTGCCTACAATGACTTCTACCCTTTAAAATTTGTGAATATTTCCAATATGTATTAACTTTGATAAATTTATAAATGCATATGTCTGTTGTTATTCCCTACATGTGATATCTTGCAGCTCATTTTTGAAGGTAATATTTTCCATTTAGATGGAATATTTTCCATTTTCTAGCCCCGTTACCTGTTGGATAAGTAGTTTGTTGGGCCTTTTATATCTCTCTGGAGATTTCAGCAAATTATGTCCTCTCTTTTGGAACTAGCAGAGATTCATGCAAGCTATTCTCACAAACATGCAGCTAATAAATAATAATGTGGGTTCTAGTATCTTGACTAGACATTATCCAACAAACTACAGAATTGATAAATCTAAGGCAGTGAGCTGGCACTGATGCTCTTTTCCCAAGAGGAATTCAGCCAACACTCCCTACTGGAAACAGATGCGGTTTTATGGATCACCACCCTACTATTTGAAGGACCGAGCTCTGCTACTTTCGTTGTCTTTCTCAGCACTGATCTGAACTCCCCTTATCTTCCTGTGCTGCCGAACAAACATTCCTACACTTAACTGTATCATGCTTTGTGTACCGAAATTTCTTGCATATTTATGGTTCTTCAGATTGTGTACTACTGTCATATAGCCTTTGTTATAAAAATTAGACAGTCCATTATTTCTGTGAGATGTAACTGCCACAGTGGGGCCAACAACCTTAAATATTTCCAGCTGTGCTATGCAGTAAGTAAACTGAGGTAAGTGCACCCTAATAAATTTATTCCTAAGATACATGCAGCACAAAACCTCATTGTTGAAAATGCATTCTGATGGCAAAATTAAACATTTGGAAAATTTGGAAATGGCAGAATGAATGTGCCTAAGTATTAATTCAATCTTTTTGTATATACTAAGTTGCTCACTACCTGGTCATATATTTCCTCTCTCTCCTTTCTACCGTCTCAGGAGTCCTGTCATATTGAGAAACATGCTAATACTTGGGCAGTCATTTTTGTTGTATTCTAATTGTTCAGTGTTTTGCATTGTATTTACTGCACGTATTCCGTTCCAAACGTAGAATCCTTCTGTTCCTCAGACTTTTCTCAGTAATTCATTCACTGATGAGTTTCCTCAGAACTGCCTGGAATAGTGAGATAGTAACAATTTTCCCCCTTGCAAAAAAGGGAACAAGGAGATTAAGCTAAAGAGTGATAATTTAGGATCTGAGATTGTGGCATACTTAGAGTAATCTCTCAATAGTTTCAGTTGCAGCTGTGAATGAAGAGTCTTCAAGTTGAGCAACCAGAGAATGAGAAGTATGTTGCCAGTAATTATTATGAGGAGCTACTGTGTTTAGACAACTTGGCTAGATTCACATGAAAAGTCTGGGTCAGGGAAAGGTATAGAGTCAAGTTTTCAGGGCAGCGTTCGAGCATGTTAACTGTGGGAAACTCTCCAGTGCCCTCCTGCAGTCCCTATCCTACAGCTTTAATAGCCTTACTGCCCTTTTGCAAGGGGCTTGCTATAGCAAGTAGCTATTAGCAGTATGGAAAATGGCAGCTCTTCTTGGTCTTCTTGATCTTCAGCATTATTTAAATCAAGAACCTTTCACTCTGAAAGCAAATCTCTTCTTAAAAAGAAAAGGACACAATGAGTTAGAGATTAGAAGCCACATTGTACACCACGTGTACGTTGTATTAAAATTTTACCAGCGGTAAAAAGAGTCACTGCCTGGCCAACTGGCAAGAACAGCAGCTGCTTGTGGACACGTCTGCAAGCAGAGTGCGTGATCAGACTCCTGCTGAAATCAGTGAAAGTCTTTTCACTGACTAAAGTGAAAGTAAAATTTACAATTCACATCTCTATATTAAGCAAGAGTGTTTGTACAAAAGGTATCCTGCCCTCCTACTAGGAGACAATTAAAGAGCTTTTATTTCCATACAGTGTGTGCTGTCTAGTAGGAAATGTTAAGCCTGAGTCATAGACATTATTCAAGTAAAGCCTTTATTATTAGCTGATTCTTAACTGTTTTCAAGTGACTGAGCAGATACTCTGAAATTCAAGGAAGGTTTCATGAACTGTTCCCAATACAACAAAATTACTGATAAAGAGCTCTTTTGGTTGAAAGGAAATCTGTGCCACTCATTCTGCTAAACCCACAGGAGCTGCGTTTGTGCTGGCAAAAATCACAATGCACTTTCTCTGCTTCTGTTCTTGAGCTGGGGGAAAGAATTGTTATTGTTTCTAGTGAAACAGCCTTCACATCTACAAATGCACTGAAGGATGTGTGTATAGACTGTTTTTCTTGATGGTGTGTCGCCAAAGGTCAAGTCAGCATCAACATAACACTTGAAAATAATGTCAGAATTAACTAACACCCAGTGCTAGCAACAGCAACTTGTGTTCTGTGACAACAGTGACAAATGAGATAGTTCCCCCAGCAACCTCTTTCACAAAAAAAATGTAAATGGCAGCAGTACATTGTGTTACAGGCTTCTTATACTGGAAGAAGTAATGAATAATGAAGCTTACACAAAGAGTTAAAACTATATATTAAGTTCTAGCTTAAAATAACAACATAAGCTGCAGTTGCCACCAAAATTAATTTGAAAGTTAGTTAAAAAGTGATAGACACACAATAAAAGATACAATGTGGGAAGCAGGCTTAGGCTGCTGCTTCACAAGCAACTGAGTCAACATATGAGATTGTTTCCACCAAAAAGGTCTTGATCTCTTTCTCTGTTACTTTGCCCTCATCTTGCCTTCACTTCTTGTTCCCTTCTACTGCTTCTGACCATATCATCACCTCCATCCTCTGCCACTTGTTCTGGAGTATGCTTGGTTCTTTACTGACCCAACTTAACTCATGGAAACAACAGAAAAATTTCACCTTTTATTTTTCTTTTTGTGGAGGTAGTCTAGCGCTTGATGGATTCACCTGACTCAGAGAGGGATCTGGCAAAGACAAAGTTAGTAGTAGGTGCCAAAATAAGCGGTAGGAAAAGGATAAATAACATTTTTAGATGATAAACTGTTATGTCAAGTCATTTCGTGAGAATCATGCAGTTAGATAACTTCTGAGAAGGATATATATTGCACTGACTTTAATTGATAATGAAAACATTAGGCAAAGATTAAGTCTTTGCCAAGGTCTGGTTGGACATCCAGACAATGAGTAGCTGATATTTTTAACAAAGAAACACTTTATCAAAAATTTTAACAGCTTAAAGAACCTGCTGAAACAGTTTTTTTAGTTCCAGGAATTTCTAGTTCAAAGTAAAACAAGAGAAACTTAATAGTCTGATAGCTTGGATACTAATTTGTGATTTGGGAAAGTAGCATAGCATGGGCTGTACTTGCCACTGCAAAGAACAGAAACTGGCTGGCCTTGGGAAGCTTACAAGGATACAAACTCTCTCAGCAACACAAACTCTCTTGCGTTTACTGAACAAAATGCTGAGCTCCGTACATGCCCGTGTGGGCTTCCTCTTCATCCTCTTGGCAGTAAAATGGACCGTACAGCAGCACTCTGATGAGCAGGCTGCTCTCGTCCACTCTCTTGCGGAACTGTTCTTTTTGGAGTTTGCATTCATTGTTTGCTCTCTTCATTTATGCCATCCAAGAGCAAGCCCAAAACATCAATGATATAATCTAAGTTAGCTTTTCACTAATAAATAATAGGGATATGTGCTTTGTTTTAATATTTTAAAGGAAAAGAGCCCTGTGTGCCACCCAAGATCCTAGACACTAAAGTGGAGGAGAGTTCCGAAGTACCTATTCTAGAAGACACGTCGTCGTCTCCAACAGATATCCAACAGCAGTTATGGCAGGTTTCCACAGATATTGAAAACACTGACAGGTATCTGTAACACTTTAGTCCTAAATAAAATGCATTCTTGTCTAAAGTTTATTTAGTCTTTCCCAGCTAGTGTTGTTACTGCAGGTGTTGGTAAATTACTACAGCCTGATTAACATTTGTGTTGCATTTCACATAACTGAAAGCAATGCCTATAAGAAAGGCAAAGAGAAGTGACATTCTTACTTTGGTAAATTGTCAGAGGGAACTACTGCCAAAAACTAAGTGCAGAAAGCTCTGTTGCTAAAACAGAGAGAATTTTTGTCTCATCTTCCCAGATTTCTGGTTTTACACCTGAATATACTGCTTGCAGTTTCACCTTCATAAATCAAAGGCACAGAAGCTGATTCATATCAGTTGCTTCTGTCCATAGTTACACATGTGAAAGGCTCAGGAGCAGAGGGGAAAATCATCCAAAGGTATATCCAAGTGGACTTTCATTCTCTTGACTGTCCAGGAAAAGACAAAACTAAGCCTCTTTGCTAGGGAACTGTCCAGATGGCCAACATATGTTTACTTCCTTATAATCTTTAAATTTGGAACCTTTTCACAGCCTCTGTTCTCTTTCAAAATATATCCGTATGTAACCTACACTGTGAGTTTACACAGTTTTCTTACTGTATTTCCCATCTTTTGTCTTTTAAAATTTTAGCAAATTCCTTGCCAAAGCCCTAAGAGGGGACAGAATGACAGCCCTGTTATCTAAAATATTCTCTTAATCCCTGGGGAGGTAAAGTGACATGGATTAACTACATATATAATAATTTCTTACTTTTTAGAACACTGTCCGCATTCATGGTACAAGCTACAAAATGTCAATAATGAGATATAATATTATCAATTGTACTCATCAGTGCTAGTTGTAACCATGTTGAATCTTCTGCCATTAAGATCACATTGTGCCCACCAACTCACTTAACATGGAATACTCAAGATCCAGAAAAGATAACAAATTTGGACCAGAAAACTACCAGTTAGAATCAGACTGGCTTAAAATTCTTATTAAATTTTCTGTCTTTGCTTTTGGTATGCATCTCCTGAAACATTCAAACCAAACACTTGCACAGTAGATTTTTATATTATTTAGTTTGGGTTTTTATTTCAGTAGTTCAACATATAAAAAGATACTGTGAACCATTCCCTACTGTGAGTCTTCAACTGCTGTTCTGTTGTATTTCTTTTAAATTTGTTTCTGCAGAGATATGAGAGAAATGAAAAACCTTTTAAGCAAACTCAGGGAAACTATGCCTTTACCACTGAAAAATCAAGGTAGGTTTTATATTTTGTTCATGTGAGGTAAATTAAGATCATTAATGATTTCAGCTTCCATTATATATGAAAAAAAAATTTAGAAGTTACAGAAACAAAAACCAAGTGAAATCCTTTCTCTACTGATTCAGAGATGCCAGAATTTAATATGTGAACTTTGTCCTCTTGAGTTTCACTTGAGAACACTATAGTTCAAAGCACTGGATTGGGTACATTCCTGTGTATGGTATCTACAGATAAAATAGTAGACTTGTCCTGGGGAGATAAGGCAGTAGCACAACTCATCCCCTATCTTAAGCCACGTGTTTTTTAGATGTGCTGAAGGTACAAATGGCACAGACTGTGAGAGGGCTCACGCCCTGGAGTTTGCTTTGCCCCTGCAAGAGCTGTAGCATCTCTATGATGATTCAAGGATAACAAGACACTGACCCGATGTGGATACCTGCCTGAAGGCTGCCAGCAGCTCACTTTTCCAATAGCTGGCTATGAAGCAGTCTATACAAATACATGAGAGGCTGTCATTCTAAAGAATTTATTTAGGACGGGACCTTCATTTTGTGTCCCTACAGTCTCATATATGCCACATCAACGGGCACTTTCTTTCTTCATTTGAATAATATTAGAAAGCTTTTCCTTTTTTTTTGGATTTCTTCCTGATAATGTGTGTTTCTTAAGTGCTGCACACTATTTGCACGCTGGCAGCTGATGAAGTATGTTTGTGTTGCTGTCATTCTAAATAATTTGTTTAGGACGGGACCTTCATTTTGTGTCTCTACAGTCTCATATATGCCACATCAGCGTGCTCTTTCTTTCTTCATTTGAATAATATTAGAAAGCTTTTCCTTTTTTTTTGGATTTCTTCCTGATAATGTGTGTTTCTTAAGTGCTGCACACTATTTGCACGCTGGCAGCTGATGAAGTATGCCTGATCATAGAATCATAGAATGCCTAAGGTTGGAAGGGACCTCTAGAGGTCATCTAGTCCAATCCCCCAGCACACGCAGGGCCACCTAGAGCACGTGGCACAGGGCTGCATCCAAGCGGGTCTTGAAGATCTCCAGAGAAGGAGACTCCACAACCTCTCTGGGCAGCCTGTTCCAGGGCTCTGTCACCCTCACCGTCAAGAAGTTCTTCCTTAAGTTCCCATGGAACTTTTTATGCTTCAATTTATGGCCATTTCCTCTTGTTCTGTCAGTGACCACCAGTGAAAAGAGGCCATCCCCGTCCTCCTCATTGCCTCCCTTGAGGCACTTATAGACACAGATCAGATCCCCTCTCAGCCTTCTCTTCTCCAGGCTGAACAGGCCCAGCTCCCTCAGCCTCTCCTCACAGGGCAGATGTTCCAGGCCCCTGATCATCCTCGTGGCCCTGCGCTGGACTCTCTCCAGCAGCTCCACATCCCTCTTGTACTGTGGGGCCCAGAACTGGACACAGTGCTCCAGATGTGGCCTCACCAGGGCTGAGTAGAGGGGCAGGATCACCTCCCTCGACCTGCTGGAGACGCTCCTCTTAATGCACCCCAGGACCCCATTGGCCTT
>VWPW01028094.1:54264-76954 GCA_013389825.1 Crypturellus undulatus | reverse complement strand
GGGAGCCCCCAGATCCTGCATTTCTGCATTTCAGATTTCTGCATTCTGCTGTTTTCCCGCCCGAGGGCNCCTTGCTGCCTTCCACATCCCTTCTGCTGGGATTTCCTTGGCAAGGGAATGGGAAGCGCCATTCCGAGGCTGCTCTGCAGCACGTGGAAGCAGGCGGCTGCGGTGGGAGCCCCCAGATCCTGCATTTCTGCGTTTCAGATTTCTGCTGTTTTCCCACCCGAGGGCAGGTCCCAGCGGGGTCTCTGCTCTGCTCTCCTCTTTCCCCTCTGCTCTGCATACTGGTGGAGTCAAACTGTGCTACAAGGCCACTTGGCCACATTTGGGCCACTTTTTGGCCATCCTTGCTGTAGGTGAGTTAGGAGGTGGAAGTGCTCGTCCTATAACTTGCTTGGGTGTCACGGTTAAGCTACCAGGACTAGGCATAAAAGAAGAAATCACCTTTAGCGTACACAAAATAAGTTTAAAATATCGAAACCTCAAGCGTGAGTAGGAGGAACTGCTCCCCAAACTTGCCTTTATGGACCAACTGGAAGAGTAAAAGAAGCCAGGGAGTATTTCTGGATATATTTAGGTCTCCAGGACCAGCTGTTGAACACACGATGAATTTCATGCGTGAATTTTCATGCTCGTGAAACGCACGATGTCTGCTGGAGACACCCCGATGCCCCGCTCTGGCTCAGGCGACGTCTTAGCTTTAGTCCTGGCTCTGGGTGCGTCGCTCCCTGTAAATCCTCCATGTCCTGAGCATTAGGGCCCTTCGGATGTCTTGCAGGATGCTGGATAAATCCGTGTTTAGTGAACGCAGACTTTTCCCCCTGCTCTTTCTTCTTGTGCTTTCCCTCCGAGGTCCTTAGATGCTGTATTTGAGGAAAAATTAATGAAAAGGGAGGCAAAATGCACATCTGGCCTCAGATGCTGAAGGTGGGAAGGAAAAGCTGTGTCTGTCCCGGTTTCCTGGTGCAGCATAACAGCAAGGGCAGGGGAGAGAGAGGATTTTTTTGGTGCTTGGCCGGATTTTCTGGGAAATGTTGGGAGTTTTGTCCTTGGCTTTGGTAAGGATTTCACCCGGATACGTGTTCTCAAAGCCTTACAGCTTCCATATGTGCGTTTGAGCACCTTGGTTTTGAAGCATGTTGTTTTCTGCAGGGCGTATCGGGCCTCGTTGCAACTATTATATATTTTATATAATATATAATCAGTATTAATTATATAATTCATAATATGCTATAATAATATGTTTATAATATATTTAATTTATAATATATGATTATAATTTTCTAGACCTTCCTTCTTCCCCTTTGGGAGGAAGGGAGTTGGGAGTTTTGGACACACTCGCTCCATCCCTCAAACTTCTTGGGGCAGTTTGCATTTTTCAGGAGGTTTTTTGAGGTCCACGGGCAGAGATGCAGGTTGAGATGCAGGTTTTGTGGCCGCGCAATGTTCTGCATTTTCTGTTCGTTTCTAAATTCTCTTAACATATTTGGCCTATTCATATCCATAATTTGTAATATTCTCGTGCATTTTTGGCAAATCTTGAGCCTCGAGGTGAGAGTTCTGCCTGGGGTAGCCCTGAGATCCTTATCCCAAGTAGCGGCAGCAATTTCATCTCCCGGAGCTGCGGTTCGGATGTTCATCCCTTTGCTCCCTGTGGTGCCTTTTACCGTTGAGCTTTCCATCATCTCGGTCAGTATTTTGAAGTCCTCCTGCAACTCTCTGCAATCAGATTTAATCTTTTCTTATGTGTTCTTTTAAAATACCTGCAACCGCTCGTCCTGATCTGCTTCTGTCTGCTGGGTGGTTTGTGTTGGGTGGTGACGGTCGTAGCAAAACCCACCTGCTGCCCGTTGTCCCCACGAGCCGCCGTCACGCCGCAGGACGCGTCCCCCCAGTGCCATCGCTGCTCTACAGAACAACAGAATTAATGAGTTAGGGCTGAACCAGGCAAGTTTCTCTCTAAATCATTGCAGATTTGGCTCACGCAGAGCTGCTCTGCTTAAATCCTCTTTGCCACTGGGTGACCCTTTTAGAGGCTCCTTTGTGCTTCCTGCTGGCTCCTTTCCGTGCTGCTCGGGTTCCCCTTTTGGTGAAGCTGAGTGTTACTTTGGCACCACATACAGCAGATTTTGAGAAATTTCCTTCTAGATGGGGAGGTTTTCTTCAATTGAAAACAAAAAAAAACGAAACCAGAAGCTTCATCCAAGAATAAGCGGTGACAATTTTCTGGCACGCGTTATGCGGAAGAGTCTTTAAAAGCATGAGGGAATCTCTACGTTCTTTACTCTTTAAAGGATTTGAGGGTTATATTTTTAGGAAATGTGGCTGTTAGGGATTTTGAGGAACATTTTGCTAGTGTGTTTGCTAGTGTGTCCTGGGCAGACGTCCCCAGGAAACCCTCCCGGAGGAGCAGGAGCTCCCTGGACCCTTTCCAGGGTGGTAGAGCAGGGCCCGGGGCTCCCAAAGCACCTTAGGCTCTGTGGGAATTGCTTTAACTTTTTCTTTCCTTTGTTTTTTTGCAGTGCGATCTCCCTTTTTCTCCCTTTCTTCTTTGGGGCTCCTGGAAGAACGGGGACTGCTTGGTGCATTTGAGTAAAGGGCATCATCCGATGCTGCCGCTTGGAGCGAGTGGCCTCGTGGCATCTTGGTTAGATGGCACCTGCTCACCTGGGACGTCCGCGGGGTTTCACAAGGGCTTTTCTGAAGTTCATAAACCAAAATACCGCCGTTTTTCTGAAAAAAGATGCCCCCTGCACCGGGGATGCTCCGGGGAGGTGTGTGGTGAGGATCCAACCGCGTGGCCTTTGCTCCATTCCCCTCTGCAGCAGGATGGAGACCAGGTCTATTTTTAGCCAGTTCCTTGTGTTTACACCACTTCAGATAACCAGGAAGACATCAAATTCCGATTGCAAAGATCGCTCTGGCGTTCTGCTCTGCAGCGTCACCTCTGGAATGAGACTCCCCCAGTCCCACTTCCTGGCTGGGCGCTGCTCCGAAAATACATCCCAAACTCCCCTGGCGCTTAAAAGTCCGGTCGTTTTAGCTCCAGAACGGCCAAAAAGCAGCCCGAAAGGCTGCTGCGACGCTGCGCGGTGGCCGGCAATGCAACGGGCTGCAGCTCTGCAGCGCCGGGGCTGCTGCAGGTGCATCGCCCCGCGCTCGCGCTCACCCGCGGCGCTTCGTTGCGCTCGGGGCGCGCGCCGTCGCTCACCGGCACGTATTATTTGCGCTCATCTCCGTATGAAACAGGAAGCATGTGCCGATAACATCGGCGGCCGCTTCCTTATATGCACAAAAATAAAGCGCCGCCACCGCCGCGGAGCCGACACTTTGATTTTGAAGAGGGGAAAAAAGGCGCGCGGAGCCGGCATGGGCGGCGTGCGGCGCGGGCCGGTTTGAACGGCGCCCGCGGAGGCGGCGGCACCGGCGCTGCGATGGCCACGGAGCAGCCCCGCGCCGCCCGGCACGGTGAGCGCAGCGCGGCCGCCCGGCACGGTGAGTGCAGCGCGGGGGTGTTTGCAGGGGATGCCCCAGCGCCGCGGGGGCAGGATGCACAACCGGTCCCAAAGTGGCAGCCGGGGGTTCCCTGCTGTCCCCCGAGCTCTCGTCCGCGTTTGTGGCCGTGGCCGCTCGGAGCNCCCCGCGCCGCCCGGCACGGCGAGCGCAGCGCGGCCGCCCGGCACGGTGAGTGCAGCGCGGGGGTGTTTGCAGGGGGATGCCCCAGCGCCGCGGGGGCAGGATGCGCAACCGGTCCCAAAGTGGCAGCCGGGGGTTCCCTGCTGTCCCCCGAGCTCTCGTCCGCACTCGCGGCTGCCTGGCACTGCTCTGCCTGCACAGGCTGTTTGTGGGCTCGGAGCTGGGGTTTGCGGCATTCCCGACGCTCACCGTGTCCCCCGGGCACCTCTGCTGCTCAGGGACATCCTCAAAGAGAAGGATCCGGCTCGCTCCCATGGCCCCTCCTGGCAGCGCGGGGAAGCCTCGCAAAGCACCGGGTCAACTTGCTGCCATTACAGGCAAGTCAAACAGAGAGGGAGAAAATCAGGTGATAAAGTGAGTTTTAAGAGCAAAGGAGCAAAAAAATGGGGCAGGAAGCTGCAAAGGAGGCATCCAGGCACGGCCCCTGGCACTCACAGGGGCACTGAATGGCTGCAGCACCTTAAATCTGCTGCAAATCTCCCAGTGTCAGTGCGGGCGCTCCCGGCCCCACGAGCACGCACACAGCTCATTACACCCATGGGCTGCCCGTGTGCTGCAGCTCCCTCCGGATACAAGGAGGATTCCCGGGCCACGCTGGCCTTCCGTGGGATGGGGCTGCTTCTGCTGAATCCCATGTGCTGAGAAGAGCGCATTCTAGCAAGGGAAAAACAAATATTTTTACTCTTGAACTCACCGTAAAGGATGCGGCGTCCAGAAGGACGTGGAGGAATTAACTTCTGCACAGGGCTCCCTGCAAACGGTATCAGCTGAGGAAATACGGACTAGAAATAACCGCGAGATGAAACCGTACCTGCCAGCGTGCTACGCTCTCGCGCAGAGGAAACGCGGGCTCCCTCGCAGGCGCGCGGCTCGGCCCGCTGCGCTCGGCGCTGCGCTCGGTGCCTCTTCCTGCCGGCCCCGCGCTGCGACCGCGGCTCCGCGCGGCCCCGGCAGCCCCGCGGCAGCACGGGCTGGATCCGGCCGTCCGGGTTCTTCCTGGGGAAGACGCGGTGGAAACGGCAGCTCGTCTGGACAGCGGCAGTTCCTGCTCGCAGCCGGGGCAGGACCGCGGCCCCAGCACCGCGTTGTACAACTCGCCAGGCAAACGCCGTGTCAGAAACCGTCCCTTTTGGTTTTGGTTTGGTTTGTTAAACGTTATTTAGGTTAGTGTTCCAGGGGATGCAGGTTTTGAGCGATCTCTGGTTTTCCGTAAGCTGCTGGAAGCGTAGGAAGGGTTGTTTTGTAGCAGGAAAGCTTGGTTTCCATCAGGTTTTACGGGCGCCGCGTGTTTTAAATCCGCACTAGGAAGCGGAGAGAGACACGGTTGTTTGGTGGTGACCAAGGACACTCGTGTGTGTCCGCAGGTGTGGAAGGTGTTTTAGGTATTTGGAAACAGAGGTGACAAATTTGCTCTGCAAAGGAGGCTCCTCGGCCCTTCTCATCCCTGCTGCTTCACCCTCCTCGTTTGGCTTTTGAGATTTCTGTGCTCGATTTCGTCCTTTCGCTGCAGAGCGGGACTTTATCTTCCCGCCTCCCCTACGGAATGGGCCGTAGTCACGTTTACGCATGGAAGTGCGGGCAAGGGCTGTTCCAAGGAGCACTGCGACCCGCCGCTCTTGCGAGCTCCCAAATGTTGGGAAGAGGGAACACCAGCTGGAAAGCAGCAAGGGAGCCAGGCCGGGATGTGTGCCCTGCCAGTCCCGTTGTCGCTGTCCTGAGCTTAAAAACCCCAGGAATGAGCCTGGGAAGAGCCGTGCAGCTGCATCCGGACCCCCTGGTCTCTGTGGACGAGGTGTCCGCAGAGGGAATGCAGGGGAACGAGGAGGGATGTTTTTAGCCCCATTGAAATTTAGGGTTTTTTTTTTAGCCTTATTGCAATTTAGTTTTAAAAACAACTAACTGCTGTTCCTTCTGCTTTTCCTGGCCTCATTGCTCAGCTCACCATCCCGCTGGATTTTGAGCACCGTGAGCAGACAAATTCCAGACCTGATGGGAACGGGGCGGCCTTGGCGTGCCGCAGGGGCAGGCTGGGCAGCGTTGCCCGTTTGCAGGAATCGTGCAGAGCCGGATCAATCCGCAGCGTTTAATCCCAACCAGCATTTTAGTGCTGTCCACAGGAAGGCCTCTCTCCGCGAATTTCCCAGCTTTCCCTTGGAAAGCTCCTAATGAGCTCCTGTGGGCAAGAACTGCCTCCGTCTTCAGCCAAGCCATTTGAGACAAGTGACAGGTAAAGCCAGGGAAGCCGTTGGAGTTCATCAGCGCTGGCTCTGCTGGACCCCTGATTTCGGAGCCCAAACCAGAGGCCACGTTTCGCACTCCCGGTGCAGGTTTTCTTCCCTGCTGCAGCCTCGTGTCCCAACAGCGATGAGTTTGAGGTAGGACCGGCAGCGCTTCCTGACGAAGCGGTTTGCTTCTCAGCTCCTGGTCTTAGAGCAGCCAAGGAAATCGCTTCCTTTGAGCAGACAGAGCCGCTGAGATGTGAGCTCCGAGGGGGAACGTTCGGAGAACTCCTGAATGGCCTGAATCGGCGGCGTTCCTGCCTCACCTGTGTTTAACTTGAACGCACTCCCTGAGTAAAATGCAACTTAATGGGGTGAAAACTAGGACGTTTGGGTAATGATGGGTAATTTCTTGTCCTCCAGAAGAAGGAAACCCCTCTAGTAGTGCCACCCAGCTCGAGTGTCACTGCTCCAGGGTGCAGGCGGAGGTGCTGCTCCCTGCGGGGCACGGAGCGGGCAGGGAACCTGCTGCCCCGGGCTCGCTGGGCTGCGCTGGGCACGGAGCAGCCGCCAGGCAGGGAGCAGGGCACCGGGGAGGCTCCCAGGGAGGTCGTGGGGCTCCTGCACGGCTGCTTTTCTCCTGTTAAAACATCCTGGTGGAGACGGGGTGCTGGAAAGCGGCCGGAGACTTGGGAGCTGGTGAGGATGGGCACGGGGACTGGTAAGGATGGGCACGGTCGCCCCAGGGCTGCAGCTGCCCCAGCAGCGCCTTCCCTGCGCGAGAGCTGCTGCTGCTGCTGCATATGCGTCGCTGCAGCAGCAGCTGTGCAGCTCCCTCGGTGCCACCGCAGTCCCACTCGGTGACCTACATAGCACTAAAAACCACCCCGAGGCATCCGTGCCGCGGTGACAGCGCTGGCACAAATCCCCTGGGGCTGGTGCGCAGCGCAGGATGCGGCGCGGCGCAGGGCTCACTCGCCGCTTGCTGCATGTGCAGCTGCTGCAGGCGCTGGGAGCTGGACAGTCCCGGAGCATCGGGCCCCTTTCCTGAAATCCCTTTCCTGCCCCCCTATTTTTTTTTTATTTTTAGACAGAATTAATTGAATTTAATTGAAAAATGGGGAGGAAAAGATCCCGTGCAGCTTGTCCCCATGCTCGGGTCCTCCCGGCCTGCAGTGTGTCCCTTCTTGCAGGAGCTCCTTTTCTGCATGGCATGAAGTTTCTTCCTCAAGGAAGAAGCCCAGGAGAGAAAATCTGGAAGCCCAGGGACTACCTACGGAAATGAAACCTGCTCTCCAGTGAACACAGATCAGTGCAGGTCGGGGAGGAGGACACCCGTGAGCAGGACGAGTCCTGTGCGAGGAGCTGGGAACAGGCGCCGTGTTCGGATGGACACGGGAAGGGAAACGCCGTCCCTCTGGTGCCGGGCACGGCAGGACTGCGCGCTGCCAGAGCTAGACATCCTTGGGGTAGCAGCATAAAAGCTTGGCCTTTTCCAAGATTATTCCTGCGCTGACCTTCTCGGAGCGTGATCTTCCTGTCTTCCATCACGTTCACCTGGAGCGAAGGGAAGAGGGAAGCATTCAGGACCTGGAAAATGGTATCCAAACCCGGCCAGGAAGGCAAGCAGGGACCATCCCCAAGGGCTCGCGGACACGTGGAGCACTGGGGTGACACCGGTTGCTGCCACCAACAGCCTGGGTGAGAGCAACACGTGTCATGGGCAGCTCCGAGTTACTGTCACCCTCCTTTTCCCAAGGGTATTAGTGGATTCGGTGCCCGTTGAGGGAATTAGTGTTCTGGCTCTACTTTTTAACAGGTATTTCTGAAGCATCTTCTTCCTTTCTTTCCACCCAGTACAACAGCTACATAAATGTTGTTTAGATCAGCAAACTGCCCAGTTATCGAGGACAACGTGGTGGTCGGGATTGGACTACATTCCAGTCAAGCTCTCCATTTGCCAGCATTTGGGAATTTCCAGCATTCCCCTTGTGCTAAGTGACCTGGAGCAGCTCCCAGAGGTCCTGAAGGACCACGAGGTCCTTCTGCCTGCCCCTTCCTCCGTCTCTTCCAGAACAGCTGCAAATCCAGCCGGGAATTCTGCAAAAGGAAAAGCAGACAGTGAATTAGCAGCTGGATGAGCTAACATTTCTGTGGTTCTTGGAGATCTCTTGGAGATCTTTTCACGTGGTTTCTGTACAAAACTTCCTAAGGGTATTGACTGGGTAATGGGTCAGGGTCTGCAAATCGGGAAGGAAGCGGCAGCCTTGGAAAGTGCCCGCAAATCCCGCCAGGCTCAGACTTACCTCACCTTATCCCTAAGTAATTCCTGATTTCTCTTCTGTGCAGTTCTTTGCTTTCCGTCCCATTCAGCACCAGGTCAATGACGATTTTTTGTCTGTTAAGGAGGTAATTTGGGAAAGCCTTTCCAAGGGAGCATGTTGAAAATCTCTGGAAGTGAATCCTATTGACAAGCCTCCTTTTTCCCAGCGCTGTTTCTCAATGCATCGTGAGACTCACGTTCCTTTCCAGCTGCTTTTGCCCCATGGCAGCATCTCCTTATTCTTGAAAACTGCGGTTTGAAACAAAGTGAGGGACAAGTGCAAGTTTGCAAAGCCCGGGAATCTCCGAGGCATTCTAACTGTTATTTAAAAATACACATAATTGGGTTCCTCATAATTTGTATCATCTTTATCATGTGTATGGATGACCTGGGTATGGTAATATTTATCCGTGGCTTTTAAATTAGGTGTTTCTTACTATCTCCTGGCCCACAGGCTGTTTCTTTGTGACATTTCAGGGTCGGTCTCCTCTTCCCGGCCGTGTTTGCCTCCTAGGAGCAGGATGAGGATTTTGCTGGCTGCACCTCATCCCTTGCTGGGTGCATTTCTACCGCAGCGCTGCAATAAGTGGCTAATGGGTGTTGTTGGAGCCTGGTGCACGTCGCTGCTTGGCTCCTTGCTGGTGCGCAAGGACACGGGTTGAGCCTCCCGCATCCTTTCCGGATGATCATCCTGGGAAGCAGGAAACAGCAGAGCTGGCCCATGAGGCCCCTTCTGTCCTTCTTGCGAGGGGTTCCCCTGCTCGCTTGGTGGGGGAACCCTCTTCTGCACTCGGTTTTTCCACCCGAGCTCCCAGCCAGCTGTGCTTTACATCTGGACATTGTGGTATTCAGCAGGCGCTGGCTCATGGTTTGGTTCCTGTGGGCTCTAGGGGGCGTCCTTGGCCATGCCGAGCGGTGCAGATGGGTTGGATTGGGTTGTGTTGAGCTTGGTTGGGTTTGATTAGGTTTGGTTGAGTTGGGTTGAGCTTGGTTGAGTTGCGTTGAGCTTGGTTGGGTTTGATTGGGTTTGGTTGAGTTGGGTTGAGCTTGGTTGAGTTGGGCTGAGCTTGGTTGGGTTTGACTGAGTTGGATTGAGCTTGGATTTGATTGAGTTGGGTTGGGTTGAGCTTGGTTGGGTTGGGTTGAGTTGGGTTGAGCTTGGTGGGGTTGAGTTGGGTTGGGTTTGCTCTGCTGTGACCGTGGCTCTCCTCTGCCCGCAGTGTCGTCGCGGCTGTCGCCGGCGGCCTCCCCGCAGCCCCCCGTGGCGGCCGCCAAGGTGATCTCGCCCTCGCAGAAGCACAGCAAGAAGGCGCTCAAGCAGGTGAGCAGACGGGCCCCGCGCCTCCCTCCGCATCCAAAGGGGTCTAGAGGGAACGGAGCTGCGCTGGAAACCTCCGCCTTGGCCAAGGGGAACTCAGAGTGCTGGGCTTGGGGTGCCTTGCGCTTTTTCCCTCAGTAGGTGGGTTGTTTTGTGTTCATTTAGGAAATGGGTGTAAGGTCCTTCCAGTGGCTGTCCCTAGCTTTCCACAGGCTCTTCTAGAAAACAGCAACTTTCGTGGGGGAAGAAGAACGAAATGCAGTGACTTCCCCCACTACTAGGGGTGTATCTGCATTTCCAAGGAATTCTGTGGGTCTGATGTGTGTCTATGTGCTGGGAAGAAGGGGAAGGAGAGCTCGCGGGATCTGCGCTGCCCGGCCGCATCCCGACACGATGTGCGGGGGGTTGGTGACACTGGTTTGTGTGGGGTGTTTGTGCTAATGCACTCAAAGATCAGGCCAAAAGGAACATAGTAAATATTAAAAAATAATAAAATAAAGAAGGTGCTGTGCCATGGGCAGATTAACCCCTTGCAACAGTGCAGGAGGGGGAGCAGCTCCACCAAAAGGGACGGGGTGGACACGAGCTGAACGGGAGCGAGCAGATTTACTCAACAGAAAAAGCAGTGTGAAGTTGGAAGGGGATTCAGGGGGATGCCCAGGGGAGTCGTGGTTGCTTCTGTTCCTACCCATGCCACCTCCGTGGGATGGAGCCACAGGTGGCAGCACTGCTGAGATCCAAAGGGTTTTCCTAAACCAGGAAAAATGTAGCAATTCAGCAAATGGGCAGGCAGAACGCGCAGCAAGCTGAGTGCAGAACACACCAAATATTGCGGATCTGAAACCTGTGCGGATCCAAAACCGCCACCGCACGCCCAGGGATTTGTCCCCATCCTTGTGCTCTGCCCTTGCCCTGCCTCGCTCTGCCTCGGGGCTCATCTTCAGCCCAGGAAAGGCAGTGCCAAACTTCTATTTTATGGATAATAAATGTAAAGTTAGATACTTCTCTCTCTCTTGACCCAATGGATCCAATGTAATTTTCTTGAGTGTTATTTGGATGTTTTTTCGCCCTGTGGTATTCTTTCCACTTTTGTTGGCTTTTTTTGATGATCTCTAGCCACACATTGTATATAAGCAACATAGTATTTTCAGAGCTGCTTCTTATTTCAAATTCTCCCTTATACTTGAACTGCAAAGATTTATTCTGCTGTTAAGTTCCTCGGGCTCTGGGGTTCATTTTTTGAAATCCAGTGGGTTGGGGTAAGGTAAGTGCTGCAGTTTAATCAAGTTACCTCCTCAATTCCTTGCCTAATAGCCTAATTTGTGCCTAATTTTAGGCCGCATTACAGTTGCCCTAACCGTCTCCTTTCTGAAACCCAGGATCTTCATTCTTTCCCTTTAGTATTTTAGTCATTGCTTTGTTGCTTTAGTCTTTAGTTGCTTTGTTGCTTTCCTAATTAACGAAGTCCTTCCTAACGGGTATTGCCTCTGTTGAATGCTTTTAGTAAGTCGCTCCTTGCTCCTGCAGGAGACTGAAATAAGTGCTGGTGCTTTTACTTTGAAGCTATTTAAGTAATTGCTCCTTGAACCAACTCCAGATTTAGAATTCCTTCTCTTTGCATTCTGAGAAATCATTTTTGTGTGAAACAGCACAGTTTCAGGTGCTCTGCAACCCTTAGCTGTGGATGCGCAGGTAGGCTCCAGTGCCCGTCACAGTGCTCGCGTGGGCAGTGCCCACACCCACGGCATTCCCGTGGCATTCCAGAAGCCCTCGGAGACGCTGGCCTTGGCCCTCACGCGATGGCCGTTGTGCAGGGCAGCGGGCCGGGCTGTTGGTGGCGGCGCCGATGGCTTCGCGTGGCCGCGGTGACGCGCGTGTCCCTCTCCGCAGGCCCTGAAGCAGCAGCAGCAGAAGCAGCAGCAGCAGCAGCAGTGCCGGGCCGCGATGCCCGTGCCCGCCGGCCAGCACGTCCTGCTCAAGGCGGTGAAGGCGCCCGGCGACTCCGCGCCACCCAAAGCAGGTACGTGGTGGGTGCTCCCGCGGCGCCCGGCGCTCCGTGGCTCCATAACTTGCTTTTCCTGGCTTCCCAGCAGGGCAGGGAAGGAAATGCGCATTCCACGGGGTGTTTTTGTGTGTCTGGCACACCCCAGCTGCAGCGCCCGGGGTGCTCGGGTAGCAGCGGGTCCTGCTGCGCCGCTGCAGCCACGCGCGGTGCTCCCGCAGCTGCAGCCTCCTCGGGGCTGGCGGAGCGCGTGGAATTCCGGGTGGCATTTGCTTCTTTCCAGACAGTCCTTTCCTTCTGGAGGGTCCCTTAGCCCTTCTCGTTGCACGGATGGATGTTCCCACCCGGGAGCAGCCCTGCGCTGCGTGAGGGATCCGCAGGGTCGCTTCTCTCCTTGGCACGGCAGCAGCAGCGGCTCCCGAGTAACCTGTATTCCCATAGCTGGGCATCCCCAAATTCCTCTCTGTTTAACGGCTTTCCGGGATAAGCTGCAGGGCTCCAACCTAAATGGAATGTCCACGTTGTCCCTGTCCTTTGGGGCTGCGTGTGCTCCCGAAGTCCCTGCTGTCACCCCCATCTGACATTACCTCCAGTAGGTAGAACTGCTGTGCATCACGCTGAGCCACTTGGTCCCTGAGGTGGAAATTCCCCTTCTCCTGTTTTTTCCAGCCTTCAGTCTGGATTTATTTTGCTGATCTTGATTCATCTCCCAAAGATGATGAAAATCTAAACACTCAGAGCCTTAAGGACCATGGAGGTTGTCTAAAAAAAGGAGAAAGTGGTCAGAGCGCAGCCAAACCACATCTCCAGCCCCGAATCCCAGCGTGTTGACAGTCTTCTGATCAGGATCTGGATCCTTAGCATGTTTTATTGGCCTCTAGTTGGATTTTTGTTACTGCTCTGATTTAATTCCAAGATTTCCAACTCTACCCATGGTGAGGTCTGGTCTGAGGGTGCGCAGAGACTTGCAGGAGGGCATGAGAATATCCCTGAGTATGTGACACAGGAGGAGGAATTACTGAGATTGGTTAAAACAGGAACCAAATCAGGAACAGGTAAAATTCAGAAGTGATGCCCAAGGTTTCCAAGAGATTTTGCCTTAAAGTGGATCTGAACAGCCCCCAAGGCCGTGTCTGAAGGGAAGTTTCAGCATTCCCGGATTGGGTAACAATGGGAAATAAGAGGGGCTGAGAAGGAGATTCAAAGAGCAGCCGAGGTGGCGTGGAGCCCCGGCTCTCATGGTAGCCTCGTGGCTACGCAGGGCTGCTGCTCTGCCAGGTGCTGCGGGAGGGGAAGAGTGGAAGTGCCTGAGGGGCCCGGGAGCTGCTGGGAGCAGGTTTGGGGCTGGCACGTCCCCCCGAACACACTTTGAGTCCTGTTTCCTGGCCCTCGTGCGCTGAAACGCTTGCTTCCCTGCAGCCTGGGAAGGAAAGGCGGCGGATGGACGGTCCAGCAGCCTTCCCAACTCCGCGGGCGGCTCCGCTCCCTCCGTCAAGCTCGGGAGCTCCCTGCCCGGCCTGGGCAAGAAGCCCTTCCAGCGATCCGACAGGCTCCATGCACGTAAGATTCTTTATTTTCCTGTTTCTGGGATTTTCCTGTTTCTGGGGATGGAGTTGCTCTTTCCTTGCTCTTTTGTTGCTCCTTATCCCTGAAATCCTTGGAGGCCACAGGAGCAGGGGACAAGCCATGCTCGGCCTGGAGCCTCTCGTGCTGGCCCCAAATTGCCCCGCTTCTATGCACCATCTGCTCCATGTTCCCTGGGATTTCTCCGTTCTCAGTGATTCTTCCTTTGCCAACAGCCATCCGTGGTTTCACCCATGACATCCCTGATGAACAGTCAGGCTCTAACCAAGATTAGAAGGAGCCTCAGCCTTGGCCCTAGTCTGTCCTCGAATTAGCTGTTTTTCTCCTAGTTTCTGCTGGATCTTCACAACCCGGGAGTTTTCCCCCATCCCAGGCAGGCTGCAGAGTGCACAGCAGTTCTGGACGAGCCCAAGGGGCTGCTGAATTTTCTGAGATGTTTTTGCTGAGGACAAAGTAGGAATGTCCAGGAAAAAATCCAGAGGAACACACCGACCTTAGAGGCATAAAGCAGGAAATGTGGCTAAAAACATTTCCAAAAACCCTCCTGGAGAAGGCTCCTTGCCTCTCTCCAGTGTGGGGATTGCTAGGAGTGGGGTGGTTATTTTCAAGTGGGGATGGCCAGGATTGCTCCGAAAGTTGGGTGGGCTGATCCAGATGTGGGTAGGGAAATTTCCTCTGCTGGAAAAGACCGCCTGGGTTTATTCTTAACGGAATGTGCAAAGGCAACCGGAGGAGTTTGGTGTCTTCAAGAGGAGACCCCAAAGCGGCCTCGTGAACATCGGGGCACGGGGGGCTCTGCAGAGGAGCCTCTCCCCCTCTCCTCGCTGGGATGTGACGTGGCTCCGTGTGCTTCCTTGCAGGGCAGCTCAAGAGAACCAAGTGTGCCGAGATCGACGTGGAGACGCCGGACTCCATCCTGGTGAACACCAACCTGCGGGCGCTCATCAACAAGCACACGTTCTCCGTGCTGCCCGCCGAGTGCCAGCAGCGGCTGCTGCTGCTGCTGCCCGAGGTGGACAGGCAGGTGCGTGGCCTGGGCGCGCGGCCCCGCGTGCCCTTCGTCGCTCCGGTGCTTTGCACAAAACCCGAGAATCCTCAGGGATTGCTTTTCCTTGGTTGCTACCTGGAAAAAAAAAAGACAAAATTTGGCATTCAGTGACCTCCTCGCTCCCAGTTGTGGCTAAGTTGGTGTTTCTGCTTTGCTAGACCTGACGAGGGCCAAGAGTACTGGGAACGGGGCGGTTTTGCTATTTTCAGTATTTTTCTCTCTCCAGCCCTTTTCCAAATGCTTCAGTGTAGGATAAACCCTGGTGCAGTTCAGGCAGGTTCCTCCCCACGCCTCACCCAAGCAGATGCTGGGGTTTCGTTTCACCCTCTTCCACCTTGGGTGCCTCGCGTTACTGCTGTAAAATACCAGAGCTGATCACGTGAAAACTGAATGGTTTTTCTGCTCCAAAGCCCTTGTGTCTGCCCTGAAACTCATGCTGGAGAAGGCTGCTTTGGATGCAGCGGGGATCAGCTGCTTAATGCCTTGCTGTGCACTGACAGAGGGTTTAAATAAATAGAGGAGTTTGCGGTGACTTTGCTCTGGGAGCGGCGCAGATGAAGCAGTGAAGGTTTCCCTGGTTAGCAGTAACGGGAATGATTAACCTTGATGACAGGAAGGAGAGCAGAGGGGCTGTCTCGAAGATGGTTATTTTCAAGCCAGCTGCATCGGAATTCCATGCGGAGGATTCGCCGGAGACTCGGCTGCAGCGGCTCCACACCGCAGCAGTTGCCTGCGGCAGCTTGGGAAAGATGAGGATGATGCTGAGAGAAAAGGAAAAAAAATCAAAAACCAGTGTTGTCCTTCCATGCAAAAGGAATTTAAAAACGGAATTCAGGAAGCACGTACAATCTGCTTGTTTATACACCGGAATATTTGTAGATAAAAACATCTGCTTGTAAAATGATTAAGAAGAGAGAAGCAATAGCTACCATGGATTTTTTTTAATTGTGTCGTATCAGTCTAATTGCTTAATCTGGATGTGCCTCGGTAGATGCTGAGGCAGGGGCAGAGGAGGAGCTGCCGTGTTTGGCTTTCGGTAGACGCTGCTGCAGGTGCTCGAGGTAGGGAACGTGCTGGATGCAGGGCTAGAAGCGAGCACGAGAAGCGCCTTCTCCAATGGGATGTCCCTTCGGGAATGCCGCAGCAGTGGCACCTTGTCACACTGTGCTCCGAAGGAGCCATGTCCCAACTGGAAGCAGCGGGAATGGCCCGGAACCTGTGGGAGTACTCCAGAACCTGCAGGAATACTCCAGAACCTGCGGGAATGCTCCGGAATCTGCGAGCCGTAACCGTGCTGGAGACATTGGGAAGACCATGGAGGAGGACTTGTCTTCTGGGGCTGCCCCTGCAAAGAGAAACACTCTGACCTGCCTGTTCGGAGTAGCTACAAGGGGATGGTACGGATTTAAGCTGCAGCTGTGATTTAGCAGGTCCCTAGGTTGAAGTAAGTAGCGACAAAGTTTTATTTCATCCATAGTGTTGCAGCTGCTAAAGCCCAGAGCCCCGAGTCCTGCAACGTGCACACAGAGGTTTGGGAGGTGTGTGGGGTAGGCGTGGGCCCAACCATGGAAGCTGAAGCTGTGGTGGGTTACGCAATCAGGAGGAAAAGAAGAGCAAGTGGCTGTTGTGGAGCTCCTACAGTGCCTGCTGTTCACACACGTCCTGCGGCTTCGACCTTGGTTTGAGCGAGTGTCGCGTGAGCCCAGGCTGCACGGGAGCAGCTTGCGGGAGCAGCACGGAGCTGGCGGCTTGCAGGTCCGTTGGGAAACCGCTGGAATCTGTAGGAAGCATCAGGCCTTCCCGCGCTGTACAGCATCGTCACGTCTGGTCAGCGGTACAACAGGCAAATAGACATTTCCAAAGGAAACCGAGGTGGAATTTTGGCATCCTGCAGCGCTTGCTTTTGTTTAATCACCGAGTCATTATGGTTGGAAGAGACCTTCCAGATGCCCCAGTTCACCAGAGGATTTTCCTTTCCTGCAGTAAGTGATAAGAACGTCTCTGATCCTGTCCATGATGACGCCGGAGGGACTCGTCTTTCTGGATGAAGGGAACTGGCCACGTTTTAGCTTGGGTCCCGCCTTACTGAGATTGGTTTTGGGAAGCAAAAGGAGGATTCCTCTTTCCTTTTATCCTGCCATGTCTTGCCTACTCACAGCGGCTGGGATCCCAATGCAATGGGATCCTGCCCCGTGCTGTCACTTGATCCTACGGGATGCCCGCAGATTTAGGTACCTTAACATCCGTGCCTAGAGGCTTCTGAAATGTCCTTTGGGATCAAGTCTGGCTTCAGGATGTCACTGCAAAAACTCTTCCATGTGCCCATAGCCCCTCTGCGAGTCCTTGCAGGTTTCATTCCCCTTTGCTCTACGTGCATGAACCTTGGGTGCCCGTGCGCCCCCGGCCGCTCTGGTGCCCTGCTCTACCCAGCGGGGTCTCCTTCGGGAGCCTGGGCAGTTGCTTTGTGTTGTCCCAGAAATCCTCGTCTTCCATCACTGTTCATCGGGACTTGCTAGGCCACGGAGGACACAATAAATACCCGAAGGAATTGCTTTGCAAGTCCTGTGGCCTCTGTAATGATTAGGGCTGTATCAGAGAGGGAATTGCTGGCGTTTGCGAGTGCACTTTGCTGGCAAGATGCTCAAGAGCAGCTGTCCCGCCTTTAAGTTCTTTGCAATTGAAAGTCACTTTTTAAATGCTCCCTTTTCTGTCCCCTGGTTTACCTCCGCGCGCCCGTTTCCTGCTCTTGCTTGCTCAGAGCCCTCCGCGTGCCGCGCTCCCTAACAGGCGCCGCTTGTCGTGTGTTGCAGGTCGGGGCGGACGGCGTGATGAAGCTGAGCGGCTCCGCGCTCAACAACGAGTTCTTCACGTCGGCGGCGCAGGGCTGGAAGGAGAGGCTGGCGGAAGGTAACGCTGCCCCCGCGGCCGAGCTGGGGACAGGGACGTGCAGCCTTTCGCGTTTTCTAATGATAAAATCTTAAATCTCAGCTAATGGAGAGATTAAGATAAAATCTTAATCTCAGCTCTGGGGAGGCCCCTGGGGTGTTGGGGGCAGCTCTGGGCTCCCCAGGAGCAGAGGGACGTGGAGCTGCTGGAGAGGGGCCAGCGCAGGGCCACGGAGATGCTGAAGGGACTGGAGCAGCGAGCGGCTGAGGAGAGACTGAGCGAGCGGGGCCTGTGCAGCCTGGAGAGGAGAAGGCTGAGAGGGAGCTGAGCAACATGGCCAAGGAGCTGAGGGGAGAGTGCAGGGAGGCCGGGGCCAGGCTCTGCTGGGTGGTGGCAGTGACAGGACGAGGGGGAACGGGGCCAAGGTGAAGGCCAGGCAGCTCCATGGCCACGGGAGGAAGAACTTGTTTGGTGTGAGGGTGCCCGAGCCCTGGCCCAGGCTGCCCAGAGAGGCTGTGGAGGCTCCTGCTGTGGAGATCTGCCAAGCCGCCTGCATGGAGCCTGTGCCCCTGCTCTGGGTGTCCCTGCTGGAGCAGGGGATGCACTGGGGGATCCCTGGAGGTCCCTTCCGACCTCAAACATGTGGGATTCTGTGAAAATACAGACACACGGGTATACAATCTGCACTAGAGGTGTGTGTGAAATGTGCGCTTCAGACGTCCTGCAGCCTTTCTCATTTGCCACCTGCCTGCAGCAGGGTAGCCCCATTGCCGAGAACGTTTTCTGTCCCTTGGGCCAGCAAGCAGCGTGCGGTGCTGTCACGTGGCGGCCTCGGCCATCGCGAGGGGCTGCGCTCTGCGCTCGGCGTAGGAACAGCTCCGGGACACACGGTCACCTGGTGCCCGTGTGCGCTGGCTCTGCAGAAGGGACGGTGCCGCGCGCGTTGCTGGAGGGAGCTTTGGGGTGTCTAAAGAGGACAAAAGCCCTGAGGAAGCGGCAGCCGGAGAGAGAAGCCCCGCGGGGCCCGGCTGGAGCTGCGCGGGGCTGTCCCCGGCTGCTGCGCGGTGTGGAATGAAGAAGCATCTGTATTAGGATGCTACATTTAGAAAGGCTGTGTCCCGTCGTGGGATTTGTTCATGGGGCATTGCAAATCCTGTGGTGGCTGGTTTGTCTGAAGGCAGTGTTGGTTTCCACATCCCTGGAAGTCGCTGCTGTGCCAGCGGTGCCGCCTCCGTGTCGTGCGTGGCCACGCTCCGGCGCTGCAGCTGGCTCCGCTCATCCCTGCTGGAAGCTGTGGCTCTTCCTGGAAGGCTTCTCCTTTCCTCCTGTTCCTTTCTTTGTGTCCCAGCACAGGCTTAGCCGTTCCTACCCGTTGCAAAGGGCATCCCGGGATGGCTGGGAGGAACTAAAGCCTTGGCTTTACAGGCTGTGTCTAAGGTGGCTAAAGCAGCCACCTGAATTGCAGGAGGCCTCTGTATCCCTGCAGTGCAGAATTCCTTATGGATTGAAGAAAAGATGCATCAAAGCTCATGGTAACTGAGTTGATCTGCTGTTTTGCTGGTGTTTTGTCTATGATCTCCTTGCAAAACTGATGATGTTTCAAGAAGCATAAGCTTCACCAAAGAATTCTAACTGCTTGGGTGACACGCAGTGATAGGTGGTGAGCCTGGAAAGGGAGTGCCCAGAAGGCAGAACGTGAGACCTCAGGCGAGGAGCATGAGCCAGGGCAGCTGTGAAGCCGACGAGTGGAATCCCCAGCTTCCTAAATCAGCTTCTGAGGGGAATCCTTGAGCAGGGAAATGCAGCTGTGAGCCCGACACCCTCGTCCTGCTGCCTGAGCTGCATCTTGAGGGTCTGGAAAGAAAATCCCGAGTTCCCAGCTGTTGGTTTGGGCTGTCCTGCTTCCAGCGCCAGGGCACAGCGTGTGGCTGGAGTTATCCCGGGTTAGCAGCACGCCCAGGCAGTCCCGCGGGGGCAGCGTGGAGCCCGGAGAGGCAGGTTCTCATGGGTGGTTGTGCTGGGAACCCAAGTCCTCCGCGTCTGGGGGGCTGCAGGCTGGAGCGGCCGTGACAGGGACAGTTGTGCTGTGGCACCTCGGGGTGCCACCATCCTCCGGGCGCGGGGGAGCTCCTGCCGCTCCCGGCTCGCCCCAGCGCTCCTTGCAGCCGTCCCTCGTTGCATTTTGCAGGGGAGTTCACGCCAGAAATGCAGCTGAGGATACGGCAAGAGATAGAGAAGGAGAAGAAGGTGGAGCTGTGGAAGGAGCACTTTTTCGAGAGTTACTACGGCCAGAGGTAAGACGTTCGCTGGTTTTATTGCCCTCTTCTTGCCTGGCCAGGAGTTTCTATTCCCGAGTTTTGGGGCTTAATAAATTTCGCTCGTCCTGTAATGAGGTCTGATTTCCTCTCACCGTCGCTGACCTGAGGTTTCCTCAAGCAGTCCTGGCCAGAGCAGTGTTTGCACTTTCATGGGCCTTGTAATGCTCCAGCCTTGATGGAGAGCGAGATTGAGGCTTTCCCCCTTTACCTTTCCCCCTCCTTCCTCGGACGCTTTGGGAAGCTCCTCTCTTAGGGCTCCTCAGTGCCATTCCAGGCACCTGAATGATCATCCCGTGCGTTTTGTGGAATCTGAGTGTACTTTGGCTCTCGGTGAGCCATCACGCCAAGCACAGGCACGGACACATACAAACAGATGAGGAGTTCCTCCCTCCTGCATCTTTGCCTTTAGCTTTCAGTCATCCCTGGAGCATCGGGCGGGCTCCCCGCCGTGCGCTCGGGGTGATTTAACACTGCACAGCAGCTGCCTGGTGCGAAACCCAGTTTGGAATCATTCTGTGGTCTCCTAGTTGGAGGCTGAGCGGGAAGCAGGTAGGTTTGCACTTACATGTGGCAGATCGTGACGCAGAGTGAAGGAATGGACATACTTAGCAAATAATTCAAATAACAGATAACTCAGTTCTCCCAGTGCTGAAAACCAGAAGATACCATGGCTGCCTGTGCTGGCAGAAGGGGTTGAAAGTCAAGTTCTAAGAGCTTGTTTGGTAGATCCCCATCATCTTGATCGAAGCAGTCCGCGCCAGGCTGACTTCTCCAGGCTTTATGGATTCGTGTTTGAGCAAAAAAACAGATTTGCTGTTTAGTTAGCAGGGACATAATGAGTTTAATCCCAGGCCAGACGTCTCCCTGGGAGTTCGATCCCCAGTCTGTTCATTTCTTCCACCACGGAAGAGGGAAGAACAGTGGAAGTCGCCCAAGCTTTGGATGATGCAGGGAGGCCTAGGTTACACATGTCATGTAACACGTATGTCATGAAGCATGTGTGTCAAGTTTTGCTTGAAAACCTCCAGTGCTGCCTTTACTTCCTGAGATTGTGGTATAAAATTTCAAGGTGGGGATGACACATTCCATTAGGGCACGGCATGTGGTCCTAAGCACGCTTTTTAGAATGTGATATAGAATAAAAATTCTGCTTTCCTTTCCAGTTCTGGACTAAGCCCCGAAGAGTCGAAGAGACTGACGGCGAGCAGCAGCCCTGCCGAGGCGGAGAGCAGGCGCGCGGCGGCGGAGCAGCCGAGATGCCCCGCGGCTGCGCCGGCCGCGCTCCCGGCCGAGAGGGCTCCTGCAGCAGAGCCCGCGGCACGCGCGGCGCCGGAGGCACCGCCAAAGAAGGGACCCGAGGAAAGACGGGAGGAGGCGCAGCCCAAAGCAGCCAAATCCGCAGGGGCCTCCGTGTCCTCGGACGGCGGCGCGGCGAAACCGGGTGAGCGCCCTGCGTGCAGGCCCTCAAAAGCTGGTGGAGAAGCAAGCCAGGAGAAGCCAGTGAGCAAGCAGCCCGAGGAGCCGCGTGCTGCGCCCAAGGAGGCGCCAAGCAAAGAGCCCGTGGGCACCGCGACTTTGGCCCCCAGCAAACCAAAGAGCCCCGGCGCAGGCAAAGGGGCAGCAAGCGCGACGGGGCAAGCGGCCGCCCCGGAGAAGCAGCCCCTTGTAAGTGAAGAAATGGAAGTGAGCGTCGAGGGCCACAAGAGGAAGTCGGAGGAGCGGGAAGAAGCGGTGGTGACGCCCGAGAAGAAGCCGCGCGTGGCGGAGCCGCGCCAGCCCCCGGCGCCGTTTCGGGGCCAGCCGCAGCCCTTTCCCGCGGCCGGCCCCGCGGTGCTGCGCGTGCCCCCGCTCAAGGTAAGGAGCCCCGCGCGGCTCCGGGGCCGTGGGGCGCTCACACACGGGTGTCTTGTCGGCTCTGCTCTATCTATCTGCATCTTGTTACCTGCTTATTATGGTGGTGAAAGCACTCAATCCGAACACGAGAAAACCCTTTGCCTGAGGGACTCCTCTGGTGGGGTTCAGTTCAGTAAGCTTCCCATTTATATTGAATTTAGAAAAAAATTACATACCTGTGATTAAAGCAAAACCTAGAAATGGTATAGTTACCGTTGATGCCAGCTGATTGCAGCCTGGCGTCAGGCTAAGGAGCAGGGAAAGACTTTTAGGGAACATCTCCACTGCAAAGAGTCCTTTAGCTGCTGAGGCTCAGTAAGAATCTGCATGTAAAAGGAAACAGGCAATAAATCACCATTAGAAAAGGGGGAAATGGAAGCACGAAAGTCGAGTTTCCAACCTGGAAAATGCTCTTGCAATTGAGATCCAGCCCCTGGGATTACAAACCTGCTCCTAAACCTCCAGGAATACCCAGCTGGCAAGTACTAAGTAACCTCTTTTCAGGCGCTGGATGCTCTTCCAGTCAAAGAAGCCACAGGATTGCGTGTGCACAGATAGTTCTGTGTTCAGGGATGTTATACTGAACAGCAGATATTAAATGGATGAAGCAGCACATTATTTTTATGATCATATGTGCACGAAAAAGCAAGTTTCATTTCTACATCCTAAATAGAGGATTGCCTCTATTTAAAGCTTAACTCTGTGGCTTGGAGCCTTTGCAAAACAGCCCAATTCCTGCACTGCAGCATCTTCCAGGATTCTTTCGTGCTAGGCAGCATGCAAACAAGATTTTAAAAATGGTTCATTATTTACATTGTGTTCACCAGTAAATATGGCCCAAAAATGTGAAAGCACTAATGAAATTTGGTAATAACACAAAATTGGTGGAAGACTGTTAGGAAAGAGAACAGGGAGGATGGCTGACCTTCCAGTGTGGTGTAACAGCGCGGCAGACGAGCCGCTCGTGCAGATCTGCAGATAACAGCACCATAATGATTCAGTGGCAGTTGGGAGTAGCCTCCTCTGGAAGGAGCAAGGCGCGTTGGAGGGGTTAGCTCTGGGGCTCAGCGATGGGGCGGTGGGCGCAGAGCTTGTGTCCTTGGGAGGCTGGAGGGAGCCCGTGGCCGGGGCTGACAGCGGCACGCGCTCGTGCTCGTCTTGGTGGCACGCGTGCGGTGGCAGTCCCCAGCGCCCTGCCCGCGGGCTGCCCTCGGCTGCGTCTCACGCTCTGCCCTCCGCTCTCTTGCAGATCCCCGTCTCCCGGATCTCGCCGATGCCATTTCCCGGCGCGCAGGTCTCTCCCCGGGCGCGCTTCCCCGCCGCCCTCGGCAGCCCGTGCCGCACGGGCGCCCGCACGCTGGCGGACATCAAGGCGAAGGCGCAGCAGGCGCGGGCACAGC
>VWPW01028094.1:39942-52347 GCA_013389825.1 Crypturellus undulatus | reverse complement strand
TGCGCTGCCACGCGCCGGCCGCCAAGCCGGGCGGCAGCGCCGCGGCCCCGCTGCTCGGGTCCAGCTACAGCGGCACCATCAACGTCTCCACCTCCGCGGACGTCAACCAGGGCTCCCTGATGGGCGGGCTGGCCGAGTGCAACCAGCTGGCCAGCAGCATGGGCAACGTCATGTCCTTCTCGGTGACCGTCACCACCATTCCCAGCAGCCCGGCCATGAACTCGGGCGGCCACAGCCAGAGCCTCCCCGTGCAGGCCTTTGCCGAGGACAGCGGCATGGAGGATTCCCCTTCCAAATGTTACTGCAGGTTGAAAGCCATGATCATGTGCAAGGGCTGCGGTGCCTTCTGCCACGACGACTGCATCGGCCCCTCGAAGCTCTGCGTCTCCTGCCTCGTCGTGCGGTAACGGGGACGGGAAACGGGGACGAAGGCGCCTTCTGCCTTTGCCTGCGAACATACAGGGGGAAGAAACAGGAAACTTACTGCCTTGCACAAGAGACACGTTACTGAATCAGGAATACAGAGCAGAGATCTTCTTTCATTCAAGAAAGAGCACCTTGTACAGTGAGTCTAAACTGAGCTCAACTACGTGAATTGTGACAAGAGTTTGCACTTAAGGAATTATGTAAATATGTCACATTATTTTGTTGAAAAGTATTTTTTCAGTCTTTTAGGAGGTAGCGTTTGACTTGTACTGCAGTTTCATTAGCTCCAGCCTGCGCTCCAGCACATTTGCTGAGCTCTGCTCTAGATGGGGGAATGAGCCCCGGGCGAAACTTTAGCCTCTTGGTTTTCTCTTGGCAAAGAGAAGAACTGGAAAATCATGAAACAAAACCCTTGTGCTGCCCCACGGCAGAGCCCCGCAGCAGCAGCCCCGCCGTGGGCTCTGCTTGAATTTGGGGCTCAAATTTGCCTAAATTTGGGGTCCAGTTTGCCAGAAGTGGGAGCTTTAGCACCTTCCACGATGGCCCCTGCGGATGGGCCGGCTCAGGGAGGCCTCCGGCTCGTGCAGTATCGGCTGGTGCTCCCGGCCCACGGGTCCCCTCCGAGCAGCCGCTTCCAGCCGGTGCTTTGGGGAGCTCCATTTGCTGCTGGGAAGCGCTGACAAAGGCAACTAGAGCGCCCCGGAGCATCCGAGAATTGAAATCACTACCGTGACCCAGCAACTCTGTGATTGTCGCTGATTCCAGGCACCATTTAAAGCAGAGATCACCAGCACGTGCTGAGCTGCATTGCATTTCTGGAGCTGCAGGGTCCGGGGGGAACCTGCTCTTTGCGGGTGTTTCCAGGGAGCGGGAAGGTGCTGTTCCTGGCGCTGGTAGGGCCTTGGCCTCACTCCTGGGCCACGTGGTCCCTCTGGAACCTCCCCATGCGTTCCCTGCCATCCGGAGCCTCCGTGTCCACAAAGTCACTCACTTGGCTCAGCCACAGCTAAAGCCGTTGCAGAGTGGTACCGCGTTCTCCGTGACGAGAGTTTCCGCTGGGCTGGCTGAAGGAAACCCAGGGTCCCGTGCGTCTGGACGTATCGCAGCGTGTCCACGTCGCATCGAGGACTTCTGTGTCACTGCTCTTCCAAGGCAAGAGCGTCAAGTTGAGCGGCGCATCCGTAGCGTCACTGCAGGGGGTCGGGAGGGGTGGGAATACTGGATCGTAGTCAGGTAAAAATCTATGTATCTTTTTGATGGAAAAGCACTGAATTCACTTTTAATCCAAAGGCCTTTCTAAGCTGAAGCAATATTAGCAACGTCAGTATGACAAGCTGTGTTATTAGCTGGGTCCTAAGTCGTTTTTTCCCTTTGCTCCTGTTGACTTTACTCTTGCTTTTCCCTTTGCATCCCTTTGCCCAGGGGAGTAATCCCGGTGGCGCGTTCGTTAGCAGTTGGGAACATCGCCTGCGGAACGCGGCGGGTTCCCTGGAGCCAAGCAGGGCTTTGTTGGATAATGATGAAAAGAGTAAGCAAGAGGATGCAGAGGAATCACTTCGAAATTGAAATCCTTCCTTGCTGTCGGTAGGAATTCCTTCCTCCAAAGCAGGACTGTGAGGTGCAGATTAACAGGACCCGCGATGCATCTTTGTCTTAGTTTTGCTCATCTTGAATTTACTGGGGAGCGAAGTGACCCCTGATTTGTAATTATGCACAGCTGCCTAGGTAGCCCATGGTGAAAAGACGGAAGTTGTTAAAAATCCTCAATGTTTTTAAAGCTAATGCTTAAATATCAAACAAACAACGACAAACCAAGCCCACAAAATTACCCATTATTTCTGTTCCAATAGACGTGCCCTGGCAGTGGGGGTTGCCCGGGAAGCACCAGCTTTGGGGGTGCTGCAGGTACCGTCCTCGGGCAGGTGTGTGCAGCAAACACGGGTTAGCTCCCGCTCCTGCAATCCCAGCACCCTGCAAGAGGGATAATCTGAGGTTCTGGGTCCATAAGGATAATGCTGATTCAGACAGAAGCCTCTTGCTCCCTGCTGCCCTCTTCTGTACCATGAATTCCTGCAGTTCCGAAGTTCCAATGCAGCGGACGTTTCAGGCCATGCAACTTGGCAGGGAAGAGCTGAGGGCAGGAGCTTTCCTCTTTCACTTCCCCCGTGTTAGCACATTTGTCTACCTAGAGGAGAGGAGTCTGGCGCCATCATCCCAATTCCGAAGTGCTCCTTCCTCTATAACACTCAGTGGCTCCGGTAGCTTGTTTTAAAGCTTGTTCCTCGTTGCAGACTAGACGGAAACAGCCGCTCTCAGGTCAGGTTTGGGCAGGGAGGCTTCATGGCACGACGAGCCCCGACCTCTTCTCCCTGGGCTTTTCCCCGGCTCCCTGTGCTCTGCTGAGGGGGCTGCACGAGGACGGGGAGGAGGAGGAGGCTGCAGCGCCCTGCGATCTGCCCGTCCTGTGTGCTTGTGAGCTGCTCAATTTGTTGTCAAATAAAAAAAAAATTGTTTAAATTAGCTGTCACTAACAGCCCCTCTCTTTGCCCTTCCCAGCATTTTCTGGGATGGGCAAAGCACAGGCCTAGCTGCAGTTCCCACTCGTCAGTCCTTTAGGTTTTCCAGGTCCCCCTGCTCCCGCTTTGGTTTCTTCTCCCTTCTGGGAGGCTCCTTTGGAATCACCTCTTGGTGCTCCGCAGCTCCCGCGCCAGGGGGAAGGGAACGAGGGCTCCCGGCTCCGTAGCGACCCGCCAGGATATTTCCGTAGGTGCCAGGCGTTCCCTTGGACAGCAGAGCCATCGCGTGTGACGACCTGCAAGTTTACAACTCTGCTCAGTGCCTTAGTTCTCTTTCAGCGATCAGCACTTTTATTGGGCTCCTTTTATTCTATTCCTTTGGAGACACGAGTTCTTTTAACCGCACGTCTTTGATTTTACCGTATGCAATAAGCATCTCCCTCGGTGGAACCTGGCAGGACAGAATCTTGGTATCCATAGGTTTGCAAAGGGCATTAAATAGGAAGCCATAAAGATTACCAGGTGTCTGTGTAATAATCACTTAATATAGAGCGCTGCTGCTCGTGCCTGGTTGGTGGTGGCGGTGATGGAATAATGTGGTGTAGAGGGGGAAGGAGCTGCTGCCTGCAGGAGCATTTCCCACCCTGAGGCTCTTCTCCTTGCTCCCCATTCCGCCCTCATCCCACCTTCCTGCCACTGCTCCCAGCAAGGTGATGAACCTGCTTTCACACTGGATTTGGAGTTAAAAGGGACGTGGTCGCAGACACACGGCTTTGCTGCCCCAGGTCTAAATGAATAGCACTTTATAGAAACGCGCTCCCGCCAAAGGGGCTGCGAGAGGGAGCGTTTTCCAAAGCCTGCGCCAGGCCGGGTTTGTGGCAGAGGGAAAGACACTCGGGTTTAGATATTCCCGTGAGGTTCCTGGTGCGGAACGCGCAGGGAGGGCTGGGAACATGGAGCGATTACTGGGAATGTGCCGGGGCGGTTGGGCCATCTCACCTGCCCTTCGCCTGGGATCCCGCTCCATCCCGGTGCTGGTCCCACCACGGGTCCCCCCGGAGCGGGGCCAAGCGGACACCGGCTCCCTCTGCTCTCTGGGCTCTCCTAGGCCATCACGAGATCCAGAATTTTCTTCCTTCCCTATTTTTTTTAATGCTATACATTTGATATAACTGAAGATCAATTTTAAGAGCTTACAGTAATATATTTTAAGTAATATATATTTTTAGTATCTATAAAAAACGATAAAGGAGGGTTTATGAGCTAGACGAACAGGGTATTGGCAGTCTGCAGTTTCTCAGCAAGGCCAAGAGTAGTTTTGCTGGCAGGAGAACTGAACGGATTCTGATTTTTTTCCTTCCATTAATGCAATAAAAATGGGAATTCTTTAAAAAAATCCACTATTGTTTACTAAATGCTTTTCTTCTTTTGACAACAGGCCTGTAAGCAATTTAGAAGATACTAAAACTTTGTCTGTTGCCTTTTTAAAAGGGATTTAAATTGGAATAGAGGGTATGTACAGAAATCAAGTTGACACCATTTTAAAAGTTGTATTTTTTACACAAATAATATAGAAAAATCATATTTTACATAAAAAATTTTAAGTATTTGAAATATGTATATATATACTGTATGTATGTCATATATTCTTTATTTTACATTTTCAGTGTATTAAAAAGTATTTGAGCTGGTTGGATTTGAGTATGTAATAATGTTAAAAGAAAAAATGGACTAAGAGGAGGGCAGGAAGAAAGGGAGAGGGGCCGCAAGTCCTGCAGGGAAACCAGCTCCGTCGGGAATGGGTCGGGGGCAGTTCCGCAGGTTTAGGCAGAGCCCACGGAAAACACGTTCCTGTGGCCGGTCCGTGGTTCCCTGTATTCCCACCCTTCCTTTGGCCCCGTAACAACCGAGAATGACAACTCGGGGCAGGAAGACAAGGAGTCGAGGGGGCTCTCGTACGAGTGGTGCTACCTGCGCAGCCAGGGACAACCTGGTGCTGAAGCTGCTCAGTTGCGGGGTTTGGGGGATTTCTGGGTTTTGGGGGTTTTTTGGGTGCCACTGGAATTTGCCGATAGCTTGAATTCTCCCATGGGCATCCTACGGTGCCCATGTGTACCCAAAGTCCGGGGATTGCAGGGAAACACTCTTAAAGCACTTTGGGTTTTTTAACTTTGTTGGAATTTAGGTGGAAATCTCCCCGTAAAGGCCAGTGCATCTCTGTAGCTGTCAGAAATGGGGAAAATGTCCCACCCGTGTAATGGGATCCATGGGCTGCTCCCCAGAGGAAGCTCCAGTCAGCGGAGAGGCCGCTGCTCCTATTCCCTACAGCAGTCCTGCTTCCAGGACGCAGTAGCCTGAGTTTACGGACGTGGAATATTTTTGCCTGGCCTTGCTGCTCCAGTCCCTCCCAGCTGCAGCGGAATGATCTTTTTTGCTGTAATTTCCTGCATTCAGGAATGTGAGCTAGGTGAGGAATGATAAAGACCTCCAACTGTAGGACCAATTGCCCAATCCGTGCTGCCCCAAACGGGCCCAAATCCCGAGCTCGCCCTCCTCGGACCCGCTGTTCGGAGCCCTCCAGGCAGCCCTGGGTGCTCAGCAGGATCAAGAAGCCTGGGAATGGCTCTGGGTGCACGAGGCCGCTCGGCATTCCAGCCTTGCTCCCGCGTGGTGCCCATGGATCCCTAAGGCCATTTACCACGTGTATTTCCCCCCGCCGCAGGGATGTGTCTATAACAGGCTCTGCCGCTGGGGCGGGAGGGAAAGGAGGCTGCGCGTGTAGGAAAGAGGCGGCGCTGACAGATCAGCCTGGAAAAGCGAAAGACTCCAACGTGGAAAGCAGCTTCCTGGGGTTCTTGCACCACTTGAACCGTTAGCAAAGCAAAACAAACCAAAAAGGCACCCAAAGGTTTTGTTAAAAGTTGCTGTGTGCACAATGAGCAGGGCTTTCCCGTGAAACAGTTGCACTATAAGGAGGTCCCACTGCTGGAGTATATAGATATATGCAGAGTGTGTGTATAGCATGGGCACATAGGTGTGTACACACGTATGTGCACACATGTATGTGCACACACAGCTGTGTTCTAGCCAGGTGTATGAAACAGGACCAGCTTCATCCCAGGCCTCTGGTGAGATTACACTTGGACAGTTCCTGCAGGTCCAAGATGGGATTACAGCTTTTATATCTGTTTTCGTATTTAACATAGATGGGATAGAAATTATATACGAGTAATGTGTTTTGATCTGCTGCACTTTTTAAGGAAAGAAAAAAAAAACATTCCTAAATCCCCTGATTCTGCTGCATCTCCCATCCCTCCCCTTCCCAACTGAAATCCAAGTGGTCCCTGTATCCTTGGTGAGGCCTCTGGGCTGCCACAGCAGAGATGGCACTGGGCAAAGCCGGGCCAGGAGCGGGGCCGAAGCCGGCACAGCTCATTCCAGGGCCAACCCTGGGAATCTGAGCTGGGAGCAGCAGCTGGCAGCGATGGAGAGAAGCAGCCCCAAGCAACGGCAGGTCAGTGTGCTGCTTCCCAGCCAATATCCCAATCCCAGGCATTACGCCCTGCACGGGCCAGTTCTAGCACATGAGCACCGATTCCAGGGACAGCCGCAGCTCCCTGTGCTGTTGCGATACATCTCGGCAAAGGGTGTTTTGCAACAAGGCTCCCTTGCTCTGCTGTGTTAGATTCCACCCTGGCTTCTCACCAGCATCAACAGGGATCTGAGGAGGGCTAAAAAACCCTGTTTCTAACCAGTTATTAAAGATCCGGATCCGTGTGCCCTTAGGAGATAGCACTTTGAAAGCAAAAGCTTGCCCTGTGGCTTGGCTTCTTGCAGATTCTGTTCCTCTCCCCCTCACTTATTTTTGTCATGTAAAACTACCTGCTTTATAAATGAATGTAAAATACAGTAGCTCTTCAGCACATGGGCAAATGTGTATTTTATCTTCATGTTTCATTTTATGTTAAATAAAAAGCATATGATTTTATGGTCATTAGTACTGCTAATGCTTTTTCAGTGATTCCCTTTTGTCTTTCAAGGAAACAGGGTACACAGGAGTGAAATACAGTTTTCAAGGTCTAGCAGCTGCCCAATATCTGAGAAGTCTTTTCCGTGCGTTTCCCGAGGAGAGCTTTGCTTTAATAGGAAGCCTTAGGAAACACTTTGCAGCAGCCTCACTTTTGGGGTCCCAGAATGATTTAGGCACCTTTATCCACTGTAAATATGGGGTATACTCATTAAAAGATCAGAAAAGGGAGCTCTGACCTAACAAGCGCTTTCCAGAAGTCCTCTCCGAGGCGCAGGCTGGAGCTGCAGGAACTTTATCCACGGCAGGAGGTGTTTTTGCTGCTGTGCAAGCATCAGCTCTTCTGTGGTCCCGCTCCTTGTGACACTGGCTTCTGTTTATTAAAGAAAGGAAAATTCAGCTAGCTTAGTTTAGTTTACCATGCCCATTACATAGTGATCGTGGAGCTGACGTGGCCGTGTGCTGGGCAGTACCAGGCAGACAGGCTCCGGCGGTTGCCTCGTTTCTTGCTGAAGACTCTGACCGCCGCCCGCTAACACTGCAGGGAGCTGGGTTTTAGCTGGGTTTTAGGTGATGAAGAGGCAGGGAGAAGCGTTCAGCGCGTGACCGCAGCTCGGTTCCTCTTAATGGATGCACGCAGGGAAATGGGCCTGTACTAAGGCCCTTGATTTCCATGAGGTGAAAGTGGAATCTGCTCCCAGCCCAGATGGTGGTAAAATCACCTTCAAAGACGTCCCAGAATGTGCAGGAAATTTGGGATTTCTTTCACTGAAGATACTAAAAGCAGCAGTGCAATCAGCACTGCGGACAGGCGGGTATGAACGGGCTGTGAATATGAGGGTGGAGTGACCACAGCCCTAACAGAAAACCAGGTTCGTCTCCCTGCGAAGGGGACTTTGCCTTAGGGAACTGCTCAGTTGGGTGGATCATGCTGTGTAAATGCAATTGAAGAGCATTAAAAAAACCCAAACTAGCAAAACTCAGCAGAGGGCACAGGTCGGAGCTGCTTGCAATGCTCGTGCTCCCTCACAGCCATATCTCACTCTCCTGTCCTGCTCTGGGGCTGCTAAGTCCAGTCCTGCCCAAACTCAGATATCATCAGCTAAATAATCCAATATTATTGGATTATTGGATATTAAAATATCAAATAAACTGATATTAACCATCACACCCACCTCGTGAAAGAACTAGAAAACCCAGTCAGAAAGTGCTGAATGCTGATAATTTATAATAATATAGTATTGGGCTTAATTAGAAAGCCCAAATATGACTTTTTTCCCCAAATGTCAACAGGAACATCCCGATTGAGGCTGAAGGCACCAAGCACCTGGGCGTCCCCTCCCAAATAAACCAGAGCTGGGGGCTGCAGCCCTGGGCTGGCAGAGGGTGAAGCAGCTCCCAAATCCACATGCTCTTGGTGGGATCTTTGGTGACAGGCTGGAAACGCTGCGTTTCTGGGGACACCTCACGCTTGTTGGCTGCTAAACTCCCGCTTGGACAGTGATAGGGGGCACAGAAAGGTCCAGAACAACTGAAAGAGAAAAAGCAGCTTCAGTAGCTGGTCACGAAGTCCTGCCTCTCTGTCTCGTGTTTGCTTTTAGTGAGAATTTTTTCTTGCCTACAAAACCAATGAAACTATATCCTGCTTAAGGCAAGGGCAGTGAACCCGTTTGATTGTATTAAAAGAGAATAAAATTCAAAACTGCTAAGTGCTGACCCCATATTTCGGATTCTTGCTTTGCAGCCCTTGCTGAAGCTTTGCCCTTTGATAACATGTGAAATCCAGCGTGGCTGACACAAAAATCATGGAATTAACGCAGCCAAAGCTCCTTTGTTAGGTTTCCCTTGCCCATCATGTGCTGCTAAAAATAAATTAAATTAACTTCATGTCCCAGCTTGATGCTGCACGTTCATTCTCTTTTAGTTAAACTGGACTGCAACATAATTACGGCTAATTACGTGTGCCTTCCGGGGGGATATAGAGTGCTGGGATGCAGTGCGGATGGAGCACATTGGAAAAGATTCCCCTCTACCTCCTCCTTGGGTCTGCGGAGCCGAATTGCTGCTCCACAAGCAGAATCGCTGCTCCCCATGCTGTGCCCCTGTCAGACACCTATCAACACAGATAGAGGATATAGATATCTATAAATACAGGATATATATATATATATATTGATATATATAAACATATACTTCTGTGTGTGTGTGTGTGTGTTTATACACACATACACATCTATATACACACATGCACAAGCTGTAAGGATCTTTCTTTGGGGGTTAGCTAGCTCCTAACATGCACAATTGTGAATTAGCAATTTTAAGGGTAGAATTTTAAATCCTGCAATTATGGTGCAAATAAAACCAGGAGGGCACCTACCCGGTATCGCCGTTCTGCAGTCAGGACTCTCTCAGCCTCAGGTTGTTATTCAGCCCTGTTGTAGCCCACGCGATGTTCCGGTGCCACCAGACCCGGAATAACTTCATGGGGAATTGAGGAAAGCGGGCAGTTGGGGAATGAAGAAGGGCCAATAAAAGACCCTGTCTGCAGAAGAAAATCAGGCCAGAATTAGCAATAATAAGGAAGAGACATAAAAGAATAACGTATAACTTAATGCAGGTGGTAGTACTTTAGTGCAGAGCACCCTTAACTGAGATGTTACAAGGCATGAAGATGTAACAAGGGTTATCAAGAGGTTGCAGATAAAATATGCAGAACGGGGAGAGGACAATGCTGAGGACAAAAGCTTCAAAAGGATTCCTAAATGTGCCCGCTGTGACGGGAATGGTGTGGCGACAGCCTGGGACAGCCTGGGACACGGCTAGGAATGAGCTAAAATAGCAGTAAAAGCCAGGAGGAGCCAAGCACCTATTCAAGCTAGCAGGGAATGCACACCTGAAATCCTTTCCTTTGCTGCCCGGAGGCATCCAAAACTCATTTGCTTAATTTAAAGGGTAAAACTAGAATAGTCCGAGCAGATGCTTTGTCTTTAAAATTGCCGGTAGTTTTGCGTGGTTAGAAAACGAAACCGAGTTTCCATTCCAGGTCTCTCCCAACGTGGGAAGATTTGTCAGACGCCAGAGCTCAAACATCTTTAGTCATTAGGAAAAAACCATGAATAAAATAGCACTGCTTCTCCCAGAAGCTGAACTGCAAAACCCACTGGTTGTTCCCTTCTGGCTACCCTCGTTACCCAAAATTAACGAGTTTCAATAATATCTAGCCACAATTAGATGACATCTACCATCCATAATGGCTTCAAAGTCACATTAATATTATTAAATCAGACCTGCACAAATCATGTAATTGCAGGCATTAATTCATTAATAGCTACATCCGGAACATTTGTCTTCTATTTTCTTATAGCAATTTTCTTACAAAGATTATCCCTGTGACACTACTCAGCATTTCCTTTGAAGAAAGGAGTGCTTAAGAAAAATAGGAAGATACGAATGCAGTTTCCAGAGAAATAAATATTTTAAGGAAACAGGAATTCCTGAACAAGAAGGCCAACTTGAGGATAACAGAAATTATTTGAGGGTTTATTCCTGAAGGAGCTGGGATGCAGAAGGCGATAGAGAAGCGGATGGTGTAATGCAAAAGTGGGCGAGGAAGGATGGCGAGATGGACTTGACTGAAAAGCAGCACTTTAATAATCACACCAAAAAAAAATAAATAAAATAAAACAGCCAACTCAGTGAGGACCATTAAAAACATCACATTGGCAACATGGATTTATTAGAGAAAAAAATCCCATCAGCTCAGGCTGGTTCCAGGGGGAAGAGGTTTCACCTGTGCATGGAACACAGGCTTGCTTTTGGGGGTTGCTTTTGGGTTCAGCCCTCACGAGCAGGGAGATGTTTAGTGCCCAATTTCATTCCTTTTTAAAAACTAATACCACTAAAGGGCTGGATTTGCTTTTTTATGTCGCTGGTTTTGCAAAGGACCATGCTGTGAGCCTGGAAAAGCTGCTGGATCTTACCACCTCCAAGCTGCTTATCCAGCATTTAAGGAGAATATTTTGAATGAAGAAATATCTGTAGGGTTTTGCTCTCCTCCTGGGGCCCACAAACACACGGAGAATTTGTGCTAATGCACTCGAAGGAGAATCAGATTCATCTGTGAGATTTCTGTCCAGTCCAGTTACTGTTTGACCAGTAATTCAGTGCATAGCTCCCCAAATACTCATTTTCCCAACATGAGGAAATAAAAACTGATACTGAAAAATACGTATAGATTACTGATGATTTAAACTTTATAAAATTACTTCCCAGCCATTCATGATGCGTTAAGTGTACTTCACTAACAGCGGGTGGTAATGCTAAATACTTCTAATTTGGGTTGCCAGGAAAATTCAAGTCTGTGCCTATTTATTCAGTTACTACACGTTAGCACTGCGCAAAGACCCGTGCTGAGGAAACCAATGGTCTGGCCATCAGAAGACAAGGTAGAAGAAACTACACAGATATATATGTTGCTACCCAGAAGGGACAAATTACTCTAATTTTCTGGCACTACACATAAAAATGGAATATTTTGCTGTTCCTATTTTTCTTCCAAAGGAAGCTGGAAATTAGATTCCATTATAAAGAACATGAAAAATGTTAACACTGTGATGGATTTCATGGACAACTGTTCTCCTTCTCAATTAGTTTAAATCTTTTTTTGTTTGTTTTTTAAATTATAGTCCCTGGAGGGAGAAAACTATTTTAAATATTTCTTATGAACAACTCTGAATGGATCCTAGGGCACCTTGATGATACTAAAGTATCTAATATTTAGTTTTCTAAAGTTGGATGACATGAACCCTGCTAGCAGGGTTAGCTTCATAGTGACGAGGACATTTAAATATGTCTTTTTTTTTTTTTTTTTACCTAATTCCAACACGGAGATGCTGTTAATATCCACAAAACCATGAAGTTTATCCTTGCATTTTCCCTGCCACTTACACCCCGTTGAAGCAGATTTATTGCAGCCTCATCCAGCTGGATTTTCCCCTCTCATCCTCCCCACGTTCCTGCTCCCTCAGGACCAGGTATCTCCCAAGCTGCAGACCCACTCTCCTCTCCTCACCTAACAACCCTATTGCTTTCCTATAAAAACAGGGCGTACCTTGCAAAGGGAACCACGGTATTTCTAAAAGGGAGAGAGATGGAGAGAGGCTGGACACACATCCCAGAAACAGCCGCCCGTCTGCCAGGTCTTCCTCAGGAGATGTACAACTAACCGCAAGAGGTAACGGGAATAACTGCCAGGAATAGCGTTATCCGGAGACTGGAACGGGGCATGAAAACCGGTTACCTGCAAATAATGTTATTTTTAGGGGCTGGAATGACAAAAAAAACGGCGGTTTTAACGCACCCAACGGCCGCCCCGCGCGTCGCGCGCGGCTCCTGTCAGCGCAGCCCGCGGGCAGGGCGGGGCCGCGCGCGGGGCGC
>VWPW01028094.1:0-39850 GCA_013389825.1 Crypturellus undulatus | reverse complement strand
GCGGGCGCTGATTGGCCAAGGGGAAGGGAGAGGGGAGGGGGCAGGAGGCGCCCGCCGCGCGATTGGCTGCCGGGCAGCGTCACGCTCCGCAGAGGGGGCGGGGCTTGCAGGCTCTGCCTGTGGATTGGCTAAGGGCGGTGGGGCCGGGGCAGGCGGGCGCGGGCTGGGATTGGCCGGCGGGCGCGCGCCCCCCGCCGAGGCGCTCTCTGATTGGCTGCGCGGCGCGAGGCGGCCGGGACCGTTGGAGCGGAGCGGCTGAGGCGAGCGGCGAGCGGCAGCGCGGGCGGCAGCGCAGGAGCCGCAGCCGGTACCGATATCGACCCGGTCCTGGTGCTGGTCCCGGTTCGACCCGGCCCAAACCGTGTCCCCCCGGCCGCAGCCCCCGGGAGACGTGAGTGCTGCGGGCGCGGAGCAGCGCGCGGGCCCCGGTGCCCCCCGAGGAGGCGCCGGCCGGGCGCTGTGGGGCCGGGGAGGGCTGCGGGCCCTGCCGGAGGCCGTGGAGCGGCCTCGGATATCCCAGGAGAGGCTCCTGGCTGGGCACTGCCGGCGGCGGAGGCCTTGGCGGCCGTGCGCTGCTTTCCTCGTCTCCGTTTAACAATAGGTGTAATCAGCGCGAAAATAGAGCAATTATTGACCATAATCGTCTTGGTTGCTCGAGTTTGCCCCGCAAAAGAGCGGGGAGGAATTTTAATTTTGCTTTCCTCTAGAAGAACAAAAAACCCCTCTTCTCTTCCCTGGCTTGTCCAGGCATCACAGTGAAAACTGATGTGGGATTTGAATTGAGTGGCCTTGGTTAAGGCTAGCCAGAGTTGATTTTGTCCGTTTATAAATAGTTTGCTCCTAAGAAACGTGGGAAATGATTGAGGGCTTTAAATATAATTCATTAAAATAGTGGTAAACTTGGTATTTTGGGTTTGACAGTTGGAGCCCTTCTAAAGTAGAAAGTTTGAGTGTTTGTTCATATAGAATCTGAATTCTAATCTACACAGAACAGCAGTGTTTTGTTTGTTTGTGTGGCTTTTTTTTTTTCCAAAGAACCTTTCCACATCTCCCTGTTTATTTATTTATTCATTTATTCTTTCTTAGATTGTCTTTAGATGTTCGAGGAAGGAGCCAAGCTCAGGAAAGTGGAATTTGCCTTGAGCGGATTCTGTGTGTAATTCAGGTAATGTCTGTTGTGTCTGTCTTGTAGTATTGACCTTAAAATCCTGTATTGCCTGACTGGTTTCATATGCGTGTTTGTTCCCACTCACGTAATTTAGACCAAAATTTTTCTTTAATGACAAACTGTAGGTGTAGGCTGTTGATTTCTGTTTTCCAGGGAGGTGTTAACATGTACAAACACTCTTATGTGAGACAATTCTCTCTTGAAAAGAAAAATCCAAACAGTTGCAGTATCGGTGTAGCAGATCTCTTGCCTAGGAGAGATGGAGCTTGATGAATATTCTTATGAAAACCTTGCACGTTGTTTGGGTGCTCGAGGCAATATGCCTAATAGAAGGGAAGTTACTAGTCAGAATGTGATCAGTAACTGGGTGTTTCTGCCCTTAAGAAGTGCCGCATACTTTCAGTTTTCCTTTCTCATTCTCCTAAAGCTCTTGTGTGCTGTCCTGGTGAGTTGTCAGAGGTGCTGTCCTGGAGCTGGCAAGTTCCAGGTTTTGGAACTGGGATTGAAGAGCTTGGTTGTGTTAAGATACACTGTTTTAAGACTGTGTTGCTTTGGAGCAAGCTTTGGATTAGAGGGGAATTCAGCAAAAGGGCTGCTGACCTGACGGGTTCTGTACAGGGAGGCCGGGCAGTGGGTGACTAAATGTGGAGAGCGCGGGGCAGCCGAGGCAGTAACGAGGTGTGCAGTGCTGGGGCGGCTCTGCACCGTGCCGTGGGCTCTTCGGAAGCCTTCTCCAGACTCGGCATTCCGCGTGGCGCTTCCTGCAGCAGCGCTCCTCTGACCCCACAGTGTTGTTGTTCTTCCAGCTGCCAGGGTGCTGCTGCAAACGCAGCTTTCCCAGGCCGTCACCTTGCCCATGTTGTCCCCTTTCAGTCCTCCATGGGTGTCTGCTGCTGAGCAGACTGATTCTCGACCTCACTTGCCTTCTTCGTTTATGCCCGCTTTACCACTGTGGTCTTGCTCAGGAACAGAGCTCCTGTCTAGCTGTTCGGGATGTTGGATTTTGCTGCCTGCTTGTTAGTGATCTCATCGTTATGTGTTAGGATCCAGTAGACTTCTGCACAGCCCCTTATATGAGATATGAATATGGTCCCCGTTCTGTGACTCCTTAAAGCTCTTCTACAAGAGCATAGCGGATGTGCGGTTGGTTCCTGTGCTTCTGGCCATCGCTCGTGGGTTGGGGAGCGACAAGCTCTGATGCAGCCACAATAATGTTGCCAAATAAGTCTCTTTGCATATAGTTTCCTAGAGTCTTTTTTAAAAAAAGGAAAAGTAAAGAATTCTCTGTCCCTCCTGCCCTCATTACTATGTGAAATATTAGCACAGACCAAGCAGTCTCCAGCGCAGATGCTGCCATCGCCAGTACAGACTGCATCAGAGAGCAACAGGGAGAACTTTCCCAGTAGGGAAAAAGTTTCCCATATTTTTTTTCTGCAGAATTCAACTCTGATCTCAATCTGATTCTTTTATTATCATTCAACAAGATAAGTGTTATCATGCTGCTATTTTTTTTTGCTTTGTGTTTTCAAGATAATGTTATTTGCGGATAAGGATTTGAATTTATAATTGAAATTATACATGAAGTTATATTTTCCATTATAATTAAATAATATTTAGCATAATTTATGATATTTAACTTTTCCCAAGTGCCAGGGAAATCATGATTGTGGTGTGTATTTCTGATTTCATATTTAAATAGGTTTGCACTGATAAACAGTGACTAAACTTAAATAGTTTTATGGGTCTTTTCCAGTCCTGTGGTCTTGCAAGATCTCCTGGAAATAACAGAAGTTTTCTAACTTTTTCTTTTTGCCATAAAGTAAACAATAGATGAGAGAGCTTAGTCCTTAACTTACATTCTTGAAACAACAAAAGTGACTAAGCTTAGGGATAAAAGCTCTCAGTTTTACAGAAGGCAATGACAAGAATAGTCAACTTAAGGTATTTTTTTCTACTTAGCACATAGTTTCTTTCTGTTTTGTTGTTGTTTTTTTTTGTTTTGTTTTTTTCCAAAGAAAAAGCTCTATGTACAAAGTTGGTCAGATATTTGGAATGTTGAACCACGGAGAACTGGAAAAGAAGGAACTGACAGAGTGCTTCTGCACTTGTTGTTAGAGATAAGTGTACACAGGAACAAAATAGAAGAGAGTGAGGAATCAAATTGTAACAAGTGGAATTACAGCAAAATTGGGAAGTTCATGCCTTCCCTGCCTCTCATCTAACTTTTCTTTGTAGAGTATTTACACGTTTCCTTTTATAATGTACTCTATTTTAATGATTGCAGCCTCTTTTTTTTTATATCATCTGAAAAGATTGTGACAAGAACATTCTGGCAACAGTAAATATTGAAAAACTGTAGCTGGGTGATGTTATCTGTTAACGTTTGATACAATCACGATCCTGTGGGTTATGTTGGGGTAGACAACAAATTATGTGGATGTAGGTGCACTGGGAAATAGTTTCCTAATATGTTTGTTTTCATGGTTAGCAAGTGGATGCAATCTAAATATATATTATTTTTTTTTTAATAACTGGTGATATGATCAGGCCTGCAAGTCTTGAGTTGTGCATTTCAACAAGCTGGCTGTGCAGGCGTGGTAGGTTTAGGCCCAAGAAAATGGGGGTTCTGGGACAGGAAGAATGCTCTCTAGGAAGCATGTTAGTATTCACGGAGTTTGTTTTTTTAATGTTACACGTTACTTACAGAAACTTACCTTTTAATTACTGTGTATTTTTCCCTTTTGATAGACTGCTTGCATGGCAGGGAATAGCAAAGGAGTAGGGAGGCACTGGTGGTTGGGCAGCTGCTCTGGGAACAGCCAAGACTTTTAGCAGGTATTGGATATTTCTGGCACTTGAGGCAAAATTAAGGGCTTTTCCTACCAGGGATTTCCTGTTAACTTTTGGACCATGGCAGATACCCTTTTAAATCTACACGAACATAAATTCCTCATTCTATATCCTGTTATCTTTTTAATAACTTCTAATGTAAAGGGACAGCTCCATAGCTCTCTGTGTTAACTTGTGAATTTTGTGAGGATATCTTTTCATTTTGAATTAACAGAGAGGTTGAAATGGTCCTCATGTAAAAAATGAAACTTAGGGTAGGCTTATTTTTTCCTCCTATTCAGTTGTGATAATGAAGCTAGTTCCTGTTCCCAGGTGCTTGTCACTAGCTTTACAGGAATTTACCTTCTCCACAGGCGAGCACTTTCTGTAAACTTTTTCTTATTTGCCAAAACTTGTAACTTAAGCTGATTCTGTCTGAAGTGAGGCAGGAAGATTAGGAGGTAAGAGACAATTTTGGAGCTATTTCTCATTCTGTACTGAGCAGTTCTGGGAACCTGCAGGTAAAAAGGACTAGAAAGTTTTGGAGGACTCACCTTGGAAAAGCTAGGAAGTACAAACTGCCCAGAAATCTGCCGTGTTCCACGGGTGAACCTTCCCATCCTGAGAGCAGAGCTGAGCTCCAGGGAGAGCTCTGAGCCTTCACTGCTTCAGAAGCAGTCCTCCACCTCATGGCAACACACCTTTATTTTAAGGAAGTAGTTTTAACTGCTATATTCACTCTTGTTTGCAAGTCCGTGGTAAATATTTGATATCGACTTTTTTTTTTTTTTTTTGCTATAAAAGGTTGCAGAAACCTCAGGCATTTGGTAGATTAAAGAAGATAAGATTTTGTGATGGCTTCTGTCATTAGAGAAAAATGTTTTTATATTCAAGGCACTCAGTGTTCTAATTGCCAGCCTCTTAGATCTGTGTTTCAACTAACTAACCATTTAAACATGCGTTATAGCTGGCTGGCCTACACAGTCCCATGCGTAACCAAATAAATACATAAGGATATATACCTAGAGGTATATATACCTCCCATATTTTCTAAAGCTTTCTTTACATTCCAAAATTTAGGAACAAGTAGCTACTAAAGCACTACTAAAGCCTATGGTGTGTATCCTTGACTGGTCTCTTGCCTTGCTTGCACCTGACTCTTGAGCTCTTTAGGACTGGGAATTCTTTCCGTTCTGGGCATTCAGAAGTCGCGCATAGGAACGGCCTACCAATTTTCAGAAATTTTTCTATATAGTAAGCTCATGTTTCTGCAACATCTTTAAAAGCAGTTTTGATCCTCTGTTTTGAAAGGCATGGGGAAATAACAGGACCATCCACTCGTAGGTTTGTTTCCCATGAAATTAGGTGTGTTCTATAATTAAATGTGATCTGTTGCCTTGACCTTAGGCTCTTAGGGTTTTTTGTTTGGCTCTTTTTTTGTTTAGGTGGTTTTACTCATGCTGTTCATGAAGTCAGTTTTGCCCCGATAGCTGTGCTACAAAAAGTTGCACGTTGCACCCCGTATTGTGTTACTATGCAGAAGTAATGTTTTAAAAGTATTGGTTTTGATCTTTTTATTTTTCTGTTTGTTCCAAATAGTTGCAAGTACAAAGTTTGAAATTTTAGTTAAACTGCAAAGTTTAGTGTACATGAAGAGATTTTGCCAGTTAGGTGCATCTTTTGTAAGTGAGAAACTTCCTCTCCATCATATTTCTATGTCTAAAGGTGTTAGCCCTGCCCTGACGTAACTTCTAGGTGTTTTGTTCTCTCCCCAGTGTGAGGCGTAGGGAATGAAGGAGTAACTGGTACTCGATTAGATACATTGGTGCTTGCAGAGGAAGGGGATGGGAATCGAATCAAAGTGAAGATGAAGAATGAAGAAATCGGTAAGAAAGGAGGACAGCAGCAGATAACTGGGGTGAGGGAATAAAGCGAGTCTTCGTGGTTTCGTTCACATTTATAAGAAAGGAAAGATTAAAATTGCTTTGGTATTTCTGTTCACCCTGGACTCACTTCATTAAAAATGCAGGCCCCTTTATATCATAAATTACTTAATTTGGAAACATTGGAACTGGGGGAACGTCTATGACAAGATCAAAATTATTTAAAATGATTTAAATTGAATAATAATTCAAGCTATACGAGTTTAGAAGCCCAAAATGCTAAACCAGATGATATAACAGTAACCTTTTCTGTAAGTACAGAAATGCTCTAATTTTTTATTTAATACCCTCAACTCAATGGAAGGTTCATTCAAATCTTAAAAATTGAGTGAACTGAAAAGAGATGAAAGCTTCATTTCTGTTAACAACCTGGGAAGATGAGATGCTTCTAATTAGAAGATTGACAGAAAAAAAAATAATTTCCTTTGCTCTAAGTAGTGTATTTCAGATCAACATGTGCTCCAAACTAATGTTCTAAATTTTCACTGAATTACAAATTATTCTGAATAAATAAGTACAAGCACACTTTTCCTTAACACTGCAAGTGCAGTCTTCTTAAGTGGTGTCAAATACTCCCACTAGTAAAATGTAACATGGAGAATCTGAACAAATACAAATATAATAATCCATAATTAAATGTACTTCCAGTGTTCTCCAGCTCAGCTGGTGAGACTGCATTGCATTGTGAACCAGTACGTGGAAATGGTTATCAAGTCATTAAGCTCTCCTAAGGAAATTCTGACTTTCAAGCTGAAAATACAAAAGAAAACAAACTGGATGGTATAAAGGAAAAATCTCTCTAGCTAGTTAATTGATTTACTGTCTAATTTGAAATAATCTAAAGCCAGTGAGCAAACCCCTGAAACTGCAGACGTGGAACCAGAATGACAGAATCAAGTTTGTAGTTCGTAGGGCAGTAGGAAATGAGTAGGATAGGGGAGACCGGAGAGTGGCTTTAGCGATGGTGCCCGTGGTTAACACAAGAGCACAGGCTGCTGCGCTGGCTGGCAGTAAACTCGCACTCTGCTGCCTCGGTCTGCAGAGGAAACTGCTTCCTTAGGCCGTTACCTACAGCTGATGAGCTCCAAGAAGAGCGAAACCTTTTAAAACAGGTCCTGTAGTATTGGCCTAACCATCTCCTAAGAGTGACTTGCTCACTTTTGGTTTTCATGCTTAAGTTGTGAGTGCAGCTGAGAACCACAGAAATAAGTAGTCCAAGCAGTGAAAGCAACCAAAGGGGAAGTCGTCAGATCTTACTTTTCATCACGTGCTGGTTTCTGCACAGCCTGGTGTCGGTGCAGGAAGCGTGAGGCACGTGTGTCCGACGAGTGCAGGAGAGGGGTCTTCAAAGACAGCCAGAAGGGAGAGGTGGGCCGCGCAGGACTGCAGCGTGAACGGGAAGAAGAGGAGATAAAGCTGAAACACGGCTGTGTTTATGGTGCTATTTAAGTTATTTGAGATATTGCAGTGAAAATGACTCCTTGGAAATCTCCTCCTTTACTAGTGAGGAATTTGCCAGTCTGCTTTCGTATGAATTCCATCATGGATTACTCGTGAAGCAGTAAATGGTAATGTTGTAGCTGTTGGAAGAGGCAGAATGCAGAGAGATGCATAGAGATAGACTGTAAACTTGTCAGAGCTGTGCACCACACACCCTCAGTGCGGTTTTGGAAGGTGCTCTATCTTACAATCTTTTTGTGCTTCGGTGCAGCTAATTCATCCAAATGATTTAATGATTCCCCCCACCACACATAATCAAATAAGAATTACATTGTGTTTGGGACGTTGGGTGGGAAAAGGGGGGTGCTTTTGTTTTGGTGAATATTTTTACCACAGGGTAGGTAATTCCCCTTGAAGTCATAGCATTCTGAAGTTAAATTATAGGTTACTTGAGGTAAAATGCATTGTAGGACTTGCAACTACTTTACCCTATCGCATTAAAAAGGGTATTTGTGTGTATGTATAATATATTTGTGTGTACATACGCATATATATTCATATATATAGTGTATATACACATATATATATAATACATGTGTATACACAATACGATATATGTGTATGTACACATATATTGTGTGTACATACACACATATGTGTGTATACATGTACATATATTTCATATATGTGTATGTACACACAAATATATTATTATTACTGTTACTATTGTTACTGTTACTATTACTGTTATTACTGTTATCGTGTTACAATGTGTTGTTGGTAATTTTCAAGAGCCTCGTAACATCTTTGTGGAAGCTGAACACAGAGGCACATTAGCTGAGCACCCATGTTGTGGCAGAACAGAAACTGGAGCGGGTTGTGGCTTACTCCTAATTGTGACCTACTCCTAATACCAGTGGAGATAACTCAGCAAGGAGCCTGAGCACATCCGCCCAGTTTGAAGTGCTGGCTTCAATCCTGCTGCTTTTGCTTCAGCTTAGAGCTTGAACCGCTTCACTGTGAAGCATTCTAGCCCCTAGATAGTATCAGTAGCTGCACCAGCCTCTCTCGCAATAAGCTCTGCTGATAGAGGGTTCATCTGACTGATTCAGATTTGCTTCTTTTGCCTCTAACAAATTTATGCCTCTTGCCATGAAGCAGAGCTGTATTTCATGGATCCAGCCTGGTTCCTGCTGTTAACTGAAGGACTGCTCTGTCGCTGCAGGGTGAAGTTTCCCGTGTTTCACAGTCAGACTTGCGCAGAGCATCTGTGCACTCTCCTGCGTGAGAGTTTCCTCTGCTTTCAGCCTAGGTGGTAAACACAAACCGTGCCCCTGGCAGCCGAGCGAGAGCTGCTGGGAAGAGCAAAACCCTTGGACTGGGTTTTTGCTTCCTGCTCTCCCCGCTCACCTTGTGGCTTTGGGAGCCATCCCAAAGACTTCTCAGGCACAGAAAATCAGCTGCAGGGGTTTTAACAGCCTTTAAGGAAGAAATTGCGTGAGGTTGAACCTGTGCTTAATCCTCATTCTTAAAGAAGCAAGAGCTTTTGTAATGTAAATGACCTCTGCAGATTATTAAATATGACAAGAGGCTTTTTGAGGAAGAACTACCTGTGGAAATCATCCAGAACAAACCACTATCTCATCACCATTAACAGAAGCAGGATAAGGTCTTTGGTATATATATTTTATATGTCTGTTTGGTATATATATTTTGCTTTTCAATTTAAAGAACCAATAAAACAATGTACTAGGGAAAAAAAGGAGATGTTCATCGTGAAATAGGTCTGCTTGTGCAATTTGCACCTTTATCAGATTTCAGGTTTTCCCCTTCCCTGAAAAGCCTAGTGGCAGCCAGTCGAGATGTTTCATGTCGAGATGTGTCTTGGTAAGCACTGGAGATCTTTGCCTTGGGTAGTAGCGTTGAGTGCCATTAAAGCAAAAATATTGCATTCCAGTGTTTTCATTTATTTATATTTGCGCCAATTCTACGTACTTAGAAGCTTTGCTCATCTAAGGCGAAGGTTTCTGTAGATCTCCGAATTTGTTTAGATCCAGTTCTGAGTGTAGTGACTACTTTGAGCATGACTTTTGTGTCTTAGCAGGTTTATCTCGCGGAATGCAGGCTTTTATTTCAGAAAACTCCACGGCAGAGAAGGGGATGCTAAAATTGCCTCTGGAGAGTAGCAGTAAGACAATTCATTTGTTTGCAAAAGAAACCGTTAGCTAATGAGTCCGCGGTCGATCCCTTCTAGTGTCGGCGCTCCGAGGTCAACCTCATTCCGTCACCGCACTAAGCAGCAGTGCGTTCGTAAATGAGGAAGCGCGGAGGGTGAGTAGTGAGACATCTGCTGAAAGGAATCCTCATTAAAAGGCAAGCCAACTGGTAGGAATTTTAGAAGGACTCTGTGAGAAATCAAGTTTCATCTGCCAAATTATTGCCAGTGTGGATACCCAAAAGGTCTGGGATTGGGGCGAGGTGGGGAGAAACGGGCAATCCGAACTGTACGGATGCAGCGCGGTTCTCCGAACTGCCTGCTCCCTGCAGGAATTCTGTCCTGATGCTCACAGTTCTGCAAAGCCTCAGGCAAGGACTCCGTTGTAGTCAAAAAAAAGGAAATAGAACCTTAAGAATTATGAATAACTCGTAATATAAAAAAGAATAAAACCAAGAATATTACTGCTGCTGTGTGAAGCAGTGGGATGCCGTATGTCAAATATAGTGCACAGTTCTGTTTCCTGTTAGTCTCTGAAAGCAGACATCAGAACAAGAAAACGTAAAGACGATAACCAAAAATAGGTGCAGTTTCTGTGCAACAACTAGATAGTTTCCAGATTCTTCAGCCTGGAAAAGAGACGACTGAAGGTGACTTCTCTGCCAGTGCAGAAATAGGTGGAGACAGGAGCCAGCATGAAATGCAACTAGACAGCCAGGAGGCCAGACACTGGAAGGATACGGTGAGGAACCATTTGGAATTATTTTTAGAATTTACTGTATTCAGTTTGGAGGGAGGCTTCTGTTTCTGTCCCTATACGAGTATCAGAAGGTGCTGCCTGTATCCCAGAGTGACCGGCTGGTGAGAAGTCGAGGTGTCTTCCAGCTCCGCTGGCTGTTGAGGCCCGTTCTTGGTGTACGGACCGTTGTGTGAGCCTGCCCGTTCTGGGTAGGTGTTCTGGAACACTGTGCTGATCCAGTGTTGGAGAAGGAATTAAGCAGGTTCTTTGTTTATACGTTCTTAATACAAAATATTAATATCTTAACGTACAGACTCTTCCTGATGAACTTTACCTTGAAGCACGTGAAGGCAGGAAGCACAAGGGAAGGTGCAAGAAATTGCCAGGTTTGCCATGTAGGAATTAGTTGTGCTGTCTGGGCTTGTGAAGGCATGGAATGGATGAAAATTGGGCACTTTGCTGAGATTTTGACTAGAGAAAAAAAGAATAGTATCTGGCATGCTAGGGTTTTGCCTATGCAATTTAATGCTGTGCTTAAAGGAATGTTAAGGTTACGATGCTAAATACCTTAGGGTTTTGATGTACCCTTGCAGCTGTGATCATTTCCCTCCTCCTCACGTGCACTAAGGTGCAGTGTTCATCATCTCTGGATCCCTATGGACCTGCGCACGGGTCAGCACCTGCAAAGTTGGTATTCACATGCTGCCCTGGAGCCGATGGAGTGGATGCTGTCACTTCTAGGGATCAAGAGCTAAGGGAAAATGAAACGCATTTTACTCTTATAGTTCACTGATATAGAAAAACTTAATTTGTGCCTTACTGTGTTTTGGAGAAGCCGTCTTTTCTGCTCTCTGTAGAACCTTTAATCCTGACCTCTCTGCTCTCGAGTCAAATAATAATCCGTGCATTCCCACTACTCGCTGCCATTCCAGTTGTTCCTGTGCAGAGCTGCAATCCCGTGTTGGCCCTTCCTTCTCTCCTGCCTCCTTGCTAAGTCTGTTGCATTTTTCTGTCCCCAACTTTCCTAATTACACACACCAGAATTGCTGCAGATGTGACTTGGTTGGCCCTTGGCTCAGCCCTTCTCTCTCCAGCGTCTCTTAGTNGAGTCAAATAATAATCTGTGCATTCCCACTACTCGTTGCCATTCTGGTTGTTCCTATGCAGAGCTGCAATCCCGTGTTGGCCCTTCCTTCTCTCCTGCCTCCTTGCTAAGTCTGTTGCATTTTTCTGTCCCCAACTTTCCTAATTACACACACCAGAATTGCTGCAGATGTGACTTGGTTGGCCCTTTCCTTGGCTCAACCCTTCTCTCTCCAGCATCTCTTAGTTTGGACTCACTGGAACACAAAGTGCTCCAGTGAGTAGAAAGGGCAACAAAATACAAAATAAGCTGGGGACTCTCAGCAGGGAAGAGAGGGCCAGAGGGAGGTGACGTGGGAGATCTGTAAAACCAAGTGTGTCATGTCCTGTGTGCTTGTCCCGTTCCTGCTGCTTCCCTAGGTACCTCCTTGGGGCTGCTTTTGGACACCGGCTGCTTTTGGACACAGGCTGCTGCTTGGGCAAGAGGGATGTGGTCCGGTGCTGTTTTCTTACGGGAACTTTGCCCCCAAATTATTGAGGTTTTAGAGCATGATTCAGGGTATGTGTACTGCGTGGTAGCATTTCTGTGCACCTGCTGTGATGCTCCTGAAGCAAGTCCATCTCGCGGATATAGCTGGCACCCAGGGGCTCTGGAATTGGAATTAATTGCTTCAGGCAATTAATCCCCCCTTTGTAGTCCATCTGCTGTGGAATTTGGAGAGAGAGCAGCACATGAAGGGAAGCTACTTCCTGCTAGAGCTTGTTAAGGTGAAATGCTTCTTCTGTGCAAGGAGGGAATAACGGGAATAGCAGGCAGTTCCTAAACAAAAACTCCTAAGCTGAAGGCGGCATGTGAGCGGAGCTGGAGCGCGTGCATGGACAAAACGAACTGATTCCCCAGGCAGAGGTTCCCAGTGTAGGGCTCTGTGGTGCTGTACGTGTAGAGATGATTTGTTTGGAAGGGCCTTGCGAAGATAACGCGTTTCCTTTGCAACACGTCCATCTGCTGTGACAAAATCATTTCATCTAGGAAGCTGCAAGAAAGGGAACTTTGACATGTCTGCAAAAATGCCTCGGACTTCCTAAAAACTAGTTGTACAGAAGCACATTGGTTCTGAGTCTGAGGTTTCCTTCCGCAGCAGTAAAGGACATAAACCATATACTGGTTACATTATGCCACCACCTGGCTCTCTTTGTTTTATGAATTGGTAAGGGAGAGGGTTTGGTGGCTTTGGGGGTGAGTATATGATGCAAGATCTTTACCGGAAAATAATTAACAGGCAGTGGAAGACCGCGGAGTGAAGCTGCTGAGGCTGTCGGTGAGTGCAGATTTGTGCCAAGACACGACTTTCCTTTCCTTGGTTGACATTTAAACCTAATAAAATCTGTTCTGCCAGGTTGCGTGAGGATGAGCTGACTAATTCTCTTCAGAGTTGCATTCTGGTATAATTGTAAAATCATTCTGTTCCATTTTTTCTCCTTTAAAATTCATTTTAAAAATTATTTATTATCTGGCAAATCTGGAGTAAAAGAATAATATAGTGATTTCTAGTGAAATTTTACACTAATACTGAATGTAGTCCCTTGTTTTCAATTGAAATTAATTAAAATTTAGTGTCTGTCCTTTAGAACTACATAATGAACTAAGACATATGAGATCCTAAATTGTGTTCTCTTGCCTTGGGGCACAAGCTCCACTTGCTGTCTGTCACTTTGAAGCCCATGTCTTTAAGACCCTTAATTGTATCAGATGTGACTTGAACTTGGGCAAAGACTTTCGAAGTTAAATAAGTTCTTGCAAGCAACAGCCCTAGGTAAGGAACAGAAATGTTACTAATCTGTCAGCCGAGAAAAGGAATATAACATGGTCTCACCTCTGAACACCACAGGGGCTAGATGCCAATCTGCAGGGGTTTAGGCATTTGTTTCCACTTGTCCTCTCATTTACTAAATATAACCAAAATATTTGAATGATGAATAAAATGGTTTTGTTCACAGCAAGATGCTTTTGAAAGAAATTCTAGCACAAACAGTGTTTGCAATTTTTGTCTCCAGAATGATTGAGGAGAGTGGGAAGAGGAGGAGGACGATGGCAGAGAAGAGACAGCTGTTCATGGAAATGAGTAAGTAGGAGATTTGAAGGCATAATGTTGCTTATTACTTGCTGTGAGCTTCATTTTGGCTGTTGTAGCAGGTCATTTCCATCTTGTTTTCACAAGACCATGGCATCACCTGGTGAGAAGCACCCTGATGTTCACTGAGGGCTAGATCTTTATTTATGGTCTGGAGGAGAATGCAGTTGGGTCTTGACTGCCTATGAAATTCTGTGTTTCCAGGTGTTGCAAAGCCTTTTCTTTAAAGAACACCCCCATTTCTCATTTATGGTGTCTTTTTTTATTTCCTAAAGAAAAGTTCTCTTAAACTTGCACCATAATGATAGTGTGACTGGGAAAAGAACTCTCTGAAGTTTTTTTTTAATTATTTTTGCCTTTTACACATACAAATAACTACCCAGAGATAGTATAATTTAAAGGAGCGAGACTTTAAAAAGATGTGGGTAGTTACCAGTTAAAGGTTGTGTACTTGCACATCATCATGTTACTTGCATAAAACTTCCTAGATTTGGCAAGCTTGTCCTTTAATCCCATTTATAGGCTGTTGACCTTAAGAAACTAGATTTTCATGGTGCTGTTTTGTTGGAAGACTTCTGAATCCTCATTCTTAAACTTTCAAGAACTGTTATATCCCTGGCTGATTTATACCTGCTGATTCTCACGTGCAGCCCATTTGTAGATAATATTCCTCCCCAGCTTGCTGCGCTTCTGTGGATTTGTGGCTCTATCCCCTTCGACTCTACGGAGTCCGTGGGTCTCCTCAGCACTGAAGTAAGCCCGTGTAGTTGTATTTCGCTCTGGTGCTCTCTTCAAAGACCTTCAAAAACTTTGTTTGAGTCTCTGGCCCGAAAGAAGAGAGAACAGAAGCAGCTTTGCTAGCTTTTAGCTTTGGCTCAGTAGCTGAAAACCTTCAGCCCCCCTCTGATTATGCTTATTGCTTCATTTAAGATGTTTTTCTGTTCATATTGCAATGCATAAACTTGATGCTCTCAGCAACCTTTTGATGTTGGTCAACAAGCAAATTCACTTACGTGACATTTAGATTATTGCTTAACTGAGACAATGGTGGATTTTTATGGCGTTATCCCAAAGAGGCCTTTTGAACATGCCCACGTAGGCATGGGTTGACCCAAGGACATTTTTGCTGCTTACGTGGTGCTTGAGGAGTCATCTGGTGGGCGAGAACTCGGTGCAAGCTGGTCTGGTTTCCCTGAACGGCAGGATGCATATGGAGCTGCAGATTGTCTGGAGAACACGTCCGTCTCCGCTGCGGAAGGGTTAGAAGAGTGACCGCCTGGAAGCTTTGGGGCCATATGATGCAGCGAGACGGGAAGAGAAAACAGCCTTTTCCTTGTTATGTGTTAAACAGCGTTTTGGTAGCTCAAAGCAGGGCAACGAGCCCTACTTCCAGGTGCTGCCCGCGTGCTCCGGTCAGAGCGGAGGCGCAGGGCCTGGGAGCGGATCGAGCAGCACCGCGTGTGTCCCCAGGACATGAAGTGCTCGGCTAGTCAGGATTGCATCCACTAAACTCAGCATGTCGGGAATGCTCCGCTCCGGGATATGCTGCGTGCTTCCTGAGGGATGGGAAGGAGGAGCGTGCACTCCCATGGGGAGAATATTGTGAAAGAAACACAAAATTATCCTAGTCCTGGGAATTATCCCAGATGTGGCCAGATGCAGTGAGCATGGAGTGGCTGAGGTTGGAAGGCGCCTATGGGCATCGCCCACTGCAGCCCCTGGGCACACAGGTCAGTCCGGGCAGCAGGACCGACCCGTCATCTCAGTCATCTCGAAGGTCTTTTCCAACCACTATGATTCTGTGATCTCCAGAGAGATCACAGGCCCCTGGCCGCCTGCTCCAGGGTGCAACTCCCTCACAACCAGCGGGTTTTCCTCAAATTCCATCAGGATTCCCGTGGCGCAGTCACCCCTGCAGCTCTACCTCTCCAGCAGCTCCATGTCCCCTCGGAGCAGGGCACCCAGCAGGCAGCATCCTCTCCCATGGGAGTCTCTACAGCCAGCGTTGCGTGACCTTGCTGTGTCACTGGCATGTCTTCTTCAGGAGGATGGTTTATTATTTATTCTATATATGTATATGTATTTTCACAGTAACTCCTGAGTATCTGGATTCCACAATAACTTGGTTTATCCCTGTTTTTTCCTTCTCCATTCATGCAGGCTGTGAGGTTTGAGAGAAGCGGCCAGGGCTGCAGCAGATCCTGCCTTTACGCGCCGCGCGGGATGCGTGTGGGCCGTTGCCTGCGTATAACGGGGTTGCTACAGTGCACATCCTGGAGCTGAGCGTTTGATTAGAGCTGCTAACGCTATTTAAGTAGCAGCCACGTAAAAGAGATTTGTGGGTTTTTTTATGATTAATAGGGTCTTCAAAACTCGCACTCTTTGCTGCTTCCAAATTAAAACAGCTAGTACTGGACTTGAGCGTCATTTATCATCCCAGCATCATCTGTCGTGTTGTTTGGTTAGGACAGGAATGCACTGATCAACTTGGTGTAACGCAAATTTCTGCAATTGCTGAAATTTGTAATGTTGGCAGTAGCTACAGTGGGGCTGGAACCGCTCGTGTGCTACAGACTAGCAATAGGTGATAGCGCTCACATCTAACACGCTGTTGTTTGAAGGTGTAATATTTTTAAACCCTTAAAAATGTGAGGATAACATTCCTTGTTCTTCCATGTTCTTTTCTTATGGAGGAAAGAAAAATACAAGCTTTTTCTTTCTTCACAGGGGCTCAGAACTTTGATGTCATCAGACTTTCTACGTATCGGACAGCCTGCAAGCTGCGGTTTGTACAGAAAAGATGTAATCGTAAGTTGTAATTACTTATTTACCTTCATGAATTTCTCACTCATAGTGCTTGGAACAACTCTATCCATGTGAATTTTTAACTTCAGCAGGAATAAACAAACACTTTTATTAGACAATGTTAGTTGTTGCTTGAACCAAATGGAGATGAAATACGTGGTTCAAAAGAGGCAGTGATTCTCTTGTTGTCTGTAACAGCTTCAGTTTTCTTCTCTGGTATTTTAGTTATTTGGAGTACCCGGGTGCACCGGAGGTGTCGCAGGTGCCGCAGGTTTGTCTGCTGCTGGCTGCAGGCGCTTTCCAGCTCTGTTTTAGCTCTGGTTCGTTGTGGTGCCCACAAGGCAGGTGACAGCTAGAGGCACACGGTGACACTAAGGTGACTGCTGGCTGGATGGTGCCTGACTGAGATCACACTGGCCCCTCTTTAGGCAACGCAGCAACCCTAGAGAATTTCCTAAGTTTGCCCCCATTAGTTGAGGAATGTCTTCTAGCTCTCTGTGTTCCTTTGACCTTAAATAACTCACCAAATCAAAGCTGAATCCAAGGGCTAGAATGCCTGTACTTCGCCTTTTATTTCTAGTACAAAATTGGACAACCCAGAGCTTCACAAACTTATATACATAGGGGTAACCCTTCCATCCTACCCAGTGACTGAAGTGAAAATTATGCCCCTTTTTGTTGGGAAAGGGGGTAGGAAAACGGCTGAGGAGGCTCACGGAGGATGTGCACAAATGCGTGCTGCAAACTGCAGCCCTGCACAGCACGGCTGGCCTGGCGGCTGGGTATCCAGTGGGGCTGCAGTGCCTTAGTTTGATGCATGGGTTTTCATTCCTGTGCAAAACTGTTAGTTCTTAGCTGCGTATATTTAAAAAAATCTCTCCTTAATCAGTAAAAACAAGGTATTAAGATGCACTGATTAGGGTCACTACATGCATCAAGCCCAATGCATTGCAGCCTTGCAGGTGCCTTGAGTACCCTTTAGCTGCGTGGCTGCGGAGATGGGACTGTGTATTTGTGAGTTCTGTTTGATGTGAAAATGTAGTTTATTTTTTTAATGTGAGAAATGTTAAAGATCAGATTATTATTTCAAATCATCTTATATGAATTAAGATGATCAAAAAATCTTCAAGTCAGTAAATAATTCCGTCCCTTGCAACTGCCGTGTCCCATTTGGCTAAACTTTAGCTTTTTTTCCCCAGAGTTGTGCAAACTTTTGAAGCTCTGAAAGAATTAAAACATGGTGTGATGTCTTCTGCAAATCACTCAGTGTGGCTGTAGAAGGCTTTTCCACCAGCACATTCCCACTTGGATGGGTGTAGGGTGCAGCAGTGTAATTTGGGGCACACTCTGGTGTGCTAGGTGCGTGTGCATGGAGCACTACACCTGGCACCGGGATCAGCTGGAAACAATTATGTTTTAACTGGAACATCAAGTGCTTCCCTCAATACTGGAATGCTCCTGGTCATGCTGTCCCTTGGGCATACCCAGAATTAGTAGTTGTAACCCATCCTTTAGTGAATTTTGAATGTAAATGATGTTTTCTGAGATGAATTCTCCTTTATGCAGCCTTGCTCTGAGAACATGCAGCTTTTTGAAGGTGCAATGAAAGACCTGCAAGGACGCTGGCCACTGAGGCTGTTGGTTTGTACCACCTGGTGAAACTATGAGTATCAAGAGTTTGTCTCATTTTGGAGATGAATAAGGAATTGTTGGTTTGAAAATAAAAACTATCATGGTATCCAAACACAGTACCGTAAAAATAAGCTTGCATGGGTTAAAGAATAACAGTTAATTTTTTCGTTTGTTTTCAGTACATCTTGTTGATATCTGGAATATGATTGAAGCCTTCAGAGATAATGGCCTTAACACTTTGGACCATAACACAGAGATCAACGTGTCCCGCCTGGAAACGATCATTTCCTCTATCTACTACCAGCTGAACAAGCGGCTGCCTTCTACCCACCAGATCAGCGTGGAGCAGTCCATCAGCCTCCTCCTCAACTTCATCATCGCCGCCTATGACAGGCCAGTAACAATTCGGCTTGCACTAAAACTGATTTTTGTTTTTAGCGACATAATGTGGCCAACAGCTGCATGAATCTCTGGCAAACTGTCCCTAGGCTATCCTCAGTTTCATGGAATGGAGGATGTGTTGCACGGTATGTGTTTAGCGGCATGGCAGAGCCTGTAGAGGTTGATGCTGCCACGGCAATAATGTTCTGCCTTAAAAAAGGCCTTCTTGAGCAGGCTGTGGTAGCACCCGCGATGCTTGCAGGATGTGTGAGCCCCTAGCTGAGCTGCAGAAAGGCCCAGCTGCGTTCTGCTGGAAACTGTCACCTAACTGTGATACAGCACTGTCGTGGCAAGTTGAGATGTTTTCATTATCTTGGTCGACAGGACTGTTTTATGAAGCTGTCTCATTCTGAGAGCCAGCTCGGGTCCTGCTCTGACGCACTGTGGCCCCACAAATTCTCATTTGTTGGGTTAAAGAATTTCTGTGGCTTCCCAGTGCCAGCGGTGTTGCTTCCCGGCCCATTTCATGCCCAGTGGCAGCCCCTTTGTCGGCGACTGCTGCATTAACCTTGGACAGATTTTATCGTTGTAATTTCTCTGAGTAGCAACTGCGAATCTATAGCGGTGGCTTAGCATTTCCTCTTGCCTTTTTTTTCCCTTTGTCTTCTCTTTCTCACCGTGAGCTGTTATCTCCTCGGTTTTCTTCTGCTTTCGCAGCCTACCCTAACAGTGCAGCAATGCTCGTGGCCTGAAAGCTCTTAGAGAGAGCAAGGAGTCTGCCGCAGGGCAGCCTGCAGCGCCGAGATCAGACGCTCTGCCCGCAGCCTCCAGGCTTTGATTCTCCCCTGCCTGAGCAGCCAGCTTTCCCCAAAGAGTCCGAGGTTTGAGCAGAGTCTCCTCCTGATTCGGGGCGGAGATGAAACCAACACACAGCTCAGGAAGCTCTAAGAGCAGTGCTCAGCACAGAGGGAAAGCTGCGCGTTTGGGGATGAGAGAGGCTGTAAGGGTTAATCGATGATGCTGAGGGAGGTTGCCCTAGAAAAGAGCCCCTGGGCTCTCTTCGCCTCCCAAGGATGCTCTGCTGGCAGCTCAGAGTATCTCCTGGCCTTAATTCCTACAGACACTTCCTGATCACATCCCGAAGCTGAGCACCATCCGTGATGAAGGCAGAGGATGTTTTATTGTTAGTTTTTAAAGCGAAGCCCTTGATACTGCTCCCACAACATCCTCCCGGGGAAGCTGGTGGGTTCTAGGCTGGGAAGGTGGCAGGGAGCTGGACACCCGGCCGAGCTGCCAGGTTCACAGGGCCCATGGCCACCAAGCACAGGGCCTGATACTCCATCCAACATCAACATCCCATTATTAAGCACAAAACCGGAAAACTGGGAGCAGAGGTTGGTACCTGCAATGGTTGCACTGGCATCCAGAGGGACCTCAACGTGCTGGAAAAGGCAGAGGAGCTGGCAGGGATGGTAAATTAATGAAAGTTAATGGGGCTGGCACCCAATGAGGAATGAATTTTATATTCAACAAGTGCCCCAGGTCTGTTGGCAAATATGAGAATCTTGGATTGTTTGTTTCCAGTTTCAAATCTGAAAGCTCTGCCCTTTTTCCTTTCAAAGGGGAATTTGGAAGACTGAGTAGCATTGGTACAAATCCCAACTTTGGGCATTGGCAAATTGTTGAATAACTGCACCTCAGTGCCAGGGTGCAGGGGAGGAGGAAATTTTCTTCCTTTCTGGATTAATCAACAGGATCTGCACGGAAGCAGACCCAAAAGGAAAAACTTAGGTCCAGATATTGGAGGGCTGTAATCTGTCCTTGTGATAAAGGACTGTAATTGAGCCCTGTAATCTGTGTTGCAAGGATGGGACTGTCCCCTCTCAGGAGACGTTAGCAGCTGTAGTCACCTGCAGGGTCACCGCTTCAGTACCACGAGGCAGTATTTGCGTGAAGGGTTTTATCTGCGCGGTGCTGAGCTCCAGTGAACGGTGTTCCTGAGCGTTTCTAGCCCTCCTTCTTCAACACTCAGGATATTTTCTCCTCTGTGTTTCCTACAAGAGTATAGGAGAGCAAATACTTCAAGTAACCATTAATAAATGTTACCCTTTGTCTTCTGTATGTGATTTTACCTTTCCTGCTGCTTTGTCGCTCTGCATCCCTGTTGCTGACTTAGTCTTTCTGTTTGGGAATAAATTGCTCAGCAGCAGCACAGCCCTTGGCTGCATTTTTACATATTCCTGCTGCACTCGAGTGCTGCTGAACCACCTCGCTCCCAGCTTCCCAGGAACAGGGGGCTTAATGCTAAAAATCACCGAGTTGCAACTGTTTAATATCTTATTCCAGAAGTTCTCCAGCTCCAGTCACCGTTCCCAGGAGCAGGAGGGGAGCTCAGGGAAGGGTGAGGTTGATGCACGACCATTCCTGTGCTCCTGGCCACTTACTTCCCTGACATTTTCACACTTTTCTTTCTTGGGCAACAGGAAGAGCTCCCGTAGGTGTTTCCACACAACACGCGGTGCTCAAAGGGCTTTTTTGTATTTTCCACAAAGACAAATCCATCTTCTCTTGCTGATATTAGGAAATGATTCCCTAATTGTGCCATCTGCTCTACCAGCACAGCAGCCTCATTAGCTGCAGCTGGAACAAAGCAGAGCTCAGGTTATTCCCGTCCCCACACACATGGAGTGTCCCAGGGCTTCCCAGCAAGCTGGCAATTGCCGGGTTATGTTTAGAGAAAGATGGGGTTGGAAAGTCAGAGTCGAAATCAAGGAGGGAGAATTTGAGCTAATGGAGGTAGCAGAGGAAATGATGCATAGTGAATAGTGACATATATATTTTTAATGGAAAAGAGAAACGTGTAAGATTGCTCCTGTTACAGGAGAGCTCTGGGATGAAGACAATAAGCATGAGGCTCCTGCAGCTTCCGTGGGTTTCAAGAGGACTTGGTTTGTGATGAGGCACAATTTAAATGTTTGTGCTGGATCGTAGTAATCCAGCACAATCCAGCGTAGGGATTTATGCATCTTCTCCCTATTCTGCAATATTTCTGTNGGAGGTAGCAGAGGAAATGATGCATAGTGAATAGTGACATATATATTTTTAATGGAAAAGAGAAACGTGTAAGATTGCTCCTGTTACAGGAGAGCTCTGGGATGAAGACAATAAGCATGAGGCTCCTGCAGCTTCCGTGGGTTTCAAGAGGACTTGGTTTGTGATGAGGCACAATTTAAATGTTTTTGCCAGATCGTAGTAGTAATGACCTGCGTTTATGCATCTTCTCCCTGTTCTGCAGTATTTCTGTTCCCGGGAGTTAACTGCCCATTGCACTGTTTCCGCAGCGAGGGCCATGGGAAGCTGACGGTGTTTTCCGTGAAAGCCATGTTAGCCACCATGTGCGGAGGGAAGATCCTGGACAAGCTACGGTGTAAGTAGTGGCCAGCGAACGGGGCCAGCGGGAGGATTCTGCTCCCCAGCCCGCTCGGGCACACGGTTGTCACACGTGTGGGGTTGTGCTGGGTCCTGCTTCTGCTGCTCAACCCTCTCGGAGCGGGTGGGATGCTCCCTGCATTGGCGGTTTTGCCTGGAATAGCCTCTGCTTGGCTGTGTTGAAAGGCTTGGGCTCTTGTTTTTCTTAAACGTGAAGCTCTAGCTTTGCGTTTTCTGACAGTAATCTTAAATTATCCATCGTTCTTTCTGGGGGCGTTGGTTCTGCTTCATGCACTCTGCATCTTCTTGTTTGGTTAATTGTGAACTTTTTGAGACTTGCTTCATATTTACTTTATTTTTGTTTTCTCTTTCTTATTGCCTTTCTGTTCCTCAGTCTTAGTTCCAGTTTTTCTTTTCTTCCTTGAACAATGCTATCCATAAAAGTTGTCTTTTGTCCTGTAGCAGCAGTTACTGTGTTCTGTATGGCTCCATGGCAAGGAGTACTGTTGCTGGAGTTTTCCACACACACATTTTTTCGCCTTTTCCCTTTGGAGACAGAAATCAGGATTACAGGCAGTGCCAGGTTTACTCTTCAGATCCCGTCACTTTAACCTCACTCTGAATTCCCTTTGTGAAAATTATATTGTAAGAATGTGTTCCTTCTGGTCACCATGGCTGTCATTCATTCCCATTCTTTAGATTTTTTTGCAGTATTAAAATTATTTATTTGTTTTAAGCCAATAGAAAATATTAGAACTGAATGAAACTACTTAGTAAGGCCTGAAAAAACAATTGGGCTTGGGAAGCCCTGGCGTGGGCACGTTGCTGTTAGCGCTGCACATGGCTCAGTATTGCCCAGTGCTGTCTTGGGCTCTTGGGGGAAATTTCAAACTCCTTCTGATTAGAAATAAAAACTGCAGGTGAGTAAAGATGAGAGTGTTAAATTTGGAAGGCAGCTGGATGTTCCCGAGGTTATTTAAGGCTTGGTAAGTGTTTGTAAAAAGTACACTACCTCTATGAAATACACAGGATTAAATACTGGGGAAAAGGATGCAGACTTGGTCCACTCGAGGAGAGGGTTGTCTCTTGCATCTAATTAATCACTGGAATTAGATGTGGTGGGAGTCAATAAACTGTTGATATTGTCAGACAACAACTAAATACCATAGAGAGAATGAGGTTTTGCTCTAAAATAATAGTTCCAAAGTGAATGGTAGGGCTATGGAAAGACATCAGTAGGACCATAAAATCAGAACAGATGTGTCGGGCTTAAAACGCAAAATCTGAGCATTTAATGTACCGTTTTCTCTCATGTTGTAGTGTCTGTTTTTCTTCCTAGCATTTGAAGTTCCCTGTATCTTCTTCCTAATTCACTTGACTCTAATTTGCTTTCCTTCTGTAACGTCTCTCTTTGTAAAATTTCTTAGCTGACATTCCTGCGAGTTGAAGGAAATTCCTTTGAGCAGTGTCAGTAGATACTGCTGTTTTCTTACAGCCTTGTTATACCCTCGTTATCCTGCCTTTTAATTCTTTCTTAAATCTCATCAGTTGTTTAATTTGCCTTGTAATTCCAGGACTTCTCCTCAGTATCTGCTGTCCCTGTTTTCCTGACACACTTTTCTTTGGAAAATGATGCTGTGCATCTGAAGAGCATGTGGCTTTTGGGCTTGAAGAATAAAGCATTATTCTTTAAAAAAAATGCATTAAAGCTAATTTCCTCTCCTTGCCATTCATTCCCTCTGACTTCCCACCATTTGATATTCTCAGGGTAGTTTTTGTAATGGAGAGAGTTGCCCAGGCCTCTCTGAAATCTCGTTTTTGGGCAATAAATATGGGGCTTGGGTTCGAGTAACTGCAGTTCTGCCTTCCCAACCCTGCGTCCGATCCCGGCTCTCCATGTCCAAGGAGCCTGGGATGCCCCTGCTTCCCAGCTCCTTTTTCCCTCACCATCCACTTCTGGAAAGGCTTTTCACAGAAAAATACGTGCCAAATAGTAGGTGTAACAGTAGTAAAGGCTTCGGAGCTGATCTGCAGGAGGTGCGTTAGCCTGGGTATGGATTTTTGCTTTGGAGGAGTGGAAGGATTGGGATTTTTACAAGCTTTTTATTTATTCATTCATTTATTTCTCTATTTGGAGGAGTGCAAGCAAAGAAAGAGGTAGTTTGTTTTAACCCTAACCAGTGGCTCACAGTAGTACTGATAGGTGCTCTGTTGTGGCATTGCATCTGTGCGGACAGAGCAGGCTCTATTATGTTTATAATGTAGTAGCATTGAGGTGAAATTTTATATGAGAATGGGATTTCACTAGTAATTTCCCACATGGGAATTTCCCACGAGGATGGATTCAGCTTCATTCTGACTAGAAAATCATGTTTCTTAGGAGAGCGAGAAATATTAATTTACCCTTGATATAACCTGTGCTATTTAGCTCCCTTTCTGTTTATTCTGCTCTATTCTGTTTATCTCATTTTTTGGTTTATTTTCATAGCTTTCATTACTTTCTCCCTAAAATCTTTTTTTTAACCCTTGCATGCTGTTCAGTTCTGATAAATAGACTTCATTTACCCAGATTATTGCTGTCCTTTGCTCTAAACACAAGCCCTGTCGTGTTCCCATCGTGTTCCCCCATCTCACCTTGACAGCTTTATTGCGAGGGCTTCATTTCTTGTGCTGGTGCCGGTTCAGGAGTGAATCTTGATTGAGATTCTGCAGGTTTGTTTCTCTCTTTAGCTGCAGTTATTTCCATAATTCCCATTTGTATCCATTAGTGCAGCTGTCTGGGCTTCCACATTCACTTTGCAGGTTAAATATAACTTTTGTGCTTGGCTAAAACTCTTCAAAATGCACAGTTTTTTAATACGCAGCCAATTCCCATTTTGCATTGCATTTTTTTTCCTTATTGCTAATAGGACTTAACATCTTTCCCTCCACAAGGTCTTCAGCCCTTCCTCTCAGCTTTGTGCATTTGCCCTGCGGTATAAATTCCAGATAACTATCTGGACTTAAAGCACCGTGACTTGCACCTTCTAGACTAGGATTTCAATAATTTCCCTACTGGAAATCCGCCATTTGGAATAGAATCTTTTTTACAGACTTAGTTTTAATCCCCTCACCTTATTTTCTGTCGATACTTCCTCTATAAAGCTGCATTATTTATGGTGGCTTAAATAACAGCATTTGCCACTGCGTTGCCCGGGAGGGGATCGTCTCGCCGTGGGATGTTTCCCCTCTTGCTGATGGGAGTGCAGTTTTTTGGGAATCTCTCCAGAGCGGAATCCGACCGGGCGTATCAAGCCCCAGCTCCATGGTCTGAAAACTTGGAGATTTCTGATCCCGACATCCCTGGTTTAACTGTGCACAGCTTGGCTAATGCCTCCTGCTCTGACCTCATCCCCTTTGAGAGCCTCTTGCCGTCCTGTTCCCAATATTCCTGTTTTTCTTGAACAATACGTATCCTCTAACACCCGGCCTCCAGTTACGGCCTCTCTCCGTTCAGTGCTATCCATTCCCTGACAAATTCTTTCTGCCTAATTTCTTTAAGGGAATTTGGAAAGTGGCTATATGAGAAGGTCAGCAGCTGGACTCGAGGGATTTCTATGGAGACATGGAAAAAGTGAGGGAACGAGAGAGCAAGGGAGCACCCGGCCGCTCCGCTGGGATGGACATGCTCCGTTTTGGGGCTCTCCATCATTTTTACAGCAGGTAGCAGTGAGTCGAGAAAAACATTTTCATATTCAGGTCTCAACGTTTTCACATCGAGACGATTAAAATCCTGATCAAAGGAAATTTCACTCAGGTCTCTGTAACTAATTGCCCTAGAGACAGGGTTAGAGGCAGTGGGCGCAGGCTGAAATGTGGGAATTTGCCCGTGGTTCCACCTTTCTTCTCCCCATGACAAGGGTCTCCTATAGCAAGTGAGTTCTCGTTCCTGCAACACCATAAAACGGGAGAAATCTGAGGTCAAGGCCAGCAAAACGCTCCTTATCCCAAGAAAGTACAGACTAGGAAAGTAAATTTTCTTTCTTCAGATAATAAGCCATCTCCTAGCTTAATAGGTGAGGATTTTTGGAGCTTATTCACACGGGTACCCCTGTGCTCTCGGGTGAGCACGTGCTGTGCAATAGCTTGTGCAGAGCAGACAGGGAAGCGATAGTGTCATTTTGGAGCTCAAATTAAATGATCTTAATGAGTTAAAACTTAATTGATGCTTTTACCACATGGAGAACAATTGGGAATTTTCATTACATAAAAATGAGAAAAAAACCCTAAATTTTCATCACATAAAAATGAAAAAAAAATACTAAAATGACTAGTAAAAAATACTAGTCATTTACTAAAATGACTAAAACTGAAAATAAAAAAAATTGAACTTTATATTTTTCCCCACAGTACATTCATAGTTTATAGTGTCTAGCTATAGTATATACTATATATACTGTGTATATATAAGTATATAGCTTATAGTATATACTCTCTATATAGTATTTGGTAAGCAAGGTGCACGGCCCCTTCTCTCTCTGCTTTCAGGAGGCTCCTCAGCCCTCTGCCCGGGTTGATTCTGGTCTCTTGCAGATATCTTCTCGCAGATCTCGGACTCCAGCGGGCTGCTGCTCTTCGCCAAGTTCGACCAGCTGCTGCGGGAGGTGCTCAAGCTGCCCACGGCCGTGTTCGAGGGACCCTCCTTCGGCTACACGGAGCACGCGGCACGCGCCTGCTTCCCGCAGCAGGTGAGGGCCGGGCGCGCTGCTCCTGCTGCTCCTGCTTCCCTAAAACGCCCCGGGCTCCTTCACCGTGGGGCTCAGGGGGGTTTGCTGGGGGCAACGTGCAGTGTTTAAGCAGTTCTAAGGACGTCTGATCGATTCAAGGTATTGCATGAGGCCTCTAGGCAGCTGAATGGTGCCAGATCCTTTATGTTCTCCCTTTGTAACAGGGCGCTTTTATACCCCAGAGAAGAGTAACAGGGAAAAACTCTTCTTTCCGTCTGAAACATGAAACAGCCTTCTACTACTTCCCCCTCAACTCTCAATGTTTCTCAGGGTGTTGAGAGCTGGTTGAGGCTGCACAAAAATAAATTGATTTAAAGAACAAGCTGTGCATAGACAACGTATTTAACTGTTGTGCTTATTAGTATGACTGTTTTCCAAAATATTTCCATTTCATGTAATTCTTTGAGTGGATGTAGTAATACTGATCTTAAAAGCTCTCCCAGAGACTACACTTATCTCTACATTTTAGTTGTAATTTAATTGTTTTGAGTGCCTCTAATCCAAGATAATGTTAGATAGTGTAAATAAGCCTTAAATCAACTGCAAACATGAGTCTAGATAATCTTATGTCTAAACTATCTCAAGTCTGAATTTAGATTCTGCTCTGATCTGGAATAAATATATCTGAAGTGCTCAGAACGAGAATTTATAGTCGCTTTTGCTAAATTTCAGCTCATTAGCAGTTAGTGTATTTGAAGTGCAACTCGATAGGAAACAGCCGTGAATGAGGAGGTCATCCGAGTTCCTGGGAAGGGATTTGTCCCCCTGAGCCGGCAGGAAAATCCAGCTGCGGGTTGGATCCCTTTGGGCAGTGTCTTTGCTGTGATTCCGTTGAGCAAATCGCGGCACCCAGAGGGGATGGTTTTCCTTGGGCCGCTATGGAGCGCGCTCCAAACCCATCCGTAAGGAGATGGGAAGAGGCTGCTCCCGGGAAGCATGTGGGGAGCCTACCCTGAGCACCATTCCTGTTGCTCCTGCCTCCCAGTGCCACTTTTTTTGTCCTTTAGGATAGCAGGTGACCTCCCCAGAGGTGCCTCTCTGGTGTCCTCCTCTACCAGCCTATTATTTTGTCCCCATTCCCTCCAGGACATCAGGAAAGCCACTGGATTTCAGACCACGTCAGCTGTGTCTGGCCTGGTTCACCAACAGTGCCAGTGGCCTGAAGAGGAGCTGGAGCCGCATCCGTATGGCTGCGTGTGCCCAGCCCCTGGAACAGGGTGGCTGGATCCAATTTTTTAATGAATAATCCATTTTTTAATGAATAATTCAATTTTTTGATGAAGAATCCAAATTTTTAATGAAGAATTATTATTATCGCTTATAACCGACCTCCCTGAACGGGCTTGAAAGCACTGGCAGTGTCAGAAGTGTGGTCAAGATGTGCAGTTTTGTTGAAAAAAGAGTAAGGAACACAAGATATGTCTGTTACTGATATGTTGGGCTAGAGATGTGTGTTGAGCTAGAGATGTGCGTTGAGATGTTGCCTTGTGTGCAAGGGTGGAATANACAAGATATGTCTGTTACTGATATGTTGAGCTAGAGATGTGCGTTGAGACGTTGCCTTGTGTGCAAGGGTGGAATGAGCACATACTGATAGCGCTGCAGATTAAGACGCTTAATTAGAGACAACTGGAGAAACAAATGAGGTCTAACCCACACCTGTTGGATGCGATTTCCTTGGATCACAGAAGAGGAATGTGTAAATCCGGGCTGCCTCGGGGGATGTAATTTTGTGCCCGGGCCTTGCGGAGGAGGGAACACACGTTAATATCTCGTTGCAGCAATCGCGGTGACGTTGCGGCAGCAAAACTGCCTGGGGTTTGGCCACTGAAAGGAGCCGTGATATCCCCTTTAAGATAAGAGCAGCACTGGAATGCTTTAGTAGTGTTGGAATGCTTTAGCAGCGTTGGAACTTCTTTTTTCAAGCTCCTCTGAACTGAAAACATTAGGAAATACTACCCTTAAAGTGCCCCGTTGCTGCCTTCCTTCCCCTGATGGTTTAATTTTTTAAATATAACTCAGATTCTCCCCTTGCCTCTTGTTTTTCTCATTTTGTCTATTTAAAAGAACAAATACTGTTTAGATAAGATGTGGATATTAGTTGTAATTGCTCTTTTTCTATGTGCATTTTTACATTTTCATCCAGCCTATTTATTTGGAGTGCCATTTTCTACATTCCTAAAACTCCTCTCCCGTGTGTTGCTGTATCACTCTTCAAAACAGGAGTCTTGAACTGCGGTTCAGGATCTACTGACCACCCAGTCCTCTGTTTTATGGAATTTTCCGTTCACCTGCCCGTCATTAATTTTCCAGGATTATCCTGTGTCCGTGCTAATGCCTTCTCTGCAGCATTACTGTTTGCCTAATAGAGATGGAAACCTCTTGAGCGAAGCAGCTGTGATTTTTAGCTATTCTTTATAACCCATGATATATTATTGGCACACAGAAACTGAATCAGACAAATTTAGACTGAGATAATTATAAGAAAAGTCTTAATTTTGTATGACCCTAACTCTGTGCTACTTTTTTCTTTTCTTTGCAGAAAAAGATCACGCTGAACATGTTCTTAGACACGCTGATGGCCGACCCGCCTCCCCAGTGCCTTGTGTGGCTGCCCCTCGTGCACAGACTTGCCCACGTTGAAAACGGTAAATGGGAATTTTCTGTTTTTTGAGAACATCTGGTCCGAACAAAGTGTCCGTTATGGGAAAAGCCCGCGTATTTCCATGTAAGCGAGCACTTAATGCCCTCCTTGTTCCCGCTGTAACAGTATCGCTCCCAGGGCGCCCGGGCCCAGGGCTTAGCCGGAGTGACGGGCGCTCTGCGCTCGCCGGAGGTCGATTGTGGATGAAATCCAGCAGCAGCAGCAGCGCGGGGCAAGATTAGCTGGAAACGGGTATTTTCCAAGTTGGAGTTCTGATGGCTCTTATAGTGAACGACCAAAAGAGAAATGGCAGAAAAATAGATATTCTCTAAATGCTCGTGTTCATTCTGCAGCCGTTCTCTCTCCCTTGCGCTGTCCTCTCACGGGCACTTTCACATGTGAATTCCCAAAGATGCAGGTACTGAGTGTCTGTCATGAGCAGCATTTGAGTGCACCGTTCGCTGCTGTATTTTTCAACGTGGGAGGTAAATGCTGAGCTCCTGCACTCAGACCTCTTCTTAGCTTGAAATTCCCCTTATATTGCCCATCCAAAGTAATTAAGGAGCAAGAAGTGCTGGCAAAATGAAGGTTAAAGGAAGATAAATGCAATACTTAACCAAATTCTAATACCTTATTATTTTCTTTTAACATTGCATAAATGTTAGTCCTTTGGAGGCTTTGAGGAACCAGCCAGAACCCGGGCTAACGCGGGCTCCGTCAGACCCAGGGCCTGGAACATTTTCCTGCAGTTTAGTGAAGTGTGCGCTCGTGCGCCCTTATCTGGGGGTGCTGTTTGCTATGGGATTTCTGGAAAAGAAAAACTCCCCTTTTTTTTCTCTCCCTCCATAAGCTAAAGTTCATCTTCTGCTTCCTTTCCCGCAGACTAAAATCACATTAGCATCCTTAAAACCTTTAGCCCTACGAGTTGCCACCTCTTTATCATGAGTTAATGAGTATACAGATACGTCGAGGTGTATAAACCTCCTCTTTTTAACACACATTTGGGTTCTAGTTCTTGCCCAACTGTTTCCAGACACAGCTTAGAGACCCAGGCAACCTGTCTCCAGCCAAGTGTTTGGGATTCCTGTCCCATTCCCTGTTCCGTGCCATCCTCTTTTGGGAAAAGAGGTGAGGAAGCTGCTGTTGCTGCAGCACCAGGCACCCTACCATACTGCCCTCCCTCCTCTTGCAGCCTGACAAGCTGCACTAATGGCCCCACTTTGCTTTCTTCCCCTTCCTTTCCCTTCCCGTTCTTACAAACTCCTGCTTGAGGAAAAACACATGTGGTAGGAGAAATAAAGGAGAAATAAAGGAAGGAAAAGGCGGTAGGATTATCCATCAGCACGGAATTGCAAGGCAAAGATAATGCTTAAAGGCAGTGTCTGGGCACAAGTAGGGAGACCTGGAGACAAGCCAGTAGTCTCATCTTTCTTCGACTTGGAAGTGCCCAGCGGGAATTCCTAGATATCCGGAATAACGTTATCCATATAGATTAGCGGAGCATTCCGCTATCCTCCTGCGGCTGCCGGGCAGAGCAGGGCTGCTCGGGAATGTGCGATCCCACGGCAGCCCCTGCGGTCGGAGCCGTTCCCAGTGCCCTGTCCTGATGGGCGGTGCCGAGACTTCTCCCTGCTCCTGCATTTTGGTCAGTCGCTCCCTAAATTTAACATCTCCAGGAATATTCTCCGAAGAAATGGTATAACTAGGGTAGCAGTCAGCTGCCTTGCTGGGATAACTGTTATTTTTTGTGCCATTAGAACTAGTTTGCTCATTCTCTGCAGCTGCATCCTGAGTTATGGTGCCGTGAATAATCCTGCTCTTCCCTCCGATTTACTGTGCTTGGGGGTTGCTCCTGGGGCCTGGCGATGGGAAGGTAAAAAATAGGGTGGAGGTGGCAGTGGGAAGGGGCTTGGGATTACCAGGAATGTGGTAGGAAAATAGATGTGGAGATTCACTGAGGAGGAAGCGAGGTGGAGGCTGCTGAATGAACCCACTGTCCGTCCTGCGGGCAGAGGGACGAGCTGGGTGTTGGGGAGGACGACGCAGCTGGCCGGGGCTGCAGGTCGCTGTGGAACCAACAAAACCAGCGGGAGGAAACGGGGACCGGAGCAAAATCAGATCTAAAACTCCTCATGAAGACGAGCATTGTAGAGCTAATAAAAATACAGACCCAGCGGGATGGTTAATGGTTTACTTATGTTCTGTGAAATCAGGGTAGGCTTTTGCAAACAGGGAATTATCCCATAAATCTGGTCGAGTGGTGCCTGTGTTAGGGGTAGCAGAGGGTTGTGAACCTGGCAACCTGCAGATCTCATTTGCAGCAGTGCACAGTGCTGATTTGATATCGTTTTTCTTGACTCTTTAGCAATTTAGCACTTTCCACAGCTATTTGACAGCTCCATAAAAATATTTGTACCTACTCGGTGCTGCCTTTGTGGAGCACGGTTTTCCTATAGGAAGTTACACAAATGCCTGTCACCTTTCAGGTAAAAACTTTTCCAGAAAATAGATTAAAATATAAAAATACCCAGTAAGCAGTGTAAATCCAGCCGATTGCTTATTTTGGGAAATGTGCTGTGTTGGACTAGCATCTTCAGTCGGGATTTTGTCACCCTTACAGGTGAAAAAATAAATTTTGAGGAGCTGGTTGGCCACAAATAGTCTCTAGTCTTTAGCTGATATTTGATAGTGGGCTGCTACCACCAATACTGCTCCTTTCTCAGATATTCTCTCCTATTTTTCTAATTCCGGGCAGCCATCAGAGCCAGAGGAGATTACAGCTGCAGCCTTTTCTGATTCTCATCTTTAATCGAACACGAACACCGGGTTATGAAGCCTGAACCTTCTTTGGGCTGCAGTGATTTAGTAATCACTAAATAACGCCAGAAAGAAGCTGTGCACCCCGAGCTGCTGTAAGCCTCACTGAGAGACTTAACATATTGGTTTAAGCAACACATGCCGTTGCCAAGCGTTATTCCCTGGGAAAGTTGCCTTTTGGAGCAAGGTGATTCCCGTAATTTGGATGCCAATGACCAGTGCAGTCGGTACCTGACAGGATTCACTTTGGGATCTTGGGCAACGAACGGTCTTCGCCAAATCTGCGAATCCCGAAAAGACCAAGTCCGTCGGCGTTGAAATTTTTTCATTTCCTTTTTGGTGAAGGTCTTACGTTCCTTGAGGATGTGGAGTGTTCAAACGTGCCTTGGGCTGTGTTGTTGAGTGTCGGCAAATCCGTAGGTGACCAGAATGTGCTTTTTTTCCTCCTACCTCCCTGGTGCCCAGTTTTCCTTTCTCTTATCCTGTGCATCCTCCGGAAAATGTGGATTTTCTGGAGTAGATTCGAGAGCTCTTGTTGAACTGTGTAGTCGCACCGTGCCTTTGGATGAGAAATACCTTGTTGTCCCTTTAACTTAGTCCAAATCAGTCCAGATTGAAGAAAACTGACCTGTTAGGAGCACTAGCTTGGATCTCAGTTCATTTTGAGCAGGTCTCGGTAGTCCCGTGACACCTCGACCAGGGTCTAGACGGGTTTCAGGTTTTTGGATCTGCTCTGCTTGGTGTCTAGCCCGGATGGGAGGGTAGTTGCTCTGCATAACGTAGGCAGTTTCTGTACGTTGGACATGGAAATAAAGGAGGGATTTGTCTTGCCTAGGGTGTCTGCTCAAGCTGGATTCCCCTTCTCTATGAGGCCTCGTCAGTACTGATGGGCTGCAGGGGGTAGTTCTTCAATCTTGATCTAAACGACATTAACCAAGTGGATTGGTGAAGGAGCGGGCTGCTGTGCACATAATAAGTCATGATTCATTCCAGAGGGAAAATCCAGAACATTCCAGGCACCCAGCGAGTATCTTATTAATCCATTCTGATGTACTGCCTTGGGCAAGCAGCCAGAGCTCAGTCAGTATTTTGGAAACCACATCTTAAAGAAAAACAGCGGGGCAGCTCTCACCTAAAAGGTACCTTGAGGCTTATGGCCCTGCTGCCGCCGCCTCTCCTGGGCATCCAGGCTCACCCAAGGCAGCTGGATTCCCACAGTCCTGGTAACAGTGTCCTGGGATGGCGGTGACGTCTTGCACCACGAGCAATGCTTTGGTGGCCTAGAGAGCAGGGTGCTCCGTGCAGCCGGGGTGGCTCCAAGGGACACCTTGAAGGACCTCAGGAACCTCCCTCATGTAAAGGAAAGCAAAATCACCCACGTTATATTGTTATTTCACTGCGGGTGTTCTGCTGCAGGTGCTGAGCTGTGCTTTCAAGCTGCACATTTGCAGAGGGATATTTTCCCATGCACAGAACGGCTGCACCGCCGTGCAGCGTGCAGGAGAACTGGAGGGTTTGACGGATAATCTTCCATGTCTCCTCATGGACCTCCCCAAGCCCAACCAGGGCAGGAGCAGAGTCCTGCGCTAGCGGGAATAACCCCGGCATCCTGAGCTTGGTCCAGCCCGCGCTGCCCCGCGGGGGCCAGGGGCTGCACTAGGAGCCTCCGGAGGTGCCTCCCAGCCTCAGCTGCCCTGGGAGTCTGGATACGGCTACGAGGACGGTCACCTTGACCTGGCGCCTGACATTCCCTGCTAGGAAACACTCTCCTCTTCAACCACAACCTGTAAATGATGGTTTTGTGAGAAAACACGCTCCATCCATAAAGATCCATCCCTGAAATATTTACTACTACTTTCTCGGACACGTTTCCTTTCATTATCCCTATTCAATATTCTTGTTCTGGACTCGGATTTTGGTTTATGCTACCGGTTAGGTTGCTCTGGATTGCCCCTTGTCGGAGGGCAGAGCCCTTTCCCCTTCCCCTTCCCCTTCCCCTTGCCCTTCAAAAAAAAACATATAAGAAAATATAACTGTAAGAAAAAAAGGAGGTTTTTTTCATTTAAATGTGCCTTTCCTGTTATCGCGGNCCTCTCTCTCTTCCCCTTCCCTCTCTCTCTTCCCCTTCCCTCTCTCTCTTCCCCTTCCCTCTCTCTCTTCCCCTTCCCTCTCTCTCTTCCCCTTCCTCCAAAAAAACATAAAAGAAAATATAGCTGTAAGAAAAAAATGACTTTTTTTTCATTTAAATGTGCCTTTCCTGTTATCGCGGGTTTACATTTACATTCTTAGAAGCACTCTGCTGGTGTAGGTTCCTGAGGGTGGAGATGATGGCTTGCTCTGAATGCCGTCACGGAAAGCCGGCCGCGTGCGTGGCGGGAGGAGGTTCCCGTTCCGGAGCGCTCCGTGACGTCTCCAGGCGCCTGTGGTTGCCCGAGCTCCGGCTGCCTCCAGTGCAAAAACCAAATCTCCACCTTCCTTAGAAGCACCAAGTCATTTCAACGGGCTGCAAAGGGGATGGAGACCTGCTGCTTTAATGACACTGTGTTTATCCAGCCTCAGCTGGGGTGGATGCTACAGCCTCACCTTTTGCAAGGGAAGGCAGAGCCTAGCGCTATTTTCAGATTTCTTAAGGAAAAAATAAAGCAGAACGAGCCGCAGCCCCCGTAACTGCTATTTCTGTCCCGCGTGGAGCGGAGGCCGGTGCTTTCCCTGCCGCACGCAGGGCTGTTGAGTCATCCCGAAAGCTGCGGCGCAGCAGCCGTCCTGCCGGGTGCCGTGGGCAGAGCCGAGCGCCGCGATCCGCGTCCTTCCTTCTGCTCCGGCGTGATGCCGTTGCTCGGCCCTGCCTGGCGTGCAGCAGAACCTCCCTTCCCCGCGCAGAGCTGCCTTACAGCAGCTCCCTCCCCTTCCTCCTTCTTTTCCTCGCTGCGCTCCTGCGGGACTCTCTGAATTTGGCTTCCCTGAAGGGATGTGCTGGAAGCATCCGATCTTCCCACTCCCACCTGGTGGCAGTGGGAAAGGAATTCCAGCAACAATCCTATGCTTTCAATTTAGCCTCTCCTGCGGTGCTCTGAATATATCGCTGCCATCCACGGGAAGCTAATGCCCTATTTCTTTATTAGGATTAGGACACAGGATCCAGGGGTCACGGGTAGAAAAGCAGCGTCCTGCAGGAGGGAGGGAAGCGGCGTGTGTTTAATGCCAGAAATCGGGGTTTATTTAGAGAAGTTTTTTTTATCATTGCTCTCATAATTCACATACAGAATAAGGTTTTTTCCCAACTAATTTTTGCTAGAATTTAGGACTCACGATTTACAGGAAAGGGGCACAAACGCCCAAAACCCTACAGTGTCTTTTCTGCTCTTCATCTGCCTTTCTTCTCCCATCCTTAAGCAGAGGGTGAGTTTTCACGTGTACCTCGTTAATGTCAGCAAGCATCTTGGGAAATGTATTTATTTAATAGCTTTTATTCATCCCATATGTCCTGGGAATTCCAGCCAGCAAATCTGCTCTTAGTGCCCTCCATGGGGCTATCCAGAGCGGGATGAGGAGCGAAGGGGGTTTGAGCGTGTTCTAACTGTTAATTTAGACCTAGGAGGTCACGTTCCCTCTGTAGCCCACAGAAAGATGGAGATTCCTGCTCTAACTTGTCACCCAAGCAAGTTTTTCTGTCACTGATTTAGGTCAAGGTACTACAATTCTCTTTCCAAAGGCTTGAGCAGTTCCCATGGAAAAAAAAATAATTAAAACCTGCAACTTGGCATGTATACAGCATGCATTTTGTAGAGCGAAGCTGTGTAGAGCAAGTCCTGTCTTGTTAACAGATGTAGCTATTAGTAGCACCCGTAAAAGAATAATTTGAAGATAGATGCTTAAAGAAAGGTTTGCATTTGCAGTCATGGCAAGTTCTCCAAAGTATTTCTCTTCCAATATGAACAGCATCCTAGCTGGAGTTCCAAACAATTATTTCTTCCAGGTCTTCCCCAAACATATTTGTACCAATTTTTTGCATAGCCTCCTAGCTAATGCTCAGATGCTTTTAGTCCCTCTCCATCCTGCTTTACCTTTCAGTGGTTATTTCTTTGATTTCTCTTCTCATGTTTTTCAGCTGTCTTCATTTTCCTTTAGCTTTAGGTTGACTTTTTCAGCATCATTGGGGATTCCTGCTGCACAGTTCACCAAAAGCCCTGGTTTTTGCCCCGTTGCTGTTTGCTTGGTGATACCCTGTGCCCACAGCATCGCTCCCGTGTGCTCCTTGCCCCAGACCAGGGCCTGACATTCAGTTCTGCATCTCACTTGATTGAGATAGCTGAAAAATTAGGGCCATTTTAAACCACATAGCCCAAACACAGGTTCAGAATTTTCCTGTAAAGCTCCTCTTCATTATTTCACTTTAATAATCTATCCTGTCGTATTCTGGAAGCCCTAATTACATCCCTTCTCCCCGCCAACCCATGGCAGCCGTTGCTCAGAGTAAAAAGCCTGGTTTTGGCCTGGTTGAAGTGCAAGGTAGGGTGATGCCCAGAGCCAGGACGGGATGTGGCGCCGCCAGGAAAGGGAAGAAAATGAGATCTGGGGTCGTGGTTGCAGAACTGATGTGGCTGGGGAGCAGCACGAGGGCTCTGGCTGGAGTGGTCCAAACTGCAGGAGGGGCATCAGGTCAACCCTGGAGGGGAAAAGAGACTGATTTAGAGGAGAAAATACGGTCAGATTCGCCCCTTCAATATCTGAGCAGCCAAATCTTGCTGGTATTTTTAGGTGGGAGAGCTAAGGGGACAGTGTGCGGAGCCCGAGGTGAGGCACAAGGTGGCACAAGAAGATCTCCGAATAGGATAGGGTGGAGGAGGAGAGCAAATGGGAAGCATCTCCGCGCTGGAGGAGGAGGAGATCCACATCACGTCCTCCAGCTTCCATGGGGGACACCGTGACACGTCCCAGGCGGAGGAGAAACGGGATTCAAAGGAGAGGACATTGGAATACTGGTGGCCAAAGCGCTGATAAGGTCAAAGGCGAGAGCTAAAGGTTAGGGGCAGTAAGAGGATCCGCGGGCAGGAGGCAGGAGAAGGTCTGGTTTCCCAAGCTGCCACCGTCCTGCTCTTCCATAGGGACCTGCTCCTCCGGCAGGAGAGGAGGACGGAGCAGGGAGAGCCAGTGGGAAGGCTGGATCCGGGGCGCTTGCAGCCAGGTCTTGTCCACATCATGCATCTGGATCCCGGCTGTGCCTAAGGCCGCCGCTTTTTTGTGTTTCCATAAAAATCACCTCCTTGTTTCTACCCCGATGCCCTTTTATCCTGCCCGTGGCCTAATAAACTCTCATATTGACCGTTCCAGCGTGCTCTTTACCAGCCCCTTTTAAAGCAGGCTTTCCTGCAGTGCCTGCAGCATGCTCTCAGCATTATCATCTTGCTTTACCTCTTGATTTCAGTATTATCGCTTTCCTTTAGCGTATCGGTTTCAATTTTGTTATTCTTTGGTTCAAGACTCCCTAGGATGTGCTCCTCATTTCACCAATAATAGTTGCTAAATTCACCAAATCGGAGAATCGGTCAGATGCTTTTGGAAAGAGGGCACGAGGAGGGGTTTAGGGTGCGCTGCCACTAACGCCCCTGGCACGGAGGTTATTTCAGGGGTCGGAGACAGCAGCACAAACAAAGCTTTGACTCCGTTCTTCCCCCTTCCCCAAGGCAAACTCAAACATATGTAAATATTCTTGTAAGATTCACTCAGCATCTTCTTAAAAAACTTCAGAAGTTTCCAAACCTCCGTGGACATGAATTTGGGGTAGGATCCATATTAAAATATTCATAGAGTGAGAATTTTTTTGCTAATGTTGTAGCATAAATCTTTTCTTTATTGCAGTTTAAACCCCTAGGTGCCTGGTTTTTGCCCACTGGCTCTGCAGATGTAGTGTTATTTTGTAAGTACCTCTTACTCTTTCATGATACCTTCTCGCTTCCAGCTAAGATTCCTCCCTTTCTCCCATATATCTTTCTAGACCTTGTTCAGGCATCAATACTGCTTTGTTAACCCATCTTCCTTGAAGCATTGTGTCCCCAAGGGGACATTTTAGTCCCTCTTTCAATATGTTTATGAAAATACCGACTGGTCGGTGACCTGCAGGAAGGCCCTTTGCAGACCTGCTCATTGGATTTTCCATTTGGACTTAGCTGCTCTCTTATCTCTTTCCTCCCCCGTCTGCATCCATTCTCACATGCTGTCATCATCTAGTGTGCGTTTCCCTCGTGGGAGGAAAAACCCATCATGAACATGTCATGGGGACCATTTTTATAAGAATTACTGGAATCAAATGAAAAATTGATCATGTTTAATACCTCTTTCCTGTCTTCAAGGTCAATTACCCAGTCGCAGTATGAAATAAGGTCGACTTGACAAATATTGACCATGACTAATTTCTTTTCCTCAAGTGCTAACAATAATTTGCTTTAATGCTTGTTCCAGGATATTTTCCGCAAGTTAAAATGAGAGGTCAGTAGTTGCAAATCTCAAATTTCACCTCCTGGAAAGAATCGTGGTCACGATTCTGTAGCATCCTCTTTAAACCACTGCTAGTTTTTCTCATTTGTTTCTTCTGAGTTTGTATCTTTGCTTACTTCACTTAACCTGCGGTAATAACTTGGTCATTTTTCCCCCATTTTCACAATTTTTCACTCTATCTGAAATTCTTGAATTTGAATTCTCTCTTTTGAATTCTGGTTTGTTGGAGAGGTCATGATGTAGCCAAATTGGTGTTTTACTACATTATCCTCTTTTCCCTGCTCCTTGGTGGGGTGTTTGTCATTGGGTTTTTGTATAATTTTTTAAGGAATTGGCAGTTCTCTGCGGTGATTTTTCCTGTTGCGCTGTTTCTCCTTGGAACTTCCCTGCTAATTCTCCTTGCAGCCTGCAGCACTGAAGCCCTATCGGAATCCTCTCTCCTCATTTTTCCAATTATCTCCAACTCTTTTGCCATTTGGCTCAGGGTCATCTTTAACCTCTTTCCCCTGGTTATTTTACACCGTTTGAGCAGATCCAGAAGTCCCTCTTTCCATTGCTCCTTCTCCCTTTGGATCAAACCCAATCCTACTCTAGTCCATTCCCTAGGGACATCTGCATTGCAATCCATCATCCAGGTCCTTTCCTTTAAATGCTGTTGCTACCTGCTTAAATAACTCATCACCTGGTGCTCCTGAGTTAATTATACACAGCAATTATGCACTGATGCTCAACCTGCCTTCTCTGATTGTCACCCAAGTGTTTTCAATGGCTCCTTTCCCTCATTCTCCCATTCCTCTTTGTCTATCCTGAAGACCTATTTCAAGAAAAACAAAAAGAAGAAACTCAGATGGAGTAAGTCTATGGTATTTTATTAGCGGGTAGAAGACCAAGGAAGAAGCTGTCTTCTTTAGCCTGTTTGTGACCTGCATATGACATTTAGTTTATTTTTTAGGTCTTCAAAATGTTAAGAAATGTAGGGGATATCTTCAGTGGAAGCTCTGGAGGTACCAGAGAGAGTGAGGAGCAGGGGAAATCGCACACTGTTTGGGGTAGAAGTCCCGTTTTCCTGGTCTGAATCCACCCTTGGTGCCACAAGCTGCAGGGGGAGTCGAGCCCTTTAGGGTGACATTAGTTCTCCTTCGGGATGTCCCCTTTCCTGGGGACATGTCCCCCGCTGTCCCCTTGGGTGTTCTCTATGCTGCTGAGCTAGCAGGGAGATGTCTGCATCTGTCTGGAACCAAAGGGGGAAAAACTGATAAACATGGAAATTATCAATGGAACTGATATCATCACCTCAGATTTGTGGTTAATGTCACCAAAGTGACCTATTCT
>VWPW01028090.1:77120-348950 GCA_013389825.1 Crypturellus undulatus | reverse complement strand
GCCCCCGCCCGCCGCGGGAACGGCCTCCCGCGCGCGCGGGGCTCGGCCCGCAGCGGCCTCCCCGCCCCTCACCCCCTCGTCTCGGTTTCGTTCACGGAAGATTCGGAAATTTTAAGAAATAAAAAGAACCGTCCTGAAGCTTGGCATAACACAACTCTAGATTGAATGGCGGTTGCCTTGATGACGATCAAGCAGAACAGCATTTACACGTTAAATCTGTCCAGTGACGGTGCGGGTGCTCTCAGCATTTCCTTGGAGCGTCTGAAGTGCTACCCCCCTGCTCTAGTGTTCCTGGGTACTGGAGCGGGAGCTGTCACCATGCTGTCAATTTGCAAGCTCAAGTTTTGCATCCTTGGTACATACGTTCACACTGCATGAGGGACAGCAAGAGACTGAACACACTGAAAAACATCCAACCCATTAAATACACAATTGGCTGAAAACTGTCTTAGTCAAACCACTACTTTTCCCATTTCTGCCTTAGCAATGGCAAGATAAGAGTCACACAATAGAAAATGCACTATATTATATTTAATAGAGGACAGAGCACAACATTATCCTACTTAGAAGTGCAAGCATACAAAGAAAATAAAATGCGGGAAAAATAAATAAAAGCCTGAGGAAAGATTGTAACATCTGCAACAAAGACAGTTTTAGAAAGAACATGTATGACAGAGCCACGCTGAGTCAATCCTTGAGTAAATGACCCACAAGGGCTATTTTTTTCATCTATTCCTATAACCATCTCTTAATTCAGTACAACAGTATTTCAATATGATTAGAAGCCATCCAAGTATACTTACCCATTTATCACTTCAGGCACTCAACTGCCATTAATGCAAAATACTGATCATTTTAGTTCTTCCTTATATAAAAAAAACATACCAAGAGCAAAATTGGGCAGAGCACTATAGATGTAGCTGGTACCTGCGGCCTAAAGCCTCTGATCTTTTTTTTTGCCATTCTCTCTTGCTCGATACCACTCTGTCCACACCACAAGATGCGCAGCAGGACATCACCCCATCACAGGACAGTGGGACGTCGCCCTGCTACAGTACAGCAGCAGGTCCACTGAGTGTTGTATTTAGGGGTTTTCTCTGCAGAACATGTTTTAAGTCATGCTGCGCGGAGCACAAATGTTACAGGACACGCTGGACCGAACCCTATTCCGCTAATGGTGCTCAAGATTTTTTAGAATCAGGAAAAGGCTGCTTTGACCGGTAGACTGGGAGTTTAGAAGCAATAAGGTAACTTACAGCATCTGCAACAAAAAATAATGTCTTAATATAGTGTAACATGGTGTTAGGTCACTGTAAACATTTCACTCTGACACAGCAAGCAGTGTCAGACCTATGGCTTGAGCAATGTCACAGTCCATTAGCGCTAGTTGTCTTGTCAGAAATCTAACCTTAAGGTACACAGTGTTACGTTATTACTGATCTGTATTTATTTCCAGTCCATCTGAAATGAACTGGTAATCTGGAATGACATCTGATGTGCCAAATGGCTTCAACAGAAAGCAGGCAACACAGATTTTGTATTCTTACAAAGTCCTTACAACAGCTGCTACAGATGCCTGGCCACCGGGCCTCTTCAGAACTCATCCTTTCATTTTAAAGTCTGGAAAATTAATATTACAGAGAGAGAAGATCACACCTAACTGTTCTATTATCTGTTACCAAAATCCCATGTAAGGCCATCTGCTAACTGAGCCCTGGCTGCGTAACCTCATCTATCCACTCTTTGGTTTTTTGTGTTCGTTTGACCTCATTATGAAAAGCCAATTCGAAGTGACTCTCCTTCTAATTTACCAAACTCTTGCAGTACTGCAGGAGTCACTCAGGTTTAGGTAACATATCAATGACAATGCAACGCCAACATGACAGGCAAATAATATTTAGTCCAATATTACAGTTTCCATGACACACAATTGCTTGCACTCTTTTATAGAGCAGTCTTTCATTTGAGTTAGGGGGACGCTTCCTATTTTCCACAAACTTGTACTCTTTTGCGCTTAGGTTACTGAAGTGCTGGATAAATAGTGTTCAAATACTCTACTCCCGGATTACAGGCAATTCTTTTGCTGACCTGAGCAGTCAGGGGCCTCCGGAAGCCTCTCATGTCCGTGCTCCCGGCCGAGGCCGTGGAGCGGGCTCGACCTCCGGCTGCCGTGCCGAGGTGCAGTGCACCCAGCAGAGCCCCAGTGCACCCAGCAGAGCCCCGGCTCGCAGCGCCTCGCGGCAGGGCGCTCCGCAGGCAGTTAGCGGCGCGGGCTGCCCGCGGGAGGCCGTGCGATTTGATCCTGCCCTTTCACAAGAGATAAAAAGGAGGGCGGCAGTTGCTCTCTCCTGCCTTTGATGTGCCAGGGCTGGGGCCGCGCGGAGGGAAGCTGTGAGCCGTGGGTTATTCGCTGGGGTCTGCTACAGCCTGAGCACAAAGCCACATCCCAGTCCAACGGCCAGGAACTACAGCTGTTGCTTTTCAGTTTGATCGCGTTAGCGCCTGTGTAACCCCATCAGGCACTGCTAGGTGTCGTATCGATATAAAAGGTACTCGAGCTGCTAGCCACGTGCTGGCCCCTCCGCGCCCGTCAGAGAGAATCACCTGTTTCCAGCAAATCTCTCCACCTCCCCCGGGGAAGAAAAGTGTTAAACTGCTAACAGGGAAGGGGAAACACCTGGGATGGCTATTATCGCTAGTCATCAGGGAAACAGTATTTAACTTTGTATTTGAAGCACACAAAAAATAAAGCTCTCCTCAAGCTTCTAAACAAAGTAACAAATTCACCTTCCGAGATTAACTGATAACTATTTCTAACTACTTACTCTTAAAATATTCTGGAACACCAGTAATTTAAATGTAACTAATTAAAGAGGGGTGCTTCTGCTGGCCTAGCTGGGCACACAGCGCAGGCCCTTTCTGCAGACCCTTGGCTCACGTTTTGCATTCTTGCATAAGCGAAACTGTTTGGCTGGGCTTAATTCAGGAAGAATTTTCTGAGCTCTTTATCAGTAAAATTTGGATTTGAATAATAAATACAGGGTGTAACCACCATCTTCCTTCCCCACAGAACATGCAGGAGAAAATGCTCTTAAAAGAAGAAAATGTGTCATGTAATAACCACCTTTCTGAAGAAGGCATAACCACACAGGGCTGCTGCGAAGCTGAGGTTGTCAAACCGCTCTGAGGTACCGCATTTACCCGCTGCTGTATCCCCGTCACACACACAACCGCACGGCAGCCCTCTCGCAGCTCAATGATTGCGTGCTGCATATCTCCCACGTAGATGAAAACTTTACTTCTTGCAAAAGAAGTGTGGTATAAAAGTTTCATTAAATTGGTTCGTATTTTAAACTTGAGCAGGGAAAATAGCTTCTTCCTTCTGTTGAAACCACCTAGAGCTAAAATCTCCACATATGTTTTTACTCAAAAATGTCTTAAACTGTCAGGACAGATTTACATAATCATGCACTTCTTTAATTGTTTCTATGAAGAGTCCATATGCTTTTAATGAAAATAGTTTTCAGAAATCTTTAGAAAAAATGTTCAGAAAACTTGTATTGATTCAAACATACACCAGTAACATCTAAAAATACTGAAATTTGTCTAACAGTTAAAATATGGACAGAAAATCGGTTTCTTTTCAACATTTAATAGATCTGAGGAGAGCAGACTTATGCTAAACGGCAAACAGCAGGTGAGTGGCAGGGAGGCCTTTCTCTGAACACTACCCAAACACATGTCCTGCCATGGGATGAAGTGCTCAACTCCCCGTTTACATTATGGATGCGGCTCCAGATGCAATGAGACTTTGTAACATATAACATGTTCCAAGGAACACCGCCCTGTTGCCCACCTGGCTTCTTGTCGAACATCAGCTGCACCATGAAAGCACACGGATACGGCAGGCTCGTAAGAGCCCTCTTCACCCAATACTTCTAAAGCTAAGTCTAAGAAAACTCCAGCTTTAAATAATCCCTAAAATATAAAATACAATTGTGTCCATCTTATAAATAATCACTGTTTAATGAATTTCAAATTGTTATTAACACCCTCAGAGACAAAATTACTGTTCACTCTTCCTCTAGATTCAATGATATTTTAGCAGCACACTGCTGAAGATGAATCTGAGGCTGTCCCCATTAAGTTTCCTCTTTTTCATCTATTTAGAACTGCTACTGTGCTGACCCTGCAATCATAGCATTTTGCTTCAGACAAAATGTCATCCTAAATTCTTGCTGAGGAGGTGTGCTTTTGCACAGTGCGGGCCTGCAGCTATATATCTTAATCAAGCCATTCTCCAAACTACCCCACAACTTTCAGTTAAGCACATTGCTATTCCCAACTGTGGAGCTGGTTGCTGTGCTTTGGTGAACAGCTGCTGCTGTTCTGCACCTGGTGAAATGAAGTGCAGACAGACGAAGCTGACAACACGCTTTGGGATTCATCTGGATGAAAGGTAAGTCTAAAGTCATTATCATTATTACCAGCTAGATATGCCGTTGGCAGTAAGATTTCAGAGATCGAGTCAACTATATTGTTACCCAGGTTCCTCTGACCTTGAAATCCCTTGAAAGGATATCATATTTGCTTCTTCTCAAAATGTAAGGTAACAGCAGGAATTAAAGTGATTAAAAAGATGAGACCACGGCCAATCATACATCACTGACTGAAAATAGGTCCAAAAATATAAAGACACTATCAAGAAACAGATCAAATGGGATTTAGTCATGTGTCGCATACCTGAGTAGCCTAAAATGGGGTATGAAGTGGTGAGCATTGGACTACTGGATGAAACCGCTACTGCAGTCCCTGCATGACCTCGGAGAGAGGCTTGCTTGCGGTTTTGAAGTTATTAAATCTTTCCACAAACTGAACTGAATCTTGAGGTGGCTTCATACATAACGTTCTGAGAATAACAATGACCCCCCAAAAGACAGGAACTCTTTGAAAGTTGTTTGAACTCTCTTTTTCATCCATAAACTTACCTGTCTGATTTTCAGTTACTTGCCCACAACTGGAACTACATCTTCTGCAACACATGTCCCTTCTGGTGGAGAAAATCTATGGATTTTGTAGCAGTAATTGCGCGGGATGCTTGTCAGAAGCACAAAGTGCAGCAAGAACCTCGTTATTATGAAGCAAGCAATTGTTGCATCTTTGGGTAAGTGCTCATTGGCATAAACACGTCTCCAAAGAAATACTTGGTGTTACAGGCCTGCTCCAAGAGAGGCCAGTTGGCTGTAGTAAAGCAGCTCCGGCACATCTTGGACTTTTCAAAAGATGTTTTGCTCCTTACCAGGTTGATGTTAGTGCTTTCAGTAGCGCACAACAAGCACCAGCAAAGCTGCTCTGTTGGCAACTTAACATCCTGCTGGTAGCAAACGAAAACAAATGCCTGTATCTAAGAGACTCCAGTTGTTAACTATAAAGATGTTGGTGCTTTTTGGAGACCTGCTGTGAGGAGACAGTGCTGTATGAGCTCCCTGGTCACTTACAGAAAAATACCACAGTATTACTGGAAAACTTCTTACTTGCCTGAAAAATCTCTTTCACAGAGTATCTTCAGAGTCTGTTTCTAACATTTTTACTTAAAGTAATTCCTGGCCACTGGGAATCTGCAGAAATACAGTGTCACTGTGGAGACCCCCTGCAAGCTCCGACATCCACCCTGCCAGCCCGGTCTGCGTCCCGTGCAGCAGGGGAGGCTGGCTGAAAAGACATGGGTGGGATACAAGACACTACGAGGCCTTCAAATCTCCACATCAGTATTTGGTCATATCAATAATCCTAAATCCTCATTTCAACAACTCCAATTAAAGCAACGTGTAGGATTTACACTGCCAGGTCATTAATTTCCACACAAAGCTTCAAGAATTATTTTTGACCTGTCAGCTCAGAAGATTGTGATTTTGGCTCTTTTGATAAGGTGCCTGTTTCCTCACAGGAAAAATAGCTGTTGCAAACAGCTAAGGTGCTGATCCTAGCATTTTCCAATCTGTTGATTGGAGAGTACCTCCTGCTTCAACCTCCAGATAAACGGAGAGTCACCACTTTCACAGAGAGGACCACCAAAGCAAGCAGAAGGAACGGAGAGTAAAGCACTATAAAACCATAATTGTATCAGGTTTTGTTTCAGCAATGCCTGAAATGTCTAAAACTAACATTTTTTATTACCATAGTACATCTACAAGGAACTGGGACGAGGAGCAATGCTAAACAGAAAGCAATAAAGACTGAGCAGGCAGAGCTTCCCATGTAATAGTAAAGAAGAAGCATCAGTGAGCAGGGATATACATTCAGTGGGGGCCTTCAGGGTCTATTTCCCTGTCTCACACTTCTTCATACAACTATCAACAATCTAGATACTGGTAGAAAGTTCTGGCTGATAAAAACAACAGGGAAAATAAAGCTTTGTGTTGCTAGCGTCACAGCCAGGTCTGAGTGAGAAATAATTTCTGTACTTAGGAAACTGTGAGAACATGAAGTAGAATTCATGTCAATGCTTACAGCTCCCCATAAGGAAGGTGTTGGGGCTGGGAAATAATCTTTACTGCTTGGAGCTTATCAACAAGGCTGAGAAGAGACTGATCGGTTTGCATCGGAACAAACCCATGAGAACAAAACCCTGCTTACTTGCCAGCAAAGCTGTAGAGCTGAGCTTGCTGATGCCACTGAATGATGACAGAGACTGGGGGCTTGTGCAACCATGGGGAGCGACACATCCCCACTCCAGTCCCATCTTGTGGGAGACTGCAGAGACTTTGGCCTGTGCCCTTCTGAGTCACTTTTATGGGCAACAACTTGCTTTCCCACTATATTAGGTCCCGCTCCCTGGCCGTAGTGCAAGCAGGCGCTCGCAGAACGATTGCGGAGCTCAGCGGGAGGCCCTGCTTTCCTGTGCTCCCACAGGGAAGGGAAATGAGAACAAATGCAGAGGCATCCAGGCCCCTCCAATCCTCCAGGAAAGCTGTAATAACCTGCCTCCAGCAAGGAGCACAATCCGACAGGACTACAGTCATGTTGCAGGACTTCAGCCAGTGACCTAGGGGGGATAATTAATAGTCTTTTCCGTATGCAGCGACCAAATGTAGTTTGCCCTGTCTCTTTAATCTTAAGGTTTCTCCTTGAGGCCTCCCTTGAAGCAGCAGGGATGGAGAAGGGGTAACTAGTGAGCAGAGCATGAGACAAAGTGCCACAGAGTTTTCTCAGAATCTCCCTGGGCAGCGTGCCTGGCCACTTCGGAAGGTGCTGGCTCACACGGAGAGCGACCTGGTGGCTTTACTGCCTTTTTTTTTTTTTCTGAGGAATGGTTCAACAGTCATGATGATACTGGCATATTCACCATGCATATGCCTAGGGCACTAACAGTATTCTGCTCTCTTGCATTTTCCCATTAGGCACCCTGATGTCTTAGCACACAGATTGCTTCAGCCGGGCTCAGCATAGGAACAACCAGAGACATGTGGTAGTCTACAAAGCAAAGAAGGCAAACAACGCTGTTCCTGCGCTCTGTGAACTTTGTGTAGGCCACAGTTGACAGAAAACAAATGAAATAATTGCACTTAAGGTGCTAAGGGGCAAATATGCTTAATAATTGAGTTTGCCCTGCACCCATCTCCAGATTTTGCAAAATTAACCTAAGAAAAATGCTAAGTATGCCAACATTTCAATGGTTTCATGTCCTGCCCAGTGACTGAACTCCCTTTTACACTATGTGAGACCAGCAACACAAATTTTCCCTATGATCAGCATCTGTTTAAGACGTGGGCTTTAGTGGTTCAAGAAAAGCTTTCTGTGCTGGGCAGTCAGACAAGTAATTCAGGAATTATTTTTCTTTCATGAAAAAAGAGAAGCATCTGTCCAGTCAAGCAAATTAATCAATTATTCTGCGTTATGAAATACTCTTTTTATAACTATTGACATTTCAGTCAGTAGTGCCACATGTCAATAGTGGTTTTATTGCTCACATTTGAAGTGGAGCTTCCAGGACAGGATTCATCTAAGTTGACATTGTCTGATCAGCAGCATATTTCCTGCTCCTGTGAGCATATACATTATTTATACAGCTTTGCACTGAAGCATGTTTGTGCTAGTATGAGAAAGCTTGTAAGATCTGGCATGCTTTTCATGTCTTGATACAAAACATAAGCTTAGAACCACACGTGCTTTCTGCAATAATTGTGGTTCCATGTTAGGAAGTCTCCAGAATTTGTTTTCAAACCACAGCTTACCCAGGTTTCTAGTCCTGCCTGACTCCCCCTTTTCAAGCACAGTACTTAACACATAGGTCTTAAGCATTGTACATACCACATTTTCTTCAGTCCCTCCTCAGATTATTGCTGAGCTCCATGAACATGAAAACTGGCAGGTCTCACATCCCCTCTGATCACGTACTATTAGATCACTGCTAATTTTTTCCTGTTTCTCACTTCTCGCTATTCCAATGGTAACTGGCAAACTCTTTTTTTTTGTGGATCAAGTGCTATTGTTCCAAAGAAACTTCAGATGTGTGCTAGCAGCTTCACTCCAGATGTTCTCCCCCATGGCCTCACTCCATTCTCAAATTTATCAAAGAAAATTCATTACTATTAGTGAAAAATAAATGACAGTTGATTATGGCTTCCAGAGCTTCAACTCAAGAACAATATAAACTTTAAGGATTTATTTTTAAATGTTAATACAACCTCAGCTATTGTATTTAAATAAAATAAACAAAAGACTGCATACCTACTTAGAGTGATAAATAAGCTGCATAAAGGATGATACAGCTCCTGGGCATGAAATCCATACAGATCATTCCCTTGCATAATTATGATTATCAGACATGATAAAGTGACACTGTTGAAATATATTAGTCTTTAGGAGAAACAAAATAACAAGATGATTCACTGACAAAGGAAGATAATTATTTGACAGTATTGTTTCAGTAACAATCTCCACGTTCTGAGGAGAACACCTGCATAGTACCACCTTCTTCTTTAGAGAAAGGAGAGCAATATTCAAAGTTGATAGCTGACAGATTTGATTACAACGCAGAGCACATAGGGCAGACCACCTATAGAGAATGATTTATTGCTTCATATAAAAGCTGGTTTCATAACTTACATTTGTCTTAATTTAGCTCAAGACAGCAATTTCTGTCTTATTTTATTTAGAAAGCAAACCAGGTAAAGTATTTAGAAACCTTTTCATTTTCTATCTTAACAGTTTAATATGAACTGCTGCCACTTGCTAGATAAGAATCATTTCAAACTCATGATTTAAGGCTCATTAGCATACCCCTGTCGTACAGAAAAGAACCCGCCGAGCATTTTGCACATAGGCACATCATTCCTGATTATTTCAATTCAGTTTTAAAGGATCTGTGACAGGGCTACTGAAAGGCTTGTCAGAGAATAGGGAAACATTATGACATTCCTTCCCCATATCCCTTTCCAGCACATGAAATATGAGGGACATTTCTAATAGAATCAAGGCTAATTTAAGACATAGTTAATCTTTTCTTTTAAGAGTGCTCTGGGAGGGGGCGGAGGGGAGCAGCTCTACCTCTAACACACAGCAGCTGCTCTTCAGCTCGTCCCTGTATTCGAGTTCCACCACATACCCCGGTCACTACAAACACAGACATCCAGACTGCAAGGCAAACTGCAGTGCTCCCGGCCTGTACTTCACAAGCTACAATGTCCAGACACACTTGAATTTCAATACTTTTTTAAAATGTCCAATAATAATTAAAATATGCCTGGTGTTTTCTCTCATTCTATGTTTGTTAGCTGAAGAACAAAGAATGTTTTAACCAAATGGAAACTACTTTTCCAAAATAGCATTTTGGCTGCTTTAAGGAGATTCAATTATCTGTTCTACAGTATGACTGATTCTCCCTGAAATTGTTTTGTGTTTTCAGCTACCATCCATTAATGCTGCAGCTCCACTGACCCTATTACACTTCATACATCCACCAAAAGCTGCCTGACGGCTCCAGGCCTGACGAGGCAGAGGCCGCGAGAGGAACCTCTACAATTCACTGAGCACAAGACTGCTCACTGGTGAGGAGAAGCTGCACGAGGAGTGCAAAGAAGCCCCTCTGCATGCGACTCAGCGTTGCAATGTGCTAAACGAGCAGATGGCACCATTTTTGAATGCATCGGAGATGAAAGTGGGAGCTGGATCACTTAACATAGAAGAACTGAAGAAACCTTCAAGAGGAGGCGAAGAATAGCTGAAGTGCAGAGATACTGATGACATCCACACCAAAATACTGAGGGACAAAGCTTCTGAAGCGCTGCTGAAGATCCTCAGAACACTACCCAAAATGAACAGGCATTGCTATCTGATAGGAACAGAAGCACCAGTGTGAAATAGCTGAAGGGCAACCCACCTCAATGGGAGAAATGCAGACAACTCCTTTACCCATTAAAAAAATAAACAAACAAAAAACTTTTTTGTTCTCAAGTCTTTGCTTAATCACTTTGAAAATCATACAGAAAAGATGCATACCAAAAATCAAAGGGAATTTTGATAGAAGCAGTTGCTTCAAGATTACACTTTCCTGCAGCATGTTTCTAACAATAAAAAACGCTAGACAAGATGTAGATGTTTCTCTACCCAAACTCTCAGTTTGGGATAGGAGGAGGAAATAGCATTCCCTGAGACACCATGGTTCTTCTCGGCACCTGTGCTATTCCTGCTGTACTTCCAAACAATACTGGGGTGAAAAGCAGGCAAACCCACAAGATTAGGAGCAATCTGAGTCTTGGAAGTTCTGCATTCCAAAGCAAGTGTCCTGAGGAACTTGTATCAATCCAGAGACAGAAGGGATATCTGCAAAATGAGCGTGTGTGTGCAGCTGTCCTCAAAGTTAGGAATTTATCAATGCCTGTGGTAATGACACTTCACTAAAGTTCCGCACTGTGCTACAGATTCTATACGAAGGGTCCCCCAAGGCTCCTGTTAGGAATGGCCTCAAGAGGAGCCTGCAGACCTTCCCACCCCACTGGTGACTTTCAGATCGGCACAGACCTCTTGCAGGAACGAAATAACATTCTGCAATCCTAGACATGTCACTTATTTGCTCTTAGTCTGGCCCTCCTTCTCCATTTCTTCCCTATGGCATTACCATACAGCAATCAAAGCTACACAAAAGTGTTTTATTTTATGTCAAATCTTTTTTTTTCTTTCTTTTTAAGACCGCTATTTTGCAAACAGAAATATCCCCAGTTTCACTAAAGAGAAACGAGATACATTATTTTTGCCTCCATAAACCTTGGCCCTTCCTCCTTGCTTGTCTAGTGATCCAAAACTGAGAACATGCCAAGACATTGCAATATAAACGTTTAATTGGTTTTGTCAGCCAAACAAAAAAGAGAAATGTTTTCAAGAAACGATTATGTTTAATATAAGCCTGTAGCACACTACCTGATATATATCAAATCTTTATATGACAAAGTTGTAAGGAAAACCTATAAAAAAACAATGAAATTCCCTGGCACAAAATGAAAGGCTCAGCGTGGCCAGAGCTGGGGAGCGGACGAGCGCAGGAGGCAGCAGCAGTCGGGCGTGCGGCGTTCCGGCCAGCACCGCACCGGGAGGCAGGCCTGGCAGCTCCTGAAGTGGCAAAGATGGTGCCTTGGTCAGAGGAAAATCTGAGCATGTTTCATACTGTTATACCAAATCCTCAAGTTGGATATAACCTCAGAGTATCAGAAATATTTTTCATAAAGGGAATACTGTTAAACATACAGCACAGGCAGAATTAACTCTGTAAAGTTCTTATGCCAGTGCAACGTTCAGGCAGCTTGTTACATCCATATTTCACCTTCTTGAAAAAGAAATTGTTTTCATTCCTTATAGTGCTGATTCAGGCTATTTTACAGTCAGCCACCTGGTTCCTTTTCCCTTTCTTTTCTCATAGATTGCGCTGCTGGCAGCAGGGCAACCCAAAGAAGCACCAGCTTGGGGTTTATCCTACCAACAATGTGGCAAGGTCTCAGATCTTATTTATTTCACGTATCACACTGCGGCGTAACACACAACCATCGAGAATTACGAGCCACTGCTCTGCCACGTTACATGTGCCTGTTGCTGGGGCAGCTAACAGATTACTGACATGATCCAAAATCCAGAAAATATAAAAGAACAACTTAAAAGACACAGCTATCATGAGCAGCTGAATAATGACATGCTACTCATCAAGCAAGCAAGAGAAAAAAAATCTCACTAGAGATAGACCTAAGTTGTTTTGCGGCTGATGCAGATAAGGAAATGAATAGGACAGGGCCAGCAAAGGCTACATACTCTGCAAGCTTTGACACTACTAATGGTGTAAATTAGGATTAGGGAAACAGCAACACTGCAGTGTCTTGGTGCTCACACTGCTTTTACCAAAACTGAAGCCAAACACAACTAGGTCATTTAAAAACATAACCTTGGCTCTTTAAATAGTATTAGTTTACTTCCAAATCTTATTTGTAACTTATAATTAAGACCAGTCAAAATTAGCATGGATATGGTTATTCCTTTATGGCCACTGCGGCCTTGCTAAAGAGGACGAGCGGGAGGAACACGGCAGAGCTGCCGCCCTGAGCACGAGCCCAGGCCGTGCGTCACGTGCCCCACGCGTGCTACGCTCTCTGCACCGCCCTCCTGCTGCCGCGCGTCGTCTGCCCGTCCGTGCGTGCGGCCCGGCCCCTGCAGCAAAGCCACGCTGCTCAAGATCAGCACTCAAAAGGCACAAAGGGGGCAGGATGTAGCTGCCAGCACCTTAGGTCTTTGGGCCTTCCACTGACTCAGCTGGCATTTCCCAACTGGGATCACAGAGGTTTTCCTGCCTATCTGCACCCCCATCGGCCACTGTCTGCCCAAGGGCCCGGGCCTGGCTCGAGACAGGAGCGAAGGCTCCTGCGCTCTGCGCGTCTTCCCCTCCGCTTCAGATAACACATGTGGCCGTGTCTCTGCAAAACAGGATGTTTCGAGAAACTAAAAGAGGCAATGCAGAGAAAACAAAAGCTTCACATCACACATTAATCCAGGAGGTTTGGAAAACATTTGTGTTTTGAAATTTTAACAGCAAATTTATTTCCACTCCTCTCCTGCTTTCTAGCCTGTGAGGCTCTATCTGGCCCTCATTTGCTGTCTCAGCTAGCGTATTTGTTTCAAATATAATTCTGATGAAGTAGTTTGAGGAGTAACGTTTGACAGGAGGAATTCAGCTAAGGAGCTTATCATGCATTTCATGAGGTGTCAGATGGTCGGTAATAGAATATTTGGAGGAGAATTCAAATAGACCTGAGGTTATAAGAGTTATTCAACAGCGAGTTAATGAGAGAGAGAGCGTGCTTTTATTGAACCATAGCTTTTTTGAAAAGCATTTACTATGGAAACCAAGCTCTGTGAAAAGATCTAGAATACAAGAGAAACCACAGGTGTGGTGTCTGAACCAGCTTTCTCACTGAGGACACAAGACTTTTAAAGCCTGGTAGCAGGGGGTGATTGGATAGGAAGATAAAAATCCCTGTTCAACAAAAGCAACGTCTAGTACCCTGTCCTGAAGACTGCAGTTTTTGGTGATAAAGAGCACGCTGCTACACTCCTTCTCTATATGCATTTCATTGGCTTGAGAATATTTCATTAAAGATCACTTACAAAGGCTTAGCTATTTTTTTCTTTTTCACTCTTCACATGGACTTGCAACCCCTCCTGATCATTTGTCTAACTGACCTCCTCATAAAGCAGTACTGGAAACATTATTATACAGATTAAAAAATCATGTCCACCCAGGAATGTCTAGATGAGGCAGCGGGCAGGACAAGAGCAGGGCCCTGTGTGAGATCTGGTAACAGCCACCAGGCAAGAAGCCTTTGACTGACCTCTGAGAAACCAAAAACTTGCAGATTAAACTCCCATAGACTAACATTTTTTTTCAAATCCTGGTGGCTCAGTATATGAACACATGGACTCTTACTAAATGCACCCCTCCTCGGCTATGAGTACATTTATATCCCCGAGATGCACTTCGACGTGCACACCTGGAAGGTGCTCGCTTTTGCTCTGCATCTGCAAAACCCTCTCCCTTCAAGAGCTTCTAGAGTCGCAAGAGTACTGAGGGGCACTAGTCATTTGTGCATTTTAGGTTAAGTTCATTGTGTCTGCTTGTTAAGATAAACTTTCTGTGAAAGAAGGTCACTTGGAAAAAGAAAGTCTATCGGGTTTGTTCACCAAAACGAGACAAAAACAAAACAAAACCCAAAACACCACAAGAAAAGAAAAGCTAGGCTGCTTTACAACTTCTTGTCAACCAGGTGATTGAGAATTGGCTGAGCTACACATTTCAATATTACCTGCCCACACCCAAGGGATGCACAGGGAGTGGAGATGAACAGAACTAGATGTTCCTTCTTCAAATTGCACCTATTATCTAATGGACTAGTAGAAACATTTCCCACAATAATAATATGCATAAGCCTCAAAAACTACTTTTTGGCAACCTTGACGCCTTTAACTTCATTGAAGTATTAACCGGTACATCACCCATCTAGTTTATTGAAATGATTTAGGAAAAAATGGAGCTATTGTTTGCTCATATTTTAAGCATAGCCAAAAAAGAAACTTGGGACTGGCATTTTCTCCATAAATATATAGAGCTTTAGAACCACAGACTGTTTACATGGGTGACACAGACTAAAGTGTGTCCTGCTAATGCTGTAAGTGCAGACAGCGGATTCTGTTCTACGAAGAACCTCAATCAATAGGGCTGTCAAGCTACACTCTGGTGAAGAAACTAGTTATTGATGAAAAAAGCAGAAGTCAAAGGAAAAGAAGAACTGGATGAAGCTGGATAACGGATTTTGTTTGAAAAGTTAGGAAAAAAGTCAGATTGACTTTTAAATTGAACCAACTGAATATGGAAATTAGGAAGAAAAATGTTGGGTTTTGAGTTGTCAAAGAGCATAACGTCTCTTTCAGTAAAATGAACATTTTTTTTTCCATTTTCACTAGACCAGATGAAAGTTAAGTGGCACCTTTAGGACCCCTGTTTTGTACCTGCTACCACTGCAAACTGTCCACCACGCAGTTCAGAAACCACTTCCTTGCGTATCTGATTTGCAGGAGGCTTGCCCGCGCTCAGCAGCAGTTAGGCGAGATTACATCGCAAACAAGCCGCACCACATGCCCACAGCCCCGGGCGTTCTGTTCCTCCCCGGGATGCTCCCCAAAGCCTTCGGCCAACACAACTGCTAATTACGTGCTAGTTTTACTACCCTAATGAAGAACTGCTCTTAGAGGCAAACTGTTTTGAAAACAGCCTTGCTGTCGGAGCATGTGAAGAGCTATGTTACAAATACTCCATTTAGCTTGCAGCACAGACAGGGAGCGAACCAAAACACAGAATATTTCTACACACAAAAAGGCTAGTAGGGCACTTCAGATATTTATCTCTTGTGGCTTCTTTTTGGGTCAGAAATGACCACACTGCCAAGAGCACAGCACATCAATGATTACCCAGTCCTATTTATATTTCCCATATGCCAAACAACTGCGACAGAAGGCCCGCCATAACCTCTGTCATTTTGCTGTATACAGTCTGCTGAAGGGATTCCACAAATAGCAGTACTGTACATCTACAGTAATAGAGGAAAATAGGTAAATATGTGTTATTGGCAGGTTTTTTTTGCTTAATACCTACAGCCAGGTTTGTAATTTTTCTATGGCTGCATTTAGCACAGCTGCCATCATTCAATGTGTGCATGTTTACTGTGTATAACATTACTATATTTATATTAGTAGTGTATCCAAATATAATTTTATGAGGGTAAAAAACTGAGGGAGTGGTGACTGAGTCAGGATCCCACATATTAGATTTCCATTTGGAATAGGTTTCCCAAGGTATCTAATTTCCCTTGCAGCTCTGCATGTCTGGGATTTCTCAATGTCTAATTGATGGAAAATATTATGTCTGTGTTTTAATCCAATTCCTAAAAGGCATTCACTTTATATGGTTATAAGTCATTTAGTTGGGTATGCCAGCAGACACTTTTTGGTATTGCCATACCAAAGAAATCGTGTTAGATTTTCCATAACAGGCATACATTCCTGTGGCTGCTGCGTTTTAGCTTTTTCTTTTTTTTTTTAAAACCATCAACAATATGTCTAACAATATCCCCTTAAGAATTACAAAAGCAAAACATCAAATATTTGAAATTAATTCCCTAAAGGCCTATACAGATGAAAAAAAATCTCTGAGTTAAGAATTAATCCTGTAGAAAGAAGAAAATGAAATGCAAGTAACGGGAAAGCTGCCACTAACTAACATGGTAAGAAGGAAAAAGAAATTTCTAAAAAGAAGGCTCATCTGTTAACACTGAGTCCATGTGCTGGGTAGGTTCATGAGGAAGGAACATTTTGCTAGAAAAAGAAATAGGATGAAGTATTTTTAATTCAGATTTTAGAAAATTACATTCATACCTGATACATCTCCACTATAATCAAATACAGGCACCTGCTCCCCTTTCATCTCAAAGACCACCAGCAGAACAGATACAAGAGGAAATTTCAAGTTGATTTACAGAACTAAAATACACCTTTCCTTCCTGTGCTCTGAAAAATGGCCCACTGAACTCTGGATTCAGATCAAAGATGGGATGACTGAGAAAAATCATTGATATATTTAATGGAAGTGAAAAATAATAACTAAAGATGTGACTTAAAAAAAATCTACAAAATGTAGACCTTGAGCAGGTAATTCAAAAGCTCATAAAACCATCCAGACCTGAGGTTTTCCTCAAGGCCTTTTCATGCTAAAACAGTGCTTCAGCCAAGCAGTTGCAGTTCCCTGAGTGACAACAACCAGCTTAGTCAAAAATCACAGATCCAAAACCCAATAACCTTACAGCACACATGGAAAAGGCAACCTATTATATATGATTTTTGAAAACAAAGTTACTAATTCCAGTTATATATTCATCTTGCTCCAAGAAGCAAGCTGAGACTGTTACAATGGTGTGTTTTATGTTAAAATTAAGGATTTATACATATAGTGTTTTCAAGCTAATAGTTCAGATATGCTTATTTGCAAGCTTGCAGTCATAGGAAGACCTAGGTGTCAGAGACTATCATCACTGTCAAGAATAGATCCTGCTTATGCTGCACATAATGGGAGAAAGACTCTCTGAAGTACTCCTTGTTTTCTATACTTTCAAATTGAAAGCTCAAAAAAATGTACTTAGGGAAATTCAGGATTCGTTAAAAAACTGCCTGACAAGGCCAAGAATCCTTTTTTCTTGCAGAGAGAAGAACTATATGAAACTGCAATCTTCTACTTACAGTATAGTATGGACAAAATTCAATTATACCCATGTAAAGGAAGCAAACACTCACAAGAAAAAAATGATGATCCCTGACCACAGAAAGAATAGCTCCTTTGAGAAAAGATTAAATCAATGTACTTAACCTTTACATTCCAGAAGACTGCCAAATTGCCTCACTTTGGCAAGGACGCTTGTATAAACAATCATCAATTAAATTAAAAATCTGGAAGATAAATCTGGTTGAATTCCTTCTGGGAAAGTCTCCTGTAGATGTAACTCAAACACCAGCAAAAGGAGAGACCAATATAACAATTCCAATGAATCTAATGTTTGTAATTCTTTTAAACACATGCTGCTGGCTAGCTGCAATTACAGCCCAGTTGCCATGCAGCCACACTCAGGCTAGCTGGGACGTGCCAACAGGTACACCCCAAACAGCATCTGCACCACTTCTCAGCAGGCTTCCAGCTGCAGCACCAAAGAGAGTCACCTTGGCAGCGCTACCCTGTGTCTGGCAGGCACCACAGGGTCTTCAGCTCCCTCTTGGCTACCTAAGGGCCTTGCTGGGAAGGGGTCTGGGCCCTTTCAGTGACATTTCAGCACAGTCAAATGTAAACTGCCTACAGGAGCCCCCCAGGTCAGGAACCCCATCCCAGCCAAGCGCTGCAACCTATAGCGAAGAACTATAGCTTGTTTTAAATCCTTTGAGTCCCACGCAGGACATCTGATTGGACCCACATACAACTATACTTCTGCTACCCAAAACTAGTTGTACAGCTGCTTCTACAAAGCAGTTCACTGTGTCGTGCAGATATGTCCATACTTTTAAATCAAAAAATTAATTCAAAGTTTAAACTTGTTAAGAAGGTTCAGCTGACTGGGAGATCAGCACTTCAGAAAGTGGGATTTTGCTCTACTGCATCTACAGTTCAACATTCCACTCATCAAAACTTCACTTAAGCAGTTGATTGAACTCTTTCCAGAGACTTAAACATGTTAGATATCAAAACTATATCCCTTATCTGAAGAATTTCCCAGTTCAGCTTAAACTGAGTTATTAAGAGAACTAGCAAGCAACATTGTAAGGAGAATAAGAGGATGACAAGGTTGCTTCTGCAGGCAGTTGGATGGATTTTAATTTTAATTCTTTCCAAAGTACATACACTGGCTATTCTGTTGTGAAGGCTTTATGAGAAATCAAGATAGTATTTTTATCTCTCTTGTCTCTCCTGTCAGACATAAGGCAGCGAAGCTGCAGAAAGGACCTTTTGGGCACAGGGTATCAAGAATGAAAGCAAACCTTTATAGCTGCTACAGTATTGTTGGGATCGGTTTGATGGACATCACTATTTCAGGCTTCCTGCCAGCTCTCCAGAAACAGCAGCCTTGTGAAAGCCAATCACCAAACTTGTGCTTTGTCCCCTGCAGTACCTCTTCACAGCTTTTAAACTGCAGGAGATAAGGGTTTCTTCACAGCAGAAGGGTAACAGCCTTTCTCTCCCCTTTGCTCAAACAACAGCCTCAAGGCTAAGGCCAAGCCCCTGTACCCAGGGTATAGGGAAAAGCTGTGGCCATGAGAGACCTAGATTTCACCTGGGAAAAGACCTCAAACCACCCGTTAACAGCCAAGAACCTCCCGTCTCCAACAGTAGCACAGATCTGGATAACACTCTATGGGCATGGGCTAGAAGGCACATTGTCAGGAGGCCCTTCATACATTATTGTTACTATACACACTGCAGTGGCAGACTCACCATGTCTGGAGGGTTTGGGCCTCGGTGTTTCTCGTGCCTCCCTCACAGCTCAACTNCTCACCATGTCTGGAGGGTTTGGGCCTCACAGTGCTTCTCGTGCCTCCCTCACAGCTCAACTCCTTTGACTAAAGGCCAGAGTTTTGTCCTGGATCTTCTCCCTCCAAATATGCTACGAGTGGAATGTACAAAATTGTGTTTTCTCATTGGTTAATCGCACATATGGAAAGATCTTAGCACGCACACTGTCAGTCTTTTTTATTTTTTTCATGAAAAATACATACCTGACTGTGCAGATACAGTGCAGGGCAAGTTACTTTAACTATCAGGCCTCAGTCTCTTAGAGCAAACCCTTAAGAAAACTACGGCTTCACACTGGCACTGGTGCTTCGGTACCTCCATTTTACATCTGGTGGACATGAGACAACTGGAAACGAGATATACCCTTGCCCAAGTCAGAGGATATTTTATAGCCAAATATGTTCTCATTAGCTTTCTGGCAGAGATACTGGAACTATTGCTGGCCTGTACGTGCCTGTATGAGCAAATGGTGTGCATAATGTTCCTACCACATCTCTAGTTGGAACTACTTCCAGCTACGACCTGCCATTGTATTCAATATACCTCTAAAAGATTAAGGTGGAAATTTTCTAAAGAGGCTGAGGAAGTCAGCGGTAATCTAACTGCTAGATTTCTTTTGAAATTTCACCTCAATTAGTTTTGGCTCAATTAGAGTTCATGCAGGACAGTGTACACAGTCAAATCATATTCTGAGTATCAGAAACTGCACTGCTATCTTAAATTTTGCCATTTCTAACTGATTACTGCTTTGGTCAATAAGCCAGAAACCTTTAGACCAGATTTCCTTTATATACGTCTGCCAGGTTAAGCAAACAGAGAACTGCCTAGTCCTCTGTTCATCTTCAGTAGTAGCTGTCACTCAGGCATCTGCCGCTCTGACTTGCCACAACCCTCATCTCACACTGACCAAGTGCTGGCTTAAAAATGCAGATGTGCAATGTCTCTGAAACTGCACTTACAGAGAGGCTGCTAGGGAAAGGAAATACTTTATTTGCACTATGCACTGAAATTCCTAAGCTGGATAGTTGTATTATTTATCTTTTTTTTTTGTGTCTGCATGTGTATGCACATTGATCATTAAACTTGCTGGTGACAGATTTGCATTACTGAGGTAGAGAGTAAAAACTCAGCTAGAAAATGCAGCTGTGCAATACAGACAGTAGCATCAGCAGTAGCACAACCATGACAATTGACTTATTTTTCAGAATATTATACAAACTGATATGAGAATAAATCTTGTCATCACCTCCAATGGCTAGATTTGGTACTACTTTGTTGGGAGAGAAAAGGATAAGCCTTTCAGAGAGATAATAAACCTGGGCAGAGCAAAGCTGTGACTCTTCTGCCTGCAGAATGGTCCTTCTCTAGGAAGGTGCACAATAGCACACAAGAAAGTAAATAAGTTTAGGGTAGGTCTGGGACACAGTGAGAACCTTCTACTTGAATCTCCTTCCCCTGAGGAAGCCTCTTTTCCTTTTGTCACCACCTTGTTCCTGGTACTTAACAGGGAGAAAAACTGATTGAGAGAGAAGAACAGTAACAAAGCAGGAGCTATCTGAAGAGGGAGGCAAGGAGGGTATTTAGAGAAGCGGCCTGTTCTCATGCTCATTATCTTCTCACCAAATGAAGCCTTCTTACCCACCTGTGCATTGTTCTCCCCTAGCTGCCCTACTTCTGTTTATTATGTAGCATTCATTAACTGGTTCTAGGGATAGCAATTGAGAGTGAGTAATTATCTCCCTAGCAAAAAGAATAAGGGTCAGATTCTTAAAGGTGACTGCTGAAGGTCTAAAAAAGTAGAAATGAAAAAACAATTAGGCCTTTTTTTTTGCTGCTTTGCGCTGCCCTCCTCCCCTGCACAAGATAAGAAAGTCTGGATTTAAAGAAAGGGACAGACTTTGTTTACCCTCTAAAAGGCGATGCGTGCCAAGGCTGATTTTGATGGGACGCTCAAGACTTTGGAGGCTCCATACTGTCAGCTCTCCATTTTGGAGGGACAAGTCCATCAGAGTCACTCTGTGTGTTCCTCACCCAGAACGCCAGTGCACGCCAGTATCCGCGGGACTGCCGGACTCTACAGCAGTGCAGCTGGAGGACAGGCCAAAGGTTTCCCAGCACTGACAGCGGCCAGTGTGAAAGGCCGCAGGGCTCCAGGTGTGCGGCAGGCGGGAGCAGCCCGGGGCCAGCAGCCGGGGCCTGTGGCGAGTGCGGCTGCAGCTGCCCAGCTGAACGCGCCCTGAAGCACTAAGTCATCTGCGAGCTCAGGATCGGCACTGCCCAAAGCGCCAGCATGCTTTGGGTACAGAGTTACCATTCACCTCAGTTTGGAAATGCCACAGAAGAGGGGTTTTAATGTGATCACATCGGTTTTAAACTCTGATGTTATTACTGCCCAGAAGTCCCTGTCAGGCTATCTTTACATTTTTATATCACAGTTAAGGTCTTTTTTTTTCCTGACAGAAGCACGCTGCCTTTTAATGAAGTCTTTTCTAGGATACCAAAAGCCTTCCTGTTTTTTTAATCTCATTGTGCTCTGATATTTTTGCCTAAGAGTGGTATCTGGTAAAAGGTTTTCACGTAGTTTCTTGGAACGCATTCTGTAGGTAATTTTTTTGATGCAATTATTTCTTTTTTATTCCTCAGGTTTCTCTGAAGAGGTTTCCTGCTTAGCTAGGTGAGGACAAAATCTCGGAGGGAAGACTTTTGCATTCTTTCCCTATTAAAAAAATGCCCTATTGCTAGTACCCAAGCACACAGCATTTTAGTTAAGATACTTACATGAGTGCACTGAGTACTTGGCTAAAATACGGCTTCTGCATTAGAAGCACGACAAATTAATCCTGATATAGGGTATTATATTGCTGCTACTAGCTAAACAAGGAATGTTGAATCACCATGAGCTAACCAGGAATGAAAGATGTTAGATGAAAAATTCAGAACACTGAAAACTGTGTTTTGGCAACAACTTCCACTATTAATGCCTCAGAGACGCACCGTATGCTTTGGATTATTTTTCCACTGGCCTGTAACTGGATTTTTTTTTCTTATTTCATTCAAAAATTTCATTCCCTATAGCTCATACCTTGGAAACAGCAATCATAAAGAGTGAAAAAGCACACAAGTCAGACTCAGGTTTTAGTTCCTTCATAATGCCTCTGCATTTCCACATGTATATAGGGGGTATAGCACCTTTCTACCAAACCTTTCACTTATGGATATGAAATGACTGCATATCTACACCAGTAGAGACAAGTAATTAACCCAAATAGTCACCTGAATGTTCCTCCTCAGAGCGAAGGTTTTATGCAGCACAGGTTTCACTGCAGGGTTTTACAGGAAGAAAAAAGAAAAAAAAAAATCTGTCTAGGCTCATCACGGAAATCATGTTTGAATCCAGCTAGCAGAGCTACAGATTTGCATTGGCAGAGCCTTCCAGAATCGAGTGCATAGATCAAGTTCAGAACAGTGGCTTATAATGTCTATTAGTAAGCAAAGCTAATTATGTTTAGCAGGCAGAGATGGGATTTTTTTTTTCCAAGAAACAAACATGTTTGCAGCAGGTATTTGTTAACGTAGTTCAAGCCCTTTTAGCCTCATTCATATTCTATAGCCTGAAAAAAAAAATAATAATAAAAAAACCCCAAAGTACTATTCTGCTGCTGGCTAGAGATTGCTGTGTGGCACAGGGCAGGGGCCCACAAGAACATTACTGAATCCAGCAGCACTGGAGTAAGTGACACCAGGACACACTTCATAGCTACTCCAGTAGGTGCCAATGGCAAAGCACGGCTGGGAACTGATTCTTGATCACTGGCAGTGCCCACACACTGGAATTTTGTGTGACCAGCATTTTTAACAAAAATCTTTGCAATTCCAAATGCACAATTTTGTAAAATAGTTATTTATCTAAATACTACGCACTTTATTTACTGTCTTCCCCTTCAACTACCAAATTTTACTGTGATACAAAATGATTTATGGATTTTTTTCCCCCGGATTACATTATCCTTGATTAAAAGAGATTCAGAAATGCAACACTAAGGAATTAATAACCTCAATAACATGACAAATCCTAATATTTATGGTGCAGTTAAGTCAAGGAAGGATGGGGCACTGTACAGGGGACAATAGGAGTATCCCCTGGATTACAGCCAGCTCATAATTCATAAAGTAGCATAATCAGCCAAAGTTAATTTTTTTTTGATTAATCATCTGCCAGAGCCTGAGAGTCTGTGGCTAATTGTTCCATTCTTAACTGCAGAATGGACTGGAGAACAATGCGCAGCCGTGCGCCACGGAGGGGGCACACGAAGCCGAAGCACGAAGCATAATGGATGGTTCACGTTAGATGCTTGGCTCTTCTGCTCACAAAGACGTGGTGAAAATGGCCTCAGAGAGCAGCAGGCCTAAGTGATGGATGATAAAATCCTACACCATGAGCTCTTAGGTGACTAGACTCACACTGGACACATATTGGTTTGTGGAACAATAGCTTTGAATGTGGAAGAAAGGCAAGCAGGATCCTATAAAAAGGTTAACTCCGATTTAAGAAGTAACTGACTGAGGCAGCAGGTGACTGGGGAATGATGAATGGACAGTAATATAAAACAGACATCTTTCATTACAGATGGAGAAAAAACGTGTTTAAAAGGATATTGCAGAGCAGTTCTAGTAGTTATATCGCTCTGCTAGTGATATAAATTAAAGGCCTGTTGCTACTGGCCTGTGTGAGTGAAGGTCTGAGAAATTAGGGCTCTTGGTTGCCACACCAATCAGTGCCAGAGCCTCAGTAGGAAAGCCAACACATTTCCAGATTTTTAAATAAAATTACTAAAAAATAGGTAAAGAAAAAAATAATATTAAAAATGCAAATGTAGAAAACCAAAGACTGCCACATTTACACATGACCAATAACAGGGTCATGGTCCATGACTCCCTCTATTGCAAATTAATAACAGTGTGTCTGTAAATGAACATGGAAAAAATGAAGATGAAAGCTAGCTAAATATAATGTATTTAAATTCTAAGAAAAGAAATGATATGTTCTATGCTTGGACTTCCCCTTTCCATTGCAAATGAAGAGTTGCAGGAAAAGGAAACATGATTCTATAAACACTTACCAGTACCAACAAATAAAACAATTAAAATAATGACAGAAAAGGACAGCAATGGTTAAATTAGGCCTTTAAAAGAAACACCAAAGTTAGGTGAGCTAAATGTAAATATCTTGTTCCTAATGCTAATAGATGCTTTGTGGATGAAAACACAAGTTGACAGCAGAGAACGGACTGGCACCAAAGCAAACTAAAACAGTGATGAAAAGAAATATGCATACTCCTCGAATCTGAAAAAATTCTAGAGGCCCGATTCTATTTGGCGTAGGAAAAATACTTTTTTAGCTCACCGTGAACATGCACATGGAGGAAAGCGTTAGAGATTGCTAAGCTATTCCAAGTGCTGAAGACAGAACTGTGAGGAACTGATATATATAAGCAGAAGCTGGCAGCAAATGGCAATCTATATATTAAAACATAACATTTCCTTTCATCTGTTAGGAGCTAATAATCACAGTCTTACAAGTTAGCCAACTAAGCAAAATGTTACTAGCACTGTAACTAATCACAACAAGTTAGTATCTAAAGTTAGTATTTAGTAGGGCTAATTTTGAATAAGCGAACAAGGGAAGGCATTCCAACCTTTACTGCAGCACATTAATGTGCCAAAAAATATTGAACCAGAAACCGTATATGCACAGGTATCAAGAAAAGATTCGCTTTTGTAAACCTACAGAAGAACTGGGCTCTGTTTTGAAACCTCTCTGTACTGAATACTTCCTTGCTTTTCTTCATGGATCTCCATTGCTGTGAGCAATGCAAACAACATACACCATGATGAGCAATGTACCTCTCAGGGCTGAAATTCATACCAAAAACAACAACAAAAAAAAGTACCAGAGACTTAAAACTTCAATGCAGCCAATGTTTTCATGTTATGCTGGAGACACAATATTCTCCCTTCCCTCTACCTCAAATGTTTTCCCTGTTTATGGTGATATTACAAGTACGTATTTTGGAACCTCCCCTACATGGGAGAATGAGCTCTGGGTTTTTACGTTGGATATACTACACAGCAGAAATAGAAGAGAAAAAAGAAAGATTAACCTGACTTCCTTTTTTTTTTTTTTTTTTTTTTTCCCCTCTGCAACATAAAGATCATTTCTGGGCCACCAGTTAATTCTGAACAGGGGTCATGTCCACAGGTTACTGTGGCTATTCCTTGGGCAAATACAGTGCACAGTTCAATAAAGCACTGCCTCACCACGTTCTTTTACAAACCTATTCAGTTTATGTGCACCCATGGGTGGTCCCTGGAGAAATTAGAGAAATGTCTGTCAGCCTGATGTGAAGGAAGCAGTAGTCACGGGGATCACTTCAAGGAAGAACGTAGCAGCAAGGAAGCAAGGAGAGCTGTCATGGGCAACCTGTCCAAGATGGGATGCAAATATGACTTTGCTAGGACATTGGGGTTCAGAAACTGTCCCTGTTGCTTTTTAGTGTGCATCGCCAGTAGTGTTTTAGTTGAGATCACAGGTGTACTTTTGAAGTGCCTCTCCCTATCACTTCACTCTGTTTTGGTTTGTATCATGGACTGGCCTCACAGCACATGAATTGGACTCCTTTTAAACCAAACTAAGCTGAAAGATGCACTCCCAGCTATATCTGCTGCACTTCACCTGCAACGGGCTTTAAGTTCACGGGGCCATACGAGACCTGGCCCAAAGTAAAAAAGCCAACAAGCCCTGAATGTAGAGCGTGTGTCAGATGCTCAGTTCCAGCTGTTCTGCTCCACGTGGCTGTTCCCTTTGTGCTACATTACTCACTAAAGCAGATGTGCCTCTGGTGCTCCAGACTGCGGTCGTTACAGTTGGTCTATCACAAATTCAGTAAGGGAGAAATAAATCATAAACATGCAGGGAGGAATCTGCACAGATTGCTTTAATGCTAATCAAAAAGATATTGATAAATCCCTGATAAATCTTCTGACTTGTGGTAAGGCTAAGAATTTATAATTTCATTGTTATTCTTCTAAAGAAAGGGACAGCAAGGAAACAAAAGCAGTTCTTTGGATGGATCAGAAAACTATTCTGCTGCTAGGTGGCTAGAAACCACAATACAAATGCAGAATATAAGCAGAACAAAGGTTTTGACATCATGGTTTAGAATCACCTATATATTTTTCATCCTTCCTTCAAAATTGACTGCTTCCTATCAGTGCAACTGCGTTCTGATATCTGGTACAACACCTATGACAGTTACACACACATACTCCAACGCTCAAATAAAAACTCTTGGCACTTGCAGCAGAATTGCCAATCTCAGCATATCCGCAGTGTCTACCAGAAAGAAGAAATGAAAAATGACTGTTATGCAATGTCTATAAACACTCACTACCTCTTTCAGATACTCCAAAACCCATTTCAGTCACCTAAATCTGAAGGGGATAAATTTGCGATCTGCAGGTAACAATAAATAACCCACATGTGCACTAAGAGCTAGGATTTCATGAATCATTAAGCTTGTCAGCAGGTAGATGTATGTCATTAACTACAGCTTGAGCTGCTAGGAGAGAAAAAGTAAAGACAGAATTTAGGAAACTGCATAAGTGACATTCATCAAAGCAGCAGGTTCTGAAATTTCGTCTATGAAGTCAGGAACCACAGGCTTGCACAGAGCTCACAGCAGCCAGAGAAGGTCCCCACTGGGGCAAGGCTTTCTTGCAGCTCCACATAGGTGCAAGGGAGGACAAACTACCCTAAGGGAGCACTGAAAGATGCACAGGTGCTACACAAACCCCGCCTAAGAATGCGAGTGCATCCATACTAGTTTTAGTCAAGCGCTATGGATTTCCCAATAAAGAGAAAGTGTCTTCAGCTCTGCTTCACAGGAGAGAATCATGGAATGGAGCATCATAAAGACATTGGAGATGTTTCCTATGTGATGTAAAAATTGGATTCAAATGCGAGTCCATTACGGCTGAACAGTGGAACTTAAAATGAAAAAAGGAAAATACAGTTGAAAAGTATATGTAAAATGTCTGTACGCTTTCCAATATAACTAATAAATCAATACATAAAATAGTGATTTTTTCTAATTAATGATTGCATAATCTAATAGGACTTTATGTAACTGTACTTATATCTGTAATGTAATCAAGAAAAAATTTGTGTGCATGAAGAACGGGCCCCTTTTAAGCAAGTATGACATATTCAACTAAACTACAGTATGGTCAGCATCAATTTATACTATAAAATACAGGAGTTTTATAAAAGAAAACTTTACTGTTTTTTAACTGGTACATGTTGGAAATGACAGAATCAGTAGGGTGACAGTGTTTCTTTAGGTATGTAAGGGCTATTTTGTACAAATACTTCCAATCTTAGGCAGAGAAGGTGAAATTCTGTTTACTACGATCTTGCACTGTTTTATTTCCATGCGTATCACTTACTTTCTGAAAATTTTCTTTGACCTCCTAATACCCACCAACATTTCACAAAAGCGATGGCCAACACGGATGTCACTGCGGCACCCACAGCACAAGCAGCACGTTGTGACAACCACAGTTCGTTCAACACACACCACTACTACTATTTGACCAGCGGGATGTCCCTGCTAGAACATTACCCCGGTAGGTTTCTGATTCCATGAGCCAGGCTGTTTTTAAAGTAAATTTTCAGCCTGTTACGTGGTGATCCATGAAGCTGCATTTACAATTCCCAAATGCTTAGGCAATACCGCACTCTTGCTCTAGTCCCTCAGATCAGTCAGCTCCAATAGCCTAGGGTATGCAGAGTCATCTAGAGCCATTTCTCCCCATTTCCTTGCTTTTTAAAGCCATTTCTGTAAAGCATGAGCTGAGCGATAAAGTTAAATGTGCAAAGACAGTTCAAGCTCCAGCGGCAGCCCTGATATTTATAGTCAGCCCTTAGTAAGCACAAATGATTCTATGGCTTTGACATTGAAGCCACCTCTTTATCAGCTTAAACGTTTGAGGATTCAAATGCAGATTAAGAGTTCCCATTAATTTAATACAAGCCTCATAAACAAACTCTCCTAAATTATCACCACCTGTTAATTGACAAGAGCCCGATTTCCCTCCTCTGTGTGCGAGACTCCAGCCCTCTCCACATCTGAGCACACACGAGATGACAGCTTTAAGTCTACATGACAAAACAGTGACACGGTAAATGTGTCAATCGCAAGATGATTGTCACGAAAACATAAACTGTTTGCCACTTAATAAGCTTGTGTTTTCTTAGAAATACAATGTGTTACAGCTTGTTTCCACGAAAACACATGGTTAGACACACATGGTTAGAAAAGTATAAAATATTTTCCTTGATAAAATGCATAGTCTCTTGCAAAATGCATGCTGGAAACTGAGGAGTTCAGCATTCACATTTGTATTAAATAAACTATGAACCATAGGCAGTAGAACGACTATATTTAAAGGCTGGGATCAAGGTGTTTTGGGAAATTTCTTTTCTATAAAGGCATCTAAGGCCACAAATGCTTCTTTTGATAATGCAAACCAGAGAAAGACAGAGACAGAGAGAGAACAAAACCTAGGGTGCTTCAAGAGAACTGTATCACCTATTGGCAAATAGATAAAATCCCAGTTTCTTTTCTTACTGATGTTTAATCTCTGTATAATATGGACTGGAAAAGCCAACTGAACATGGTGTGCAGTAAAGGAGAAGCTCTTCTGCTTTGTATTGAATAGGATTTTCTGTCACTACAATAAATTGAGGTTTTGGTATTGATTTGGTACACCATCTTCCTCTCTTCCATATATTGTTCCACCTGCCTTTGCTCATCTCTTCTATTTGACAGTAAAAGGTTTGTGAGGAAAAACAAGTGTGCAACAAATGATGGACAAAGAAAATGAAGCAATTAAAGGACGAGTTTATGATTTGTTTGGAGTAGGGACAGTGTAGAACTTAAACAAGTAGGTGCTGTTATGTGTGAATTCCTCTCTAGGCATCTTAAGAGCCTTTGAAAGCTTCCAAGCACTTCTGCTCTCATCTTGCAAACTGGCTATGCTCAACCTGATGCACCTCGGAAGCCCTGGCATGAGTTACGAAGGTGCTGGAGGGAAGCACGCGGTCAAGGGCTTTAATGAATCAACCCCCAAATCTGCCACTGCTCATCTCTCGTTGCCATGCCTTAATGCAGAACTTGTTGCTCTTCTTATCTAATGCGTGCAAATGCAAAGAATATGCATGTAACATTTACATAAATGGTAATCAAATCCTTTCCTTTTTCTTCTCTTGTTCTACAGTGCTAGGAGTAATATCACAATAGACATATAACCTCAAAACTATTTGAAAGAAAATATGTAGCAAACACGCAAAACCATCAAAGCCTCTGTCCACTGAACTGTTCAGTGATTATGAACTACAAGACAAGAAAAACTTAAAGCAAAAAAAGATTAATTTGTTCTAAAACTATTTAAATAGTCAATTAAAACCTTTTTCTGTATTTATCATACAGCAATGAACTAACCTAATAAAGGAAATGGTTATTTTTGGGTAGGCCATTCAGAACTATCAGATTGAATTAACCTCTCTTTTTCATTTTCTTCCTTTTTTTATGGTTTTGGGTAAATTATTTTTGCACTTGGTAATTTATGCATTTAGTAATAGATTTTTTTTTTTAAATAATAAGTACCTAGAAGGAAGATTTTCAGTGGTGATAAACAAAGGGACAGGAAAGGAAATAGCACAAATGGAAAAATACAGGTTCTACAAACCTTTGTAATGAGTTTTAAAGTTTCTCAGTAACTGCTCAATCCCCACCAGCAGGAGAGGGTCTAGATGAAACTCATGCTATTTGCCCCCAAGCCAAGCTTCTTCTTCTAAGGTTCCCTGTTAGAACTGGCTGGGGATGTTCTGGTGACAAGAGTCTCTGTTGAAAATAATGAACTTTTCAAAGAAAAAAATTATACAGGAATTTACAGTTTGACCAAGGATGAGGTTTCATATTAAATCTGCTCCCAAAACAGATGCCAAAGAGGTAGTGAAGTATGTGGATAGGATGTGGGAATTTAAGGTTCAAGTATCTGAACTCTCATTCTAGCCTAGCTCTTCCAGCCAAGTCACCACCACCTTCCATGAAGGACTAGTCATTGAGCTACCAACTCTGTTTTGAGTTAGTAAGTGCTTTTCTGACCTTCCCTCCGAAAACTGCAGAAAAAAAACGAGATGATGTCAGTGCAATATTTGTTGAAGTATCACAAGCTTTGTACAAGAGGAAAATTATTTTCAGCCAATCTTTAGCACTCTGTATTTAAAATACCATCTTTTTAGATGACCACTTTGCTTGCACTTTTCTTCAAAGACCAGGCAAGCATGCAACACAGGGAGGGAAAAAGGCAAAGGGGGTCATGGTAAAAGAAATGTTCAGAGTTTAAACAGGAAACCTGCCTTATCTGTAAAAGTTGTCTCTGCAGCCAGCAAATATCACACCTACAGATCTGTTAAGTAACAGTAACAAAGATAAGGAAACAGTTTCTTCAGACAAACACGGTGGGAAGGATGGTTATCAACTGATGACTATATCTAAAAGGAAATCACTATATGGCTTTGGTCATATACTGGCTTTCTGAAACCAGAGGTTTCCCTACCCCTGTTGCACAGAGATTAAATAAAGCCTAATTTGAATTTCCAGCAAACTGCAAGAACACCACAAGTGTTGTCAATTGCTCTTTGAAGTCAGTGGTAAACACCTCAAAAAAGAGAGGAAATGTGCTCTGAGGGTGTGTCTAGCCTGTTGTTCAGCAAGTCACATTGTTTAAAATAACTTGCTGCAAGTGATAGTATATATTCATCTTGAACAAGAACCTATCAGACATGGGCTGGAAGCTGTCAGATCGCAAAAAAAGGCCATAATAATATTAGTTCTTGCTGCACAGGTACCAGTCTCCTTTTCAAGGCTTTGTGCCTAGTTAGCACTTCACATGTTTACCAATTATCTGTTTTGCAGTAGTTTATTGAAGGTTCAATTCTACTTCCATTCAAGTCAAGAATTTTACTATTAGGGGAAATAAGGTGAAGACAAGAAGTTCACTGAAGTCCCAACTGCAGTTTCTTAAAACCAGACTTTGTTTAGATGACAGCTAATGAACAGTAAATCCAAAATCAGGTAACATAGTAATTTAGGGTAAGGCAGTAACATCTGGATCCAAGACCAAGTCTAGGTTCTCCAGCTATAGCCTTACCTTTAATAAGAGGAGAGCCATCCTGGAATTCAAAGATGTTCAAGAAGGGAGGATGCAATTTTGATACCTCCCTCTCACCTTCTTTCTGTCTATATATGTATATGTACATATAAGTCATATTTAGGAAAAATGTATTTCAATATTGTGACATCTATTTCAATATGTGTGCTAATAACCACATATGTATGTGCAATCATGCACATTTTAACTATATTTTTACTGTGCACATATAACTGATTGAAAATAAGTCTTTATATATACTATATAATATATACTATTACTAAAAGAGCACCAGACACTGTTTTCCTAAACCAGGCTTTCAATTTAATGAAGAATTGCACATACATAATATATATGTGAGCACATGTTAGATAAGCAGATGATCATCTTCTCACTTCACATGTAAATTACAATGCAAATGGGGAGGGCATTTATGTATTCTGTCTGAAAGCTGACCCAAAGTATCTGACACCTTGATCCCTGCTATGTGGCAAGTCTTTCTGATGATCTGCCTTCATCATTCTACCCTCCAAAATAAAGGGGGGCACTTGGTTAATATACTTCAGAACTATTCCACTGTTCTGAAAAAAAGAAAATGAAAATTGACTTTTCAAAAGTCAGTTTCCCAAATTCCATTAGGATCGTATTTAATCTGTGGCTAAACTGTATGGGTTCTTATTTTTTCTATCCAGGAATTTTTAGTTCCTCCAAGTGACTCACACCATACTTTGAGGCTGCTTACTTTTTAGGTGAGCATTAATTGCTGCACTTCATCATGTTAGGAGACTTAGGAGGAATCAAAGTTCTGACCATGAAAATTGTTTTTAAATATGACAATACATTGTCATAACTTGGTGATAAGATTAAGAACAGACTAATCAGTATGAGTTGGAGTGACTAAGTGACTTGCCACAGAGAGATGCCTTCTACGTTGCCTGCATGAAACTGTGCCCCTGAACAGGGTGAAAATTTAACAATTCCAGGTTGATCTTCTCAGAGAAAAGCTGCAGTAGCTATCGATATTTTTACAGTCCTAATAAGGTTAAGCATCAACCTACATTAAAAAGACTTTTTTCAGGTTCAATAGTTGTTTCAGAATGGGGAATGCACAAGTCTAACAATGCACTGTCAAATAAATGAGTCTATTAGGAATGATGGAATCAGTCACTAGTCTCAAAATTTAGATAATAAAATGTGCTTTTTTGGTTCAGATAGCAACCTCGGATATGTCCATATGACTCAGCTTGTTTTAGAGTCATTTGAATCCAGCCTTACTATAACAAAAACACACTATTATTTAAAAATACATGTCAGAAGGTGAAAAGAATATGAGGAAAAAAACTCTAAGGATAGATTATTCTCAATCTGTTGAAAAAGAGTATCTCTAATGCTGTTCATGGGAATAAACCAATTCCTTTGGGAGTAGACTTATAATTTTTGTATAAATAGGCAATTAGACCCAAAGATCATCGTTAATCCTGATTTTATACTTGTCCAAAACTGAACACGGGGCTATATTTGATAACAATCCATTCACAGAAATGGCAGAGACTTTAAGGAAGTGTTTGAACCCAACTGATCCAGCCTCGCAATAATGCCTGGTGCAAGGAAATTAGTGGGAGCCTCCCTTCAACTTCAATAGAGATTGAATTAGTTTTTGGAGGACGTCGTCATCATCGTTCAGTAAGTGCAATCATGTCTTAAAAAATATTCCAACGAATGGGTCCAAATGACTTCCAGCGTGCTGATATTTCTCTGCATGTATCATTAGAGCTACCCAATCGCAGGCTATCTGGAGCCAGAGTACACCATATCGTACTTGGTCCTATCTCTGTGATCACACACTAAAGATGAAAATCACAAGCAGTAACATGCACTGTTTGTTTTCACAGTGGCTGCATTGTAGCACAGCCAGAATGCAAAAGCAAACTTGGAGAAGTCTGAATTGTCATTTTTTTGGTACCAAAAAACCCTCAAAAACTGCTGATTTTTAACTTAGGGACTCGATAAAGAATAATCACTATAGGTTTCAGAGATGGATTCTAGTCTTAAAGTTTGCAGGATATCCCATATTCGAAGCTTTCATTCAGCCCACAACATAGTCCTCTTTTGTGATCAGAGACCATATCAAAAATGTAAATGACTGTTCTTATAAAGCTGGAAATATTAATTTCAAATAAGTGCTCTCCTAAAGAAGGTAAATTTTCAAAAAAGGAGGACACCTTTTCTTGCTAGTGTTGTAGGGGCTGGGGAAGGCATGTTTGCTTAATAAGAACATGTCCAGCAGCTGCAGCAGGACTCTCATCAGTCCTGAGCTTTATATAAGAAACCTGCCTGCTACAAAGCTTTATACAAGAGACCTTCACAACTTCCAGTGTTTCTGACACTAGACGGCTGCCCTTAGAAATGAACAGATGAGAGAGAAAAGGGTACAAGACCAAATTTCTCGGGAACTGTTCTTACAAGAAAACACTGTAGACATTCCTAATATATTTACTGTTTAAGTCCACAAACAGCATAAATTTCTTTTTGAATTTTTAACATGACCCAACAAGACTACCAGACTTTATATATTTATGTCCAACATCTAACACTCCCTCAACACCTCATCACTCCTTAGAACATTAACTTCCATAATCTTTTAAATATGGAAGAAAAAGTCTCTGCCCAACAGCTATACCTCCCAAAGAACAGAGAAATAAATGAAGTGTGAACAAAAACTGAATCAAATTTTTATAAGCTCTAATAACATATATTAGAGGTGTGGAAAGGTCAGGATTTACCTTGGACAAAGATTTGCGAAATTTAAGTCTACTACCTTTTCTTTGCATTTCCTAAAAGAGGTTGGTAGGTAAGCATAATTTAGAAGTGCTCGGTCCACAATCTAACACACACATGCACACACCCTCTCATACATTTTAGTTCTTCGTGATCAGCATTTTGCAAATGCCCATCAGCTTTCACTTGGACAAAAACAAAACAAAATAAGAGCCCTGCATCTGTTTATTGTTACTTAGCTTGTTATAATTTGCTATCCATTCTACAGAGACACAGAAAAACCTAACTTATGGTATTCACCAAAAAAATCACAGTAAAATACATCCACAACCAATGGTTAATCAAAAGTCACATATAGCTGAATGCTGCTCTATACATTAAGAGCATGATGTGAGAAGAGACCTGACAATAGCTTAAAGATATAGAGATGCCCCAGGGATATGGGGCAGTACCTAATACCTGTACTATCAGCCTTACAGAAAGATCCACATCAAACGGGAAAAATGGTTCACTGCCCAGGCCTACCAAGGAGAAAAGAAAAAGCACCGAGAATATTTTCGCCTAAATCTCTGGCATGAATCTCATGTTCAAATACCATTACATTGTGTGCTCTTACTCCCAAGCTTGCCCAATATATTTTATAGTCCTTAAAATTTATCTTCCTGCCCTGTCTTGATGAGCAGGCTAAATTCTTTACTCGAGCAGGTCACTCTCGGTAGCCCCATCCCCAGGTCATGGCACGCAGGGAGTGGGCAGCCTTCCTCCCCGGCCAAGCTCCCAACCACTCACCAGCACGCCCTGCAGACAGTAGGACTGATTGATTGATGGTGACAGCACCCAAAACTAATATTTTACTGGGCTGGCTTCAAAGTTGAACTAAAGGTACAATATTCAGCTGCTGATGAACAGGTTTCCTTTGGCTCCCAGGAAAAAAAATCATGCATAGCAGTAGTTCGGTAAAAGTTTTAAACAAGAGAAAAGCCCTAGATAGCTGTCTTAGCGTCTTCACCAGGGCAAACAGTGCTTCAAGGACAAGCAGGAAAGTAGCTGCTATTTGAGGCAACTTCATTATAAAATCATTTTTAATAAGCAATCTGAACAAAGAGAGGGAGTGCTCTTGCAGAGAAGCCCCCAAGGGATCTTAAGGCTGCCCAGTAAAATTATTAGGAGGTTACACACAGGGGACCAAACAGCTATTTTATTGGCCTCGGGGGACAGGGTTTAGTTTTCACCTGTTCTCTTTAGGCCTTGGTGCTAACAGCAGATCTGTTAACCATCAGTTTTCTGCATAATCCTATTTTGTGAGGAAATGTATCATTTACTTCAGCTGGCACACAAAACACATGAGGTGAAGCACACTAAGTGCTCACATCCTAAATAATTATAAATCATGAGTAAAAAAATAATTAACCTTTATTTACCATTTAAATGCAGTTAAACAAAATAATGTACTCAAAGAAATCTTTGGTGGTGAGACCCACGGCTATAAATAAAATGTGGAAAGTAAAATTAAAGACACAAATTTAGATTCTGAGTTCAACTGAAGTTGCAAACCTCCATGTGCTTTAGGATATTTTGACATCTTAAAAGCTGAAGAACCATTTCCTGTCCCAAATCAGCCTCTCACTTTCTAACAAGTGATTTCCTCTTTTTAAACAAGTGCTCAGAGCCAGAGATAGCAAGGATCTGATCTGGGACTGGATCCCTTTTGGCTGTGCTACAGCAGCAGTGAAGATATGGCCAGCTAAGCTGCAGCCCCAGGCTCGGGGCTTGTCAGGGTGCTGGGGTTTTAGTGAGACACCTGGCCTTCATGTCCCTCCATCATGGAGCCCTTGTTACATATCCTAGGCAGGGCAGAGACGACCCTAGCTGCCTACGGACCACTTAAACTTCCCCCCGCAGTGTCAATCTGAAACACGAATCCACCCTTCAGCTGGGATTTAAGTCTGCCTAAAGCCCGTCCTTGGATTTCAGCACATACCACAGGATGCGTATAGGAATACTCACAGCTTATTTGTAGGAATACGGGGCTTAACGGGGGAAGGCAGGGAGGTTTGGGTAGCTGCTTGGTTTGGAATTTCGGATAGCAGAAGGGACTCGCTACTTCCACCCACTGCTGCCTGCTCATCATGCAAACAAAACGCTTTTGTTTAGCCTGTAAAAGTCATATAATTCCCTCAAGTTGTCCAGCAGGAGCTCATGTCTTCCGTAGCAGTGCCCAGCTTTGGAAGCACCTAACTAAACATTAACAAGATAATAATTTCAGTGCAAATATGGCATTCTTATTCTGAATTAAAATTGAATATATCAGATTCAGAAAGAAAGGAATATTTAATTCAATATTAAAGGAATTCATACACAGCTGCCTATTATTTAAGAAATATTACTCTAGAACAACTATCTTGTTAAACTGCCAAAAGTAGCAAAGTTTGTTACATGAAATAAAGGGGAAATAGCTTAGATACCGTCACAGAGGGGTTTTAGTCTATATAATCCTTTGGCATGAGTATTTTCTGTTAAGCTGTTATCTTAGTTATAAATATTTGAAATATACAGTGATGAACCAAAGTACATTGTTAGTTTCATTACCAGTAAACAGGACTATATTAGTCCATGGATCACAAATAGCAAAATTCTCACTGCTGTCCCTGTCACAACAGAATCGCAGCAGCTCAACCTCGAGACACTACTTATGGAAGTATCAAGCACTAACAGGCAGTGAAACAGAAAAAGGAAGTGTTAAACTCGTGGCAGCTCAAACAGCAGGTGACAACAAGTGGCAACACACTGAAATGTGAAAGTCCACCTGTCCAGTCCAGATTGCTGTGGACTGAGTACCAGCTCACTCTGAACACCATTTTGTAGCTGCCTGTAATGTCAGTCTCCCTCTTAAAATATTTAGGAGAAAATAGTGGCAAAGAAGTAAAATTAAGAAGTTCCATTAGCAATGAGGCAACTTCACCATAATGGCAGGAGAGAGACTGGACTGGTAGATCTTCATCTTCCCTCTCCTCTGAAAAGCAACGTGGTTTGGGTACAGGAACCAAGATACTTGGCTATCTATCACTAGGACTACCAAAAAAACAGATTTTCCTCTCTGAATGTTGGCAACACAGTGCACAGGGCAGGCAGCTGTCAAACCGTTTTGGAGTCAGCTCACAAACTTCACGCCCCCTATATTGACAGTGAGTGGTGTGTGTCCCTTCACTGCAACAGGAGCCCTACTGAGCAGACCGTAATCATGAGCAGCACGGTTCATCTCACCCAGGAGACAGTTACCCACTGAGGCCCCTCACTTATTTTTTGCTCACATACATCTCATTAGCAGCAAGAGCTCATGATTCTTTTTCACTGCACAAAACCGAAGCAAACTACGAGCTTCCTGCAGTGTGCTATGGCAGCTGTTATAAGGCTTTCAGGGGACACGGACAGAAAGCAGAGCACGCTGCTGGCACTCACTAATCTTGTCTGCATCCTCAGCGCAAGGAATCTGGGTCACTGACCCAAATAAGAGAGTGAGCTCTACGCCGTACCCACCGCTCCGCACCGCAGCCGCCTGTGATAACCTCTCGGCTCCAACGCGACAATTTTGCCAGCAGACACGACCGAGTTCAAGCAATGCTTGAGTGCAATTCTGGGCTAAAACAATTAAAAATATACTGGATGCGTAAACCTGACTGGTTTATGTAATTTCAGACTAGTCTCTACATCTTGAAAGTAAAAATAGTAAAAATATATTCTCAGGCAAGCTTATTGTGTCACAAACACATGCCCAAGTCATGCCCAAAGTCAACATGACTTCTGAAAAAGGATTGAAGAAAGAAATCTCCCTTGAAGAAAAAAATCAATGCAACACTTACCTTCAGAATATACTTAGGTAAAAAGGAACTCAGAAACAACCACTGGAATCTAAAACTGAATTCATCACTTCCATGGAAGAGTTGCAAAGCCCATGCTATTTGTTCTGCCTTAAAAATAACTGAGGAGCAAGTAAGTGAATATACCTAGATCTCTGTGCAGATACAAAGTCTAGCTGTGTAACCAAACTCCTTTAAAGCTTTTGACTGCAATTCATTGTAATTCAAACAACAAAAGAAAGAAAATTCCAATACATCAAGAATTAATTATAATATTAGCCTTCTGGGTACATAAGCAGGAAATACCTCCTTATTTTATTAGGTAGTCAAGTCACAATTCATTAAAGTAAGTCAGCACCCAGGATGCAAAAATGATCTAAAGCAAAATAATGCAATTTAACTGTATGGTAGGTCTCACAAATGGGCTAGTAGAGACCATCAGTCTCATATGCATGAAGCATGGCAAGCTTTGGATTTAGAGATGAAGTACTACATAGCTGAGGACTTGAGTTTAAACCCAAGTCACGAAGTACTGGACGCTAGGTCCTCCATAGCCTTTGGATCCTAGAATTGCAGGCCTTTTTGCTCACTGATACAATGATGTCAGTGTGAATCTGCAAGAAGCCTGAAGCTGTGCACCTAATTTAATGTTGACTTTGAAACTGTTCCATTCAGAACTGAGAATATTAAACTAAATGACCTGCTACTCCAAAAAGAATCTAGGCATTACTCCTATCTTTTTCCAGTCAAGAAAGGACTAAACACCAGAAGTCCCACTTCGTTGAGAAAATGATATAGAAGTTGGCCTCTAAAATCTGACTTAACTAGTCAAAAGGTTATATAAAAGGATGATTAACTTAAAGTTAGCATGTGAGCTCAAGAGAAAACAGATGAACAGATACACAGAAGGTATGCATTTTTACTTTAAAATCCTGTTTAATCTACTGAAAGCAACATCACATATTTAGGTAGATGAAATTCATTCCATTAGTGCTCCTAGGATTACAATATTAGTTCAAAAATACAATGTTGTAACTCTCTAATTCTGAAACAGAGAGAATATGGATAAAATGAGTTATACCAAGAAGAGTGAAGACCTCTTTTTTTTTTATTTAACTAGTAATATTATTACTTACCTATGGTTCTCCAACACCATATTGAGTGTTCAGGAATACTCAATTACTGTTTGAATCAGAAATGACCTAAGCACCTATCTAAACACAGTAGTTCTATTTCAACCAACAAAGCACATTTATCAAAGACTGATGCCACGACAGGGTTAAGATAAACCCCAAACCTCAAATAAGAAACTGTGAATAACAAAGCAGTGGAGACGGAACTCCTCTGATTTTAAAACTGATGCAATAAAAACAGCCATTAAGATCATGTCTGAAAAGAATTAATCTGATGCTTTAGATGCCCCATTGATCCACTGATCAAACTTTCTCTCAATGTGTTAATGAAGTCAAAAGGTCCTTCTATCCCTAGCAGACCTAAGTGCTGTATGACAGTTAACGCGCCTAGAAGCTATACATTGTAAACTTGGAATGACAAGACTTCATCCAGGCTTCTAAGCAGTACTGCAGACAAGATACGTACGCCTCAAAGTGCATTTTTAAGAGTGCTTTCAACATTGCTACTCCATTTCATTTGATTTAGATATGTTTTACTTAGACCAATATGGGTGATAAGCAAAATCCAGGTAGAGAGACTTGATAGAGAAAAACTCTACTTGTCATTTGCAGTTGATGAGTTTCATTATTCAACTACACAGATTTGATCTATATTTTTTCATCAAGGTGTTTATATATATTTGTTTCACAGTATTCCAAAATTATGTATTTTGATCTTTATATTTGCTATACAATAACAATTTCAATGCAATAAAGAAAAAAATGCCAATTTTGCATAATGTCAAGATGTTGAAGATAGACAATTTACATCAATCCTTGTTCTACATGAACCAATCATAACAGGGACCAACTCTAAAAAAACTTCAAGAAGTGAATGAATCCTCATATATATTTTTTCTGGTAAACATTGTCTATATTTTCATCATGTCAATTACTGCATGTTGCTCCTTCTATTTTAATCCTTTCTTAATGGGAAAGCTTATCTTGCCATTACTCAAGGAACTTTCTTGTTCATGCTTCAGTGGCTGCATGAAAACTGATTAACAAAGTGGGAAACTACTCTTTGACAGTTCTCTTAAAATAGCACAAATTAATATAGAAGAGGCTGGGACCCTAATTTCTGCCTTAACTAGATTGAAGGCCATAGATAGTGATCAATACTGATATATTCATCAACATAGTTGATGAATTTTTTTTTCTCTTTTTACATGCTTTTATAATAGTTCCCAAAGATAGAATCCACTGATATACATGATGAGAATGCTTTACCAGCCTGGCATGGCTTAAGGAAGCATCTCCTATGTCCTTTAAGGCTGAGGCTACTATTTTTCTTACTAACAGTATTGAATACCAGAATTGTATGGTCACTGGATGTGGCTCTCACAGCAGGTCAGCACAGCATTGCTATATGCAAAGTATAGCGGGTGGTTTCTGCTGATTTCCAGGTGGAATGCTACAAACCACCATTTACAGTCACTAGCCTCTATGCAAGAGAGGCCCAGGACTGAGCTAGCATAAATACTGGAGTACTTACCACCTCTAGAGAGGGTGGTCGCTCCGGGCCAGGGCTGAGCTCATGCGCAAGGCTCTGCAAGGAAGGTGTCTGTACAATGCCTGGCCTGCGGATATACAGAGCACTTCAGTCTCCTGTACTGCAATCTCAGTCAGCATGAGCTCAAATAGTCACCAAAAAGCTAAGGGTCAAATTCTGCCCTCAGATCCCTACATGTAGCTCGCATTTAGGACAGTGGTAACCATATATGCATACAAAGAAGATCTCACCCTAAAAACGGATTAAGAAGCAAGCCCACTGAGGAAAAGGAGCATCATCATGCTCTTGGTTTATGACATTCAACATTTGCTTCAAACTCAAATCAATCAGCTTCTCATCTGCAGTTCTTACATCAAACAGCTGTATTTTGTACCTCTGTAAAGCAAGATTTCTTAAGTGGCATATGATATCAAAGTGAGATTTCTCCATTACATGAATACTTTAAAAATAGGAATGAAATAAAAATGAAACTAATGTAAGATATTCTATGATACCACTTTTGCCCTATGAAGCTGTTGTGAACATAATTTTAATGCACATCCCTATTAAAATGCATATACCATTCGAAGTTTTATGCACTGTACCATCTGTTTTATTAGAAAGCCTTTCTCAAACTCGAATAGCCTCAGCTTTCTCCTGTTCCATGAATACTTGAGATGATAGGCAAGTACAGTTCCTGTGCTACCAGATTTCCAAACCTTCAAAAGAATCCAAAGAATCTCAGCACCTCTCTCTTTCAGCTACAAAGCAAAACATTTTCTTGGCATTGTGCAGATATACAGTAGCTCACTGCAGAGTAGATCCCCAATAACGGTGTCTCTGGAGANTTCAGCTACAAAGCAAAACATTTTCTTGCCATTGTGCAGTAGCTCACTGCAGAGTAGATCCCCAATAACGGTGTCTCTGGAGAAGGGGAATCAGAATAAATGTGTTTGCAAGTCAGGGCATGCATCCACATCCATTTCCAAGGTTGCCATTTGTGAGGACTTTTTATCTACATAGTTGAGAGTAAAACAGTAGCTTTCTCATTTCCACCAAGACCTCCTTAAGCACAAGCACAAAATGATCCATCTTACAGATTAAAGTATGGGAACAGAAAAATTTCAATTAAATATTTTTTTTTTCATATATCTCATTCATACTGCATATATAAAAGTCATAAAAAATATACCTTCCTCCCCGTTTGTGTTTTCTGAATATCCTGCTTACCAATTAGCTGTAAGGCATGCATATAGGAACAAGGAAATCTGGCTTTTTTCTTCACATCCTTCTTGCCCTGCCCTCTACCTCAACACATATGTGCATGCACACGCACACACGTGCACACTGTACACTTGGCTAGAGAAGATTTCAAGCCAGGACTGGAACCACTCTAATGCAGATTACCAACTGCAATGCTTTAAATGGAGCCTTCTTAGACAAGACAGACACCTAGGAATCTGGGAGGCACAACACATCACTGACACGAATACCATTTGCAAGAGAAGGGCAAATCAAAAGGTGTTACTTACATGTATGAGTCTTCTTTGTTACAGAAATACCTGTAGGGCAGAAATAATACCAGTGTTAGTCAAGTGATCACCAGGTAACGTCTACTGACACAGATTTCACTGTTCAACTCTTTGTACTTCAGACACACGGCAGTCCCGTAAAGGAAAAACAATGAAGTAAATAAATGGTAATGTTAGCGGCATCTCCCCTCATTGCATGCAGACTTCAACACTATATTCTCTTCTTACATTTCAAAAAAAACATTTCAATATGTATAACTTAAATTTTGTGGTCGGAATATCTACCTATGGCTGCTGTTTTAAAACAGAAAGCGGGGTACACTACAGTCCTGTGGAAGTCCTCTTATTTACTCTAGTTAAAATTTTTCTCACCCTCCTATCAACTAGCTCACATCAACCTGCCCAGACAGAACAGATTTGAGCAATACCCCAATTCATTTGCTGCTATTAAGTTCAAGTAGTTCTTTGAATGCAAGCTGTGGCTTACACTCATTAAAAACAAATCAACAGCTCTCTCAATGTAAGTATTATTTGCCATAATTTCAAGCCAGATGCATACATCTCCAAGCTGTTAAGTATACAGTTTCTGAAGTAATAAAGATGTTTTAATGCTAGACAGGCATGTGGCAGCAATCACCAGTAATGGCCCAGTGCCAGAGAAATTTGAGAGGCATTTCACGGAGAGCAACACAATGAATAGAACTAGGCAAAATACATGGTAGCAAATAAAGATAAAATTAACTCTGTTAAATGTCATCTGAATTCATGCCTGAATATAAACAATATTGTCGCTTTAGTAAATAACTGATGTTGTACTTGGACCTCTCAGTAGTTAAGTTGCATTTTCCTTGGGGGGAATTTTATAAGAAGGAAAAGAGGTTACTGGAAGCTGTACAAATATTTGAAGCATTTCATCTGTGATTAGGCCTGTAATGAAATTTTGGAAATTGTTTTGCTTACTACTTACGAAAGAAAGCCAGACTTATATCTCCTTAGCTCCCCTCCTACTTCTTTAACTGCCTCTTTCAAAAACACATTACTATGGAAAAAGTAGGCTTTTATTTCAGGATTCTTTACTTTGTTATGGAACATGTCAGGGAGACAAAAGCAGGTTATAAGAACTCAACAAATGTAGATATATTATTCGCAAATTTTCAGCTAATTTAAGTCAACAGTTTTCAAAGCATCCATGTTTTCTGGCACACATATACAGCCATACTGTCAACTCCTAATATTTAGATATCAGGTTTGCCCTGATAAACATCACAAAGATATATTATTTAAATTACATTTGCATTACTGTCTTCCTTTTAGGTTTTCAATGATAAAATTCCATAAGTGTGAGGTTTGCAACCCTTCTTTCCTGCAAAAAGAGAAGTTGAGAGTTTCCAGGCTTTGGTAAATGAAGTCCTGAGCAGTTCCGCTGAGTAATTCAGTAAATGGGAGACACTGGTAAGCAATTTACAAAAATATAAAAATTTGATTCTGAATGTACACTTAAATCTGACAGGTCTCAACCAAAATCTATAATCTCCTCATGCCAGGAATTAGCGTTCTAGTCTCAAACTGCAGTGCCACATTAAACAGTAAAAACAAAAGGAAAAAAGAGTAACAATAACAAACCCATTACATTATGTAAGTAGCTATAACACAGTTCAAAGTCACCCTTTAAATTTGTATTTCGCAAGAGTCAGCTTTCTCTGATTTTAATTCCAACTAAATTCCTACTGGGGTGGCTGAGAGCAGAAAGACAGGAATGGGTGTCAGAGGTGGGTGCACTTCTTTGTGCATTAAGGAACAACATCCCAGACCCTCCTGTAGCTCCCGGCCTGTGCAGCAGGGCAAGCAGGCGCAGGGAGGGAGCGTGTGGAGAAGTGGGCCACAGGCAGCCACCCTGGCAGCCGCCCGGCCCTTGCTGGTGGCGGGAGCCTGAGCAGAGACCTGGCGCGCCCGGGCCAGGGCCCCTGCTCTCCTCCAGTGAGGGAGGCCGGCAGGGCAGCTTGACCCCAAGTCAGCTATGGGGCAAGCTGAAGGGAAGGACGGTCTGCGTGTTTGAGGACAGGACTGGGGCAGAAAAAGAATAGGCAGAGAAAATCAAAGCATCCACGCTGAAGCTGGACAGGCGCCATTTAAAATGCACTGGCACTACCCTGCCAGTTGCTATACAGACTCCTCTTTCTGGATCTTTCTAAAAGTCTGCTGTACTCCTTGAATTTTCCATTACAGCCTTCCCTAGGACCAGTTGTTCTCCCAAGGAAGAATGTTTTTGCTGTTGCCTGATGTCTTGCAAGGCAGGGGAACAGCAGGCACCGCTCTCCACAGCCTCTTCCATCGGGACAAGCTGTCCTAGCACTTCCTTGGCAGGGCCCCCCCTTGTCCTCGCCTCTCTGGCCAGCTTCTGCGATGCAGCATGTCCGACTGAATGGGAAATGCAGGGGAAAGGGCCTTTAATCTGAACACCATTTGCAACTCGCTCTCCCAAAACTGCCGCTAATAAATTGATACATCAGTGCTCTTTCAGCATTATGGGAGCCATATGTGTTCTCTTCTCAGAAAATAATGCTTTCTGTAAAATCACTCTGAACAGAAAGTGCTTATGCTGTCACTTCTGATTATTCACAGCCTCTTCACAATGGGATTTGCCACAGCACACACCAGACTTAGTGGATTCGCTGACTGAGGGACTACTGCTCCCTGATACATAAAACAGCAATGGAAATATAAGTGCTTATATTTCTCTCCTTGATTTTTTTTTTATATGAAGAGTGGTGATTTTTTCCAATCAAATGTTTCCATAACAATTAATGATTAACATCTGATAGGGTCTTTTGACTGTTTTACACAGATACTTTTAGATAACTGTTTAGAACAACAGCTTGGAGGTAGGGCTTGCTTGCACCTACTTCATAGTTATGCTGATAGCTGCAATAAAACCGAAGTATTTTACTTTTAACTGAGGTCTCACAGAGATTGACTGCAATGTGGTAGAACCAGGATTAATTTTGCCAATGAGTTCAAGAGGACTAGACTTACATTAATCAGGCGTTTTTACTTAGGCTTTAAGTAGTTTATTTTATCTTTTAATTTGTGAGTTTTCAAGAAGCCTTCCCCTTTCACAACAGTAATTATAAATATGCAAGAATATCCAGAATATCCAAAAATAGGTATTCAGGCTCTATGCAGCACAACCAGTGCTTTAAATACAAATATCAAATACGCAATGTGTCGCTCCATCATTGCAATCTGGTTTAGGTTTAAGACAGAAGGCAACATGAATGAAAACATTCAAGTAGTACAGCAAACTCCAAAAATAAGTACACCATGAAAACCAGTTAATACAAAAATGGGGAGCTGCATGAGCCTTGGTTTCCATTTGGGTAGTGCTAACTCCCACTTACATACATATTTCCATGCCTTTCCTTTGAGCCACATCCTATAAGTCTCACGCAGACAGCTAAAGACGGGATCTCTTGCGGACCAACACACAGGGGTAATTCTCCTCAAGGATTAGGCACAATTAACTCGGATTACTCACGTTCATGTGTATTTCTGGGACTGGACCATAGATTTATGTAGATCTAAATGGACAACTCTATGATAAAATCTAAATCTAATACACTAGTGAAAGACGACATTTTATTTATTTTCTGGTAAGTGGCGTACCAACAACGTTCTAGGTCCTTTCAAAACATTACATACAATGAAACACTATTTATACATTCCTATACATGGTTCTCACTTCAAAATGTGCTACGCTAGAAGAATATGTGACTACTTAGCATCACTAACACTCTTCTAAACTGCCAGCTTTCCATTTTTAAAAAGCCAAATAAAGAGAGCAAGAAACAACCTTAGTTTCAATGTTGTTAATACAAAAAGACTTCCTGACTTAACCAACTAGACTTCAAAGTAAAGCAAAGGAAATGTCATGAAAATACCACAATATATCACTGCCATGGTTATCAGTGAGTGAAAGTTTCAATATTACAGTTATCACAGAATTTATCACTTCAGCAGTGCAATTTTACATTCCTGATCAACACCAAATCTTAAACAAATTAACTTCTTAGACAGACTTTTGCTATGCAATGCTCTTTGCAACGGCAAACAATCTTTTTAAATTAAAAGAATATATACAACATACCCCTTTCCCCTCCGACTACCAATCTGTAATTTGCCATGATGGGTGGTATTTACAGAAAAGCTTTCTGGATGCAATGAACTTTGAAAAGAATATCCACCAACAGAGACAGGATATTCTCTTGCAAGCAGTTAGCCTGGCTGACCTTCTCTAGCCAACTTCAAATAGAGATAACAATGTCTTCAAGTACAAAAAGAGACTCAGATATTTTACACATCATAAGCTATTTCTCACAGTCACCCATCCAAATAAAGAAGCATAATGAAACACTGCTTACTCTGTGAACCCACATCCCTGCTGTTGTTGTACAGTTGTCAACTTTCCATATTTCAAGGGGAAAACATACTTTGATGTACAGAATGATAAGTAAAAAGTCCCCTGTCTGGCAGAATGCATTACTCTGCAAAATATCAAAGGAGAATATTCTTGAGTGCAATTTTCTTAAACCACCGCGAAAGCTGATGCACAGAAGTTTGTATGGATAAAGATGAGCATCACTGGCATCACTGTGTTTTCTTTTATAGTTTGTTTTGCTTTTTGTGCCAAAATCAGGTGTTTATTATCAGTCTGACAAGAGCATATGTGTGTAGACAATACATGTGTGCGACACTGGGATTGTGGTCGTGTGCGTCTGTGCTCCTCTTTTTAATGAACACACTACCCCATGCTCCCAAGTCAGCAGAGAGGCTCTGGCACATTTCGAAAGTTGGGCATCTTATGGCAGATTGCAAATCTTTGGGAAAAAAAGTTAAAATTTAAAATTCTAAGCCTTCTACCTTGCATATCATGTAAAATCAGAAAGAAAATGCATTACAAGCATGGATTCCACTGTGTCAGTTTGTGTCATTTCACCTTTTTTGTTCTTACTTTATCACTATGTGAAGCTGGCAATTAAGGTGGAAGATTATATGTAACACTTAGGCACCTGTAAGGAATCTACTAAAGCACAGTAATAAATTTGAATATATTCAGACAATAATAAATTCTTTTAGAAACTGTAACAATGATTTATACTGAAGCTAATCAGGACATCTGCCCAAGGGAGATGCGTGATGTTTGCAGGCACTGCTCACAGCGAGCAAGGTAAAAATGATATGCACCCAAGTAACGGAAACACAACCTGAGTGACTTGAACCAAACAAAAACAGGTTGTGAAACAGTGCCCTTGTCCAGGACAGGGGAACTGTTAATGATAATCAGTGCACGTTACTGAAAGTACTCCAAGTAATTTTAGTTTTTTTTTTCAAAAATTGTTAATGGACACTAATGCTCATAGTTCCCTCAAAAGAGAAACAAATTCTGTGCTAAGGTAGCAAAGCTCAAGGACAGCATACAGTAGACATCGAAACACTGGGGACATAAGAACAATGAAACATTCTATTATTATATAAAAAGCTCTTAAAAACACTTAAATTATGACAATCACAAAAATATTTAATAATGTTCCACTCTTCCCCAAGCTCATTTGTGGGGAACCAGCTCCTGCTGCTAAGGAAAGGGCTCACTACTGTTCAAAACAGCTTTTTCAGTCAGGTCTACATCATTCTTTTGTTATAAATCCAAATGAATGTACCAAACACTACACTGAGTCCTAAACATCAAGACTGAATAAAACGTTTCATTCAATATTGATAAAAAAAACTTGCTCTCCTAAAATTCACAGCTGCTTCTTATATCTTACTCCAACAAGCCTGTTTTACAAATGTTTATTTTGGGGATGTTAGTCCAATCTACTCTTATGACCAGATGGTGACCTCAGAATTTCAGCCTTTTCTTCCTGCTGCTGAATTAGGAAGAAGAGCTTGGGGAACAACCTGCTTGTGGTGTTGAACATTTTCAGCAACACTATTTTGTTACTCTCTGCTCTATCAGGCAAGAATATTTGAGAACAACAGATTAAAAAAAAAAAACACTAAGGATTAAAAAAAATGATCCTATTTTTATTAAGATGGATGACTTTTTTAGCCGCTGCAGCTCAGTCTGGCTTCCTGACTGACTCTGTCGTGCTGCGTTTAATGATTTCCCTTTTCAGGCACTGACAGCCTCCCCCACTCAAAAATCCTTAAAATGGTAGCAGCACCTGAGCAAATATTAATACAAATTACTGTAATTCTTTCAAAGTCACAGGGTGTGTGTGAGAGCGAACATCACTATCATCAAATTAACTATCAAAATATTTGCCTTATGTAGAGTTCTCAGTTTATAAAATTCCCTGTTCCATTCCAATATCCACAAATCAGAAATTCTTTACAGACTGAATTTAAACCTCTCATGTCAACGTTACTCCCAAGGAAACAAGGCTGCCTTCACAGACAAATTCGCAGCTGACATGCAATCGTCTAAGGCTGAGATAACAATACTTGCTATACACGTACTTACTGTCAGACTAAAATTGAGATGCTAACTTCTTGCTAGTCATAAGTATTAACTGATCACTTTCCCCTAATATATCACTCTGGACGGTTGGCCGCATGCAACTCTTTTCTTCAGCTTTTCCTATAAAGAATCTGTTCCTGGCAGTAGAGGAAACTTGGTGTAGTAGGGGGCTGATGCTGCAGGAAAAGTCACTTTTTCACGCACTGGTCCCTTACACACGCAGTAACCGTTGCTATCACTGCGTTACGGGACCCGAACTTACTGCTGTACAGGGAAGTGACAGCATTTTGTTCCTGAACAGACATTAAATACCAAACTTGATGAGGAAAATGCCAAACAAAACTTTTCATTATAAAGATGCTGTTGTATATTCAATTCTTCATTTCTGTACAGTCTCACCGAGGGTCTCTCCGAGTTTTAACATTCCTCTTGTCCTCACACACACACTGATGTGCATGAGGAGAAATGGGAACAACAAGTTGATTAAAGAACCTTTATGTTCTTACGTAGTAAGTGTCAGCACAGAACAGCCTATACCCATGCTACACTCCTGTGTATTTCACAAATTAACACAGTTCAGAAACGTATATAGGAGAGAGTATATCAGGAATCTTCACAGCAAAGCTTTGAATTAGCTTGGTTTTAATGACTCTGAATTACACAACCGAGCTAACCACAAGGTAAGGATTTGAAAGCAGCCTTACGGAGCAACACCATTGCATTGGTGGTATCGGAACGCAGCTTCACAAATCCTAGCAGACGCACGTTTTTCTTGAGACAAACTACAAACTGTGAAGAAACCCAACATTTATATAAAACTGTTATAGATCTACTAATACTGTATATTTTATTTAAAATAGGAGCTTCACTAAAAGACATCTTTTTACCTACCTTTGCTAGTGCCACAAAATATTGCCCTAGGTGTGGCAGACATCACTTCCAGAGCTCCTCTGCCTGGCGTGGCGGCAGGCACAGCAGACGCTGCCACACGAGACCCACCACAGTCCGGCCAGCGCGGGGTGAACAACCTGCTGCTGCTGCTGGGCCCCGCCGGACGGCCTCGCTTACCACAGAAGTTGGTGCAGTGGCTGAGGTGGCCGGCGCACATGCAGGCCCGACCGCTGGGGAGCCGCAAGCGTGCGTTACCTCACGGTGACAGCGCGCCCTTCCTCCTCCATTTTGAACCATACAATTACGTTTTACTTGGCTGCTCCCTCGGACCTATCACACAAAGCAACTCGGCCCAAGAATATTTTAACAGTCATTTCCAAGTAACATTCTGTTTTGACATGCTTTCCACAGCAGCTCTCCACCTTGCACGAGTCTTGCGGTTTGCCTTGGTCAAGGTGACTGACACCCCTTTGCATTCAACTTCACTCAACAAGTCAGGCATCAAAGAGCTGATGGTATTTTCACAAAAGACAGAAATCTACAGAAATAAAAAACCGAGTATGGGAAGTATTTGCCTGTATGCTAACTCAGGTCAAATATTTTTCAGTCTTTCCTCCAGAAACATGGATTTGACTTGTTCTCAGGGCAAAACTGAAATTCCCACATATGGGCTCAAAAGCTGAGTTACCAACACGCACTGTACAATAAAATCACAAGGTTGCCAGTTGCTCCGAATCCCTCTTGAAGGGACTCCTTCAAGACAAGAGATAAAACAAGTCTCACCCGAGCTCCCAGCTCTGCTCCTACAACCACACTGTGAACATCTCCATATAGGCTGCCAAAGGTCTTTCACATATGTAAAGCAAAACAAAAAGAAACAAAACCCAGCATCTATCAAATGCGTTCCTATAGTCACTGTTCCTTATATCCTGTGTGATACAAGTTCATTACTGAAGAATATTATATAGTTAAATATATTTGATGATGATTTAGAAGGTTCTGATGGATATTCTCATGTCAGGGAAAGAAAGAATGGGTTTCTGTTTAAGAATGCATTTTAATATATAGCTATATTTTTCTTATTCTATCCTACAATACATTACAATAAAATCTGTTGTATTTGAGAACATATCCATTTATCTTACATGCGCCCATTGACCCTCCAAGAAGCACCAATTAAATACCAGTATTTGTATGACCAGTTACAAAACTGTTCTCGAGTTAACCATGAATAGCATATTATCATAAAATATAAATCTATGAATACAGATTTCTCCTGGAACCTGTATGGATTCAGAAAATACAATGAAAAAAATGAAATACAATTATTTGATTCATGAGTTAATGATCTATGAAGTTTTCTGAAACAACCCACAGTGAATGGAGGTGCTGCAATGGTCTACTGTATATGTCCACTTTCCTTATGATGGAAGCAAAATTTAAACAGTAAACCAAAAGGAAATAAATGTTTTGGACTTCAGGAACTTCCATTCTAAATTCATGCATTTATCTACTTTATTACACGAGTTTAAATCAAACTCTGCCTCCCAAATTAGTAAGGATTAATTCATTATTAAGGATGCTGCAACATGCCCTATTAGTTAGTTAAATCAAAGTAATCTCACTCTTTTTGGACTTAAAATGATCGCCTCTCTTGAAATAAGAGTTTGTGCAGACGGCAGTAATTTCAATGATAGACATTTTAGCAGAACAAAAATTCAATACCAAATCAAATATTAGCCTTAATTGCTTGGTTCTCAAGAACAACCATGAGAGAGAAAACTGTTCTCAGAGAAGTTCTTTTCAAATAAGAGAAGTTTACCTAACGGAAAGTAAATACAACATTTCTAATAATGTCTATGGAAAGTGTAAAGCAAACACTAGCCATTAAATCGGATAACCAGCTACAATTCAATAACGTATTCAAAGCAGAATAATTCTCTTGCATGTCAGAATATAAATGCTACCTCTTTTTGCCCCTTGAAGCCAGTGGTTATTGCATATGCTAAGCAATTTCTGGCAAACGAGAGTCCTCCTGGAAATCCTGTATTAAAGCATTATTATGCTCTTAATCCATGTCAAAATGAACTTTCAGCATCTACAGAATTTAAACTGCTGAATAAAATGAGGACAATGAACAAACAGTATTATTAATATTGTAAACACGCTAACATCAATGAGATGAGCACCTTGCTAGTAAATTTTGGCTGCAATACCCATAAGCTTCTTTTTTTACTGTTCTCCTGAAAATCTTGCTTTGTCCATGGTGTGAAGACAGCCACTTCCAACACAGAACAGATGCAGCCACAGACTACTCCAATGTACAGCTCTGGCAGCAACTGGAAAGGAGCTGTTCAGGTTGAAAAGAGGAATTAAAAGGGATATAGTTATGAAGTGGCTAGAATTTGCTGTGTATTTTATCTGAAAGATGGCATTTTGACTAGCACAGTGCTTCCTGACACAACACAGATGTGGCTGCTGCACAGAACTGAGAGAAGTGTCCAAGGAAGGACGCAGTCAAAAGATTTACAAGCCCCACCACTACAACATACAAGCTGTCCTGGGAGATCTCCCACCCAAATACAGCCACAAGAAAGGCCAGGACAGGGCCTGAGAACAAGCAGGAATATACAAGGTGACACGCTCGCAAGGAAAACAAGTGTTTTGTTTTTGCCAACTTATTCTGTTACTTATGGTTAATATTAGCAACTGCCCTTGACCGCATAACTTCTGTGAGTAACCAATAGTATCTGCAAAACATTTAAAAACATATGAAAAAACCGTAACATTTGCAATGTTTTAAGACATTCAATGGAAAGAAAGAAAAACAAAAAATCACCAAATAGCTTTGTAACTACGAGTCATGTATTTGTACACTGGGTTGCAAGGCTCACAGCAACAGTCTTGAGGTGAGGATCTACAGGTCTACAGGATCTACAGTCTAAAGGTGAGGATTTTCTTACTTGGTCTTTCACAACCCGTCCATGACTTCTTTAGGCAGACTGAGATGGCACATAGCATTAGAACTTGTCTGAGGACCAGAATTCTTACAATGTATCACATACTCTTCAATCAACAAATATATTATAACAAATACTAGGGCCTGCATTCTAGAAGTAGTTCTTGCAATTATGGGCTAAGATCAGATAAAAAAATCTCAATTTGGTATATTACAAGACAGTCTCTAGATCCCCCTGAAACATTTTGAGGGATTTTATATCAAGGAAATCATTATGATTTAAAATAAATACATGAAAAAAATGCGTATCTTTGAATCTGCAGTCAGTAAATGTCTAACATAGTCAAAAAGAATTAAGAAAATGCTATGAAATGAATCTAAAGACATATGTATGCACACACACACTATACACAACCCACACACAAATACACAAGAACCAAATATTCACTCAGGATCTTTGGAATCATCCTCTAGTGTTTAATAGATAATGGCACCCTAAATATAGAATATTGAAGTGCTGGTTTTTAGATTTGTATGGGATTTAAAATGACAGCTGTCTCACAAGGTAATTATTTCTGAACTGTGCAAGTCCTTTCAAAAGCACGAAGGAAGTTTATTAGCCTGAACAAATTCCTTGGTTAACCCTGCTGACTTTCATCTGGAAGAGTCCAGTATAGTACATGGAGTCAGCCTTGGCTATCAAGCTAAAACTGGAGGATTATTTTAAGCCTAATTGAAAGGTCATCAATATTTTTAATAAGAAGCATTATTCTTTGCTCAATTGCTCTATTAAGTATTTATAAAGTAATATTTTTGATACAGGAAGAAAAGCAATTTCTCATACACTACTTTATCTATCCCAACTGAATACTTTATCTGTAATGTTCTTATACATTTGCCTTTCAATACTCTTCTGAGATTGACTGTTGCAAAAATTACACTTTTTCAAGCAGTCTCCCACCATCATAACTTTTTTTATTACAAAACACACTGAGGTTGAATCTCAACTTTTCAGCGCTTTGCTCTCCTGAGGAAAAGAAATAGATTCTTCCTCAGCTTCTTCATCAGCTTCGAAGAATAAGGGAAAAACAGGGAGAGGGAAGGATATGTGCTAGAAGTTTATGCAAAACCTGAGATTTGAATATAGCACAAGTAGCACTTCAACACTTCAGACTCCTTTAGTGCCAAGACCCCTGGAGAGTTAGGTTTAAATCACTAAACTTATTTCAGGAAAGGGGAGAACACTCTGGAGAAAACTCTGTCGACTCCAGCAAAATTAATAAACTGGTTGCTACTGATGTGAACTACATTTTTTGACAGAAGTTTCAGAAATTTGTAATTCCCTTCTAGCTAGATTGTGCATATGGTACTTGTTGCTACTTTTTAACAGTTATTTAATACTATTTTTTCAGCAATTGAAGTGATGCAAATTGGTAAGCTTCACTCACTTTCCGAGCTCATTCTTTCACTCATTTTCCAAGCCTTTGATAAGTGGCAACAGAAAACTGCCTGACCTCTCTGCATGGCTGCCAAAGAGGGCAGTCCCTTCTTGCCTCATTTAATATGTTCATGTGCTAAAAAAAAGCAAAAAATCGTAAGTCCTCATTACATCTTTTTTTCTTGAAAGAGATCAGAATTAGTAAGTTGAAAACGATTAAAAAAATAAATCTGTAACACTACAAACAGGATCCAGTTTCTTCTATATGCTATGTATATAAACAGATTAAATTCATGTTTTGTTTAGCAGACTATACCCTGGATTTGGTCAGTCACCATTTTCATAATTTTTCTTTTCTCCTTCCCAGTAAAGGCCATTCACTGGCGGTGGTCTCTTCTCGTGCGGTGGGGAGGCCAGCTGCTTTGCAGTGCTCACTGCTGTGATGCTTGGGGATGAGTGATACCGCCAAAATCTCTGCAGATCCCTGTGCACAGGGACTAGTGGAAAGACTTCATTTCTTTAGAGAGATGATCATGTCCTGAAGTTCAAATACAGCTTATAATACATTTCAAATGTTTGAGAAGGATTATAAGATGTTAATAACTTCTTGGCCCTAGGTATATTTTAGAATTTGTATAATAAAAATGTGAGATCAGAATGTCACTAAAGAAAGGAATAAAACAAACTAAAATAGAATCCATTTTCTTTTTATGAGACATATCCATATATACCCCTTTTCTTCTTTATACTAGAAAGCGGCATGCATCATGTCAGTACGTTCAGTCTTAAAGCACACTGAACCAGTACTCTGAACCATAACTAATTACCTGTTTACTTTAACAGCATATAGGTCCTTTTTACAATTATAAGGTTTTAGCTGTGCAACTATAAAGCATGGCTGCCATACAGATGCATTTTTCATTTACATTAGGTCTCCAGAAAGCCTGTAGCTGCACAGTCTTGCTGGGTTAATACGCTCCCTGTGATCCTGGACATATATATTCAGGCATAGTACATGTCTTGACCTACTAGCAATTTTCCAGCAAGTAGGAGAGCTCTTCCCTCAAGAGATCAGAAGAGATTCACTTAAAAAGCTCTATCCATAAGAAGGAAAATATCTGTTTTGTAAAAACAGGGGAAGGAAAGACCATGGTACGTTAATAACTTTCCAAAAACTGACGTGCAGATATGTGCACAATACACATGAACTGTGATCGCAACACGGGGCGGGATGTGCCCTGGTGCATCCAGTTCTGGGAGCAACGTTACTGGGCAGCTATGGACTGCGAGTCAAGAGAGGTGATGGGGAGTCGGGCACTGCAGCCATCAGGCCCAGGCCCCTCCTGCGACGCCCCCAGGCTTCCCCAGGAGATTTGGGAAGGTGTTTTGCACAGCCACCCTTCGCCTGCCAGCTCATGGATCGGCCTGGCCGGGCTGCTCTTGCAGGGGACTCCACTCGCTCTCTCAGCTCGGAAAGGCTGCTTCGTTGTTACACTGCACTCGATGAAACACAGCAGAGCACTTCAAACAAGCATTTCACTATGTGCAATCAACTTGGCATGAAAAAAAAATGAAGTCCATAATAGATAAAAGCCTGGAGCAAAAGTCCTGCTTTCAGCACATGTTTCAGCCTGACTTTAGTCTTTTATTTCCCTCTGCATACAGAGCTCATGTCACATATCTCCTCTTACACAGAGGCCCGTGGGAAGAGACCTGTCTCCGATGACTTCCACGGCTGCTGTGACTGACACAGCTCTGTGGCACCTGCCAGGCGGCCGCGGCTGCGAATCCAGCCGAGCAGGAGCAGTTGTTTCGTGACTGACAGACTGCACTAAGACTGGAGAGATCTGTCTTACAATTTTGGTTTTACCATGAGGTTCCTCCAAGACCGTGCAGAAAAATCATTTCTGCGTATCACAACTTCCGACCAAAGTGGATAAATGCAGGCCGTTTCCTGCATTTAGGGTTTCCTAATAGGGTTTCCCTAAACTTTTAGGACAGGACCCGATCCTTGAACTGTTTCTATCAGTTCCACTGAACATTCTGGTGCTTCTCCACAGGATTAAAATGGCATGGGTCAAAATCACTGAGAATCATCACAATGTCAAGAAGCTTGTTATGAGGAAAAACAGACATGGGGTCAAAATAAATGTCTTTTCAGTGTCTTCTGCACTTTATAACACCACCCACAACACCAATCAGAAACTGTGAACCATCTCCAACCACATATAACTGGCAAAGTGACTAGGATTTAATTCTTTCCTTAAACTTTCTGCTCCCTGAAGACAACAAGCCCCTCAGGAATCCAGAGAGAGCTTCTGCAAATGCTTGGAAGTAGTATGAAGCTGAGTAGCAGTAGAAAATATCCAAATAATCCCACATTAGTTATTCTCAGGGCTCCAGGGAAATTAAGCAAGGGTGGGAGAAAGACATAACCTGAACTCCTTTACATCCACTGCTCAGATTTCCAGTACTAGCAGTCAAAGCCCAAGACAAGAAAATTGAGCCCTGGTCTGTAAATTCATGCTGGTGACATCACTGCCCGGATTATCCTTTGGGGGCGGCTTGCATAGGGGTGGGAGGAGAAGGCAGGGGATTGAGGAAGGGAGATTTGATTCTGTTTGAGCTATTTCGATTTGAGGATGCTCTTAACTGACAAAACAGAAAGCATCTTATCTGAAAAGGGATTTTGCTCAGCTGCTTTAAAAATCCTCCATACATAGTGAAAGTCAGCACATTCCCTGCAGAATCAATTGGCTCAACACACTCTAGGCATCCTCTGTACCATCTTTAAAAAAATGTATTTCCATATAAAAATTTACTCCAGGCAAAAACATGACATGCAAGGGTTTGTCCTGAGGCAATTAAAAAAAAAAGAAACTCTTTGTAAGTAAATTTAGTGCTGGTAAAAGTTGCTGCATAGACAACACTGGATACCAATAGGGTCCTTTTAATGCAATGAGTGGCAGTGGGGCAGTCTCTGCTGCTGCCCCTCGTCTCCCAGCAGCGGGAATCAGCCCTAACACTGGGGGCAAGAGGAGCTTTAGGTCTTCAAGCTCATTCATCAAGAGACTTCTATATAAACACACTATTAAACACACCAGCAGTCTCATCCAAACATGTGAAGGGAGCTTAAAGGACCTTATAAATTTTAAGCAGCAAATTAGTGGCCTCTGCTGCAGCTGCACCAAGGCTGGCACTTCAGCTCAACTAAAGCTCTGAATGAAGCTGTTCGGATACACAGTGAAAAACTGGTAAGAAAATGACAACTGCTTTAGAGGACTTTTGGACTGCTCACACTAGAAACCTGAGTTTATCCAAAATGCTGCCAGGTAGTAACCAATTTCAGCAAAGCAGCTCTTTTAAAAAATGATTTACAATAATCTTTATAGACTTTTTGTATAAGAAGCATTTATTACTTTTTTGAGTTGCATATACTATTGTATAGCACATACCCATGGCATTATCACTAATCAGCAGCGTGACACCCCGTAATTATCCCTGATAAGACAAAATATAGAAGGGGGGGAAAAGGTGGGTGGAAAGGGGGGGAAAAGAGGGGGAAAGGGGGGAGAGCAACTATGAGTAGTACCTCAATCAGAATAGGACACAGAAGAGAGAACTGAAGGAAGAAAAAACATAATTTGGGGGCATTTTGAAAGATAAGCATCAAATAACATCCAATTAAATGTGCACAAGAAACTCTCCAATCAGCTCCTCTGTTGTTCCCATGTAAAAAAATCAAAATTTAGTCCCTACATTTATTTGTGTGCAGAGGAAATGGATATTTGCATATGCAGCTAAATATGCACATGTGAATATCTGGATATATATTTTCCCATACAGATGGGCAGTTTAGCCAGTACATCTAAGGCAAGGATTTAGACTGTGTCCTTGAGCCCAGCATTCAATCTCTGTTCCCTATCTGCATTATAGGGATAATATTGCCTCACAGGGATTCTAAGAATAGGATAAGGATAAATAGGATTAAGTTTGAGAGGTGCTAATACATCAGAAAGCTCATACAAAAATCCTGATAGGTTCCTAACCAGTATCATCACAGTGTAATACTCATTTATCTGAGAGATACTCAATGATAATATGGGGACATTTGGTTTTAATCAGTAATTTCTATTCACCTTTTTTTCCCCAGTCACACACCTGGTAAATACAATGAAAAAATGGATGATATAGTCAAGTGGAGCTCACAAAACCTCTTTAAAACCCTGAGATTTAAGTTTACCTGATTTTCTATTTCTTTCCCTTTTCCTAACCTGAGTTGCCACGTTCAGCAGGGCTCAGACAGGGAAATTGTTCATCTGTGAAAAAAGCCTCTTTTGGATGCAGTGAAAATGAGCACTATTCATTACAAAAAAAAAAAAAATCATACAGGAGTTGTATAAATATTTACTGAGCTGAAAGAACATGTTGGCCAATGTTTTTCACAAATCAGTGAAAAGCAGCCTCTAATTAATGAAACCAAAGCTGTAGGCTTTTACTAGGCACTTAAGACCAGTTCTGGAAGCTGAACGCAAATGCCATAGTTCAAAGACTAGAGTCTATTAGGCCCAGTGCACTCTTGCTCTCGGCTGACTGCTTGCAAACTGTGAAGAGGATTAAGGTGGATGGGATCACTGCCAAGTCGAAGCTGTTAAATGACTGCACTCCAAAAAAAGCTCCATTACTTACTGCGGTTGAATATTTTTTTCTACAAAATTCTTAGCCACCAGAAAGATAAACAGGGATGGGGGGAAGTTATTTCTTGGGGAGAGGAGGAATAAAAGGCTGCACTTAAGGTGTTGAAAACAGCAGGCTCATAACTGCATGACCCACTGAATACAAGTGATAACTGGGAGAAAAAAAGCAATAATTAATGACCAAGTCTATGTGCATTCCATTAAGTGCAAACAGCTGTCATAAACATCTTAATTTAAAGAGGTGCTGGATAGGGAATTACAGCACTGTAAAAAGCTTCTTCCTTCTGCTGCTCCACAGAACTGGAACATATCAAGGCTTTAAATTTTTAAACATGGCTTTCATGTTCTTTAGAGCACCAAAAAAAGCTGAAAAATCAGCTTGTTGAGAGATCCATCTAACAGCTCCTACCTTTTCTTGTCTCTGGCTGGGATGCTTTCATACAGCAGAAAGAGATTGTTCTGCTTATGAAGAACAGCTTTTAATACAGCAGTTTAATTATCTCATTTAGTGGGACACTCTTCCTCATTATATGTACAGTATACACAAATCTTCCCGATAAAATGTCCCATTTCCTGCTAAATTGGACGGACTTCAAGATCCGCCCATCTTTTCCCTACAAAACATAAGCAGTAAGACCATTATCAAAATTAAGTCTGAAAAACTTGGAAGTTGGAAAGAAAGGTCACATCTCTTACGCAGGGTGGGTAAGAGCAAATCTAGCAGGGGGCATCTCTACAGCAATGCCATAGCAAAATACTCCAAATAAGTTCTCAAAATGGCAGTGTTGTCTGTTCTTTGTAGACAACATTTTCAAGACGAACAGATCCTAGCACTACTGTCTTCTCCATTAAGCAAAATCACTTTATTTGCCACACCATATTTGAACATGTGGGGTTTTTTATTGCCTCCTCTTGCCAGTAAAGAATGACTAATAGCAGTAATTTGTAATTTCCCAGCTTTTGTGGTTACTGTTGTAAGCAGTCTTCCTTATCTTTTGAGAGTTTCATTTTGGGGAAAATTCTCTTATACAGTATTTTTTCCCATTTCGTGTCAAGTCAACACCTCTGGGCCCTAACTACACTGTGCACAAAAGTGCGCCGACAGAGTGACTAAGACTCCTTCTGCTTTGATAAGGTTGCAATAGTCTTGAGACACAGTTTGTGCTGACGTTGGTCATGCATTTAGAGAATATAGATTTATCATCATTGTATTTCACAGATTTCTCCTCTCAAGTCCAGAACGTGCTCTGTAACAAGTTTTGTTTCACAATTTAAAGGTTGGATTAAAGAAAGTTTAAAATAATCAGCTTTCTTTGTGTGTGTATTTTCAAAGAACAGCAAAAGGCAGGCTTCTTACTAGTGCCAAATTTGGCCAAACACCAGACCATGTCCAGCCCAGGAGATGCGGCCTGAGAAGGCAGTGCAGAAAGGCAGCAGCTTGCAGGACTGCACGGGCAGGCTGCTCAGGTAGCTCTGACATCTGTATTTTCACATTTGATCCTCAACCATCCACAGTACCACAAACTGCTGTCCAGCCTCGATTCAGTTACCTCACAGGTCCAAAATTCGGGCACGGAAGACGCCTAGCTTGAACTCAGCCCCCCCAGCCCTTTTCTGGGCAATGCGGATGCCATCCTCGTGGCAGGCTTTCGCTCGTGTTCAGCCCTGGCTAACAAAGACAGCATAGGCATATCCTAGATGTAGCATTTAAGCTCCTCTGGTTTAGGACAATAATGTACATCTATATTTGAGACCAGGGAAACCTTTATCATTTCACCATCTCCTGAGGACATAACATACAGTGTTCTAGATACCAGAGCATTAAAGGACCAAAGTACTAAAATGTCAGGAACATCCACAATTTCCTTGTTTGTGTTACTAAAAAAATTAGAATACAAGTAATGCTTTTGTCTCCGTATTTCCTTTTCTGCTCATTTGCGTCTTTTTTTTTTATAGGTAGGACAAATGAAATGGCAATCACTCATACTGGAAGCAAGGAGAGAACACAGTAAAGCAGCAAGGGAGTTTGAGTCCCAAGAGAGACAGGTTGCACACGTGGCTGCTTCATCTCAAAAGCAAGTTGCCAGCGTATTCCAGGAACAACACACTGTTTGGTCCTCCTCTTCAGTTTCGAGAACCTAATGCAAACTAACCAAATGTCCAACGTCCTGCTAAACCAGAAACAGGGGAAACATAGGATGAGAGATGGGGCTAACCCTGGCCTGGAGCTGAGGAGCCACCTGCAGCTTCAGAGCTCAGCCAGCTATAGCCAAGCTGCTCCTTTTGGGCACTCCCCAGATCTTCGCTGAGCTGCAGCGCTGGAAATCTCCCCGGCAGGCGTCCTACCTGTGCTTCCAGGTTCGACAGTGTGTAGCAAGTAACCACCAGCTGGTCTTTTCATTCTGAAACACTTCAAAATGAGTAGAGACACCCAAGAAGACTTTAAGTGTGGCGTCCAATGACTTATACTGAACATGTGCTGTCATTCTCACAGCAATGAGACAAAATACTCTATTGGCATGAAACCTCCAGGCTAAGGTTCTTTCTCCAAAAATGTTTCAAACAGTGAGAGATACAATAACCAAACTAGTCTCATTCTGAAAGTATTAATTTGACTCCCGATACCTTTTCCAAAACACGTTATCTTTTCCCAAACAGGAAAACGTCTGTGCACCACTTGTCTTCTACTAGCAATTCTTTCCTTAGAACCATTCAACATCAACACCTCTGCCTGCACTTTTGTAGTGATACTTTAAGGGTTGTTTCTTTCTAGTTCTTTTTGTTTGGATAAACTTGTATCTTAGCATTGTATCTAAGCTTGCAAACTTGGCATTGCGATAAAATAGGGAGTAATGATGTATTCCTGTATCCAGCCTTCTAAACACACAAAAAGATTGCTGCTTTCTAATAAAGCAGGTTTCAATTTCCCCTTCCTGTTCCAACCTATCTTCTAATAACGCACGACTTTCATATTATCTGTTTGGTAATCTTCTCTGTAAACAAGGAGAAGCAAACAGACCTTCAGCATCACTGAAAGACTTAAGATAACCATGGTATCACTTTACAAATAATCATTTTTACCATACAGCATAATTCCAGGAGCCCTTTATGTGCTGCACATTCATTTCCACAGTAACATTCATATTTGCTTGGATTGAGCAAGCGCTGCAGAACACGGTAAAAGCACCAAACTTTATTTAGTATTACTTAACTGCCTTTTTTTTTATAGGTAATTCTTTTTCATTAAAATGTCAAAGGAAATTATGACCAATACTTGAAAAACAAACAAACATAAAGTGTTTTAATGCCACTGAATTAGCACTACAACACTGTAACGCAATCTGTGTGACCACCTACGTGATGCTGTTCAGCAAAACAACTGCCTGGAAACACAGTGGAAACTGCCTGGACAAAAAGGCAGCATCAAGGCCTCTCAGTGAGGGTGTTAATACAGTCTGTGTTATAAAGTGCGTCTAAATATTTCATCCATTTACAAATTTCACATTAGTAGTAATACCCAATTTGGGATGCATTGACAACTGAAGTAATTCAGTTCACCCGCATTACTGGCAAAGCAGAAACCAATGACCTTTCCATTAAATATTAATATGCTAATTATCCTAAAGGGAAAACTTAATGATATTAAGTGTTATCTTTTTAGCCATGCAAAGAGACTTAATGGAAAGATATGCACATGATGCTTTTGTTTGAAAGACTGGAGAGAGGAAGGGATACTGCCTGGCGAGATAAGAACCTGGACGATACTTTACACTTGCCCAATTCAACACGTTTCACAAGAACCCCAGTGCAGATGAGGAAAACCAGAATTATCATTATTGGAGCTTAGTGGTTTCCAACAGTGTAATCTTAACCACAACACATTGCACCTTCCTTGTGGCCACATTCTGGCTCGTATGGGAAGGTTATGACCAGTTCTGGCCAAGCACAAACAAGGCCTCACTCTTCTTGCATGCCTGAAATATAATGCATTTCCAAGTTTGGAAAAAATAGGCATTGGTTAGTATTAAAAAACTCCTTCGATGTCACAACTCTAGCTCAGAATTTGTACCTCAAAAACACATGAAATTACAAACATAGATTGTTTTTCTTTAGACTTATTAAAAGAATTAAATAAAACAATAAAGAATATATACCTGGTCTAGTTAACAGCATTCTGTACAAAAAAAATCTATTTTCAGGTGCCACGACATGCTGGTTTTATGCTATACTTTGAAGAATATTAAATGAAAGGCACATCAAGAAGTTAATAATATCTGGTTGCTCAGGTACAACTGATGCTCCTTGTCAACATCAGGGATTTTATAAAGATTTCAGCCCTAAGTGAAACACATAAAAGAGCATGTATGTTAGCTAACAAAATCAATTTATTGGTACAGTTGAAAGGAAATTAAAAAAAGAAATCATCTTTGTTATTTATGGGATCCAAAATGGACTTCAGTGACTGGTCCTTCTGTCATATTAAGGTTTCTATAGAAGTAAGTGAATCCCATGCACTTCCTGAAGAGACCTCTGCCTGCTTTTCCAAAAAAAGTAATCAAAGAAAACAAAGAGAATATTCCAACAAAATATATTAAGGGATAAACAGCAATAGTCACATATTCCTAATGTTCCAAGTCAGACCTCTCAAGCAGCCTTGGAAATATCAAAGATCCATTAGACCTTGCCACGCTGTAAAATACAGTCTGAGGGAGTTCTGTTTTTTCTCTCAGCTCATCCTCCTGCAGATCATTTCCTGACAGACCCTCTGAGATGGCTTCAGTATAGGCAGAAGAGGCAGTGCATAAAACTCGGGGGATACCAGAGGCTCTCTGCAGCAAGAGGAGCTCTAACTCCCCTCTGACTGTTCACAGAAAACAACTGCTGAGCCCTTGGTAAGCAAGAGGTTAACAGCCTAAAAAAAGCACACCTCTACCACAAAAATGTTATTTCAATTGTATTACATTTAGGAGCCCTGAGGGTCATGGGGTAGATAATCAAAAAGGACAAGGAGGAAATTAAAAAAGGGAAGAAGGCAATCAAAAAGGGCATTTAGAAGGACCCATAATCCTCCATAGGAAGAATACTAATTATACTACTGCATCATCTTATAATTAACCCTGATCTAAAGTTTTTTTTTTTTTTTCTGTAATAACTTTCACATGTACAATGATTTGATTGCTAATTCTTGCCAGTACTTCTTGAACTGCTATTTTAGTTTTAGTAGCTGCTTTTGACATAGCAGTTTAACTCTCATTTCTCAAGAAAAAAAAGACAAAATATTTGGTTGCTTGAATTGTTTTGTCACCTGCCATTCTGATTCGTATGCTGGTTTCCTTCTGTTCTGTTGGTGGTGGGTAGTACCTTTCCTTTCCACCTAAGTATTTTCTCTTTAAGAGTGAAATTAAACTCCCATATAAATCAGGGAGTTGTGCCCATTTTAGCAGTCAAGCTTGGCAATAGGTCTTTATAATGACTTCCATCTGTATTTCATATTTTGTTTAGTAAGTGTGGGGTATTACTGTAGCTAGCACACTAAATTCTCCACATATTTTCCTTCCACAGCAGACCCCTGCTTGGGCTCACCTACATTCTTGGGCACACAGTGCTCTGCTACTTCTAATGACTTAAAAAACAAATCTGAGCTTTTGTCAAGCTGTAGAAAGTAAGCAAGCCCTGGAGGAAGGGTCTTTCTCTTGGATGAAGGCTACTCATTTATGAATGAAGTCAAAATTCCCAAACTAACCTGAAGGTTGACACATACAATGATTTCACAAGAAAATCTGGCAGGAAAAATGTATAAAAAGGAACTCTACAAGCAATATGGTGGAATAAAAGGGACATAAAAAGGTCCATAAATAAACCTGTCTGAAGTCTGTCTTCAAAGGCAGGCATCTACAGACTTGACATCCGTGTTTTTTTTTTTTTTTTTTTTGATCTTTTGGATTCATTCTAGCCATACACACTCTGCAGTTATAAAAGCAGATCTGCTCCCCTCTTAGGTTCAGATATAAATGAGCATACAACAGCAAAAATGACTTTCTACCTGAGTTATCAGTGTGATATCAAGTTATCTTTTTGTTTTCTCAACTCCTTTCATGTCTCCATAAAAGACCTTGATCATTAGTTCACAATGGGCAGTAGATTCTCAGACAATTAATGTTTGCAGGGCATCACTCTCAAGTCAGGACTAATCCATGGACTGTCCTCTCTAAGGCGTTATCTGAGCACATGTGGTGGGAGGAAGCACATTTAAAGAAGTATTTTAGGAATACTTTAACACTAATTCAGAAGGATAGGGCTTGAGGGGGTTGGCTTATAGGGTAAGGAAAGCAGCAGCCGCTCAGAGCCCTGGAGAGCAGGAGCTCTGTGCTCGGCACCACGTACTCTCTGGACAAACATGTCGCTCCTCCGCAGTGCCAGCAAGGCCAGAGAGCAATCTGCCATGGACACGAACTTCCCTCCAACCGACCAAGGTGCTACTGCCACAGCAGGAATGTAACCCTGCTTAAATGGCAAAACCTGATCTTTCCTTCCAGGAACAGACTTAGTCCTACACCAAGGAACTTGGTTTAGGCACGGAAGCATTTTGCAAAGAGCGAATGTTAGGATTTCATCTTGTGTCAGTTAAAGACATCTCAGTAAGGATTTGGGAATGTGGAAATCTACTTATATAGAAAATAAGGGATAAATCCGTGTGCCAAAATATGAGAAGACCTGCCTCCAAAACCTCATCCCCTTCCTGTTCCTTGGAATACAGCCTGTGCTCTAACTAGCTTTCTGTGGTTAAAGATACTCAAGGCAGATGAGAGCTCTGGGATAACTCACAAAACACCCGTAAGACCAGACCTGCAGGCTCTACCAAGCCTGGGGTCATGCTGAAGTTGCCTTGAGAGCAACTGACCATCTATAAGCACTTTTTTGCAGCATGCTAGCTGCAGATGACTGAATTATTTCCATGCATTTCCAATTTCAGCTGATTTTCTTCTAATCCCACTGTCATTAGTTTATTTGCTTTTACACACGCTTTCAGACCTGACGCTTGCTTCAGTTCCTAAGCAGCACCATGAAAATTGAAGAGAGCTATTTAATGTTATCAGGTGTGCAGTAAATCACTGTGGAATACAAACCACTGAGATTCAGCTACATCTCTTTGGTTAAGAAAAAGAGAAACAAAATAAACAAAAAACCTTGGTCTTTTCAGAGGAAAAGGTAAGTTAGGAAAGCATTGCCATCACATAGCCAGGATACTGGCTGATACTGAAGCATCAGCCAATCAGTTGTGTGACTAGTTATTTAATCACAAGGGAGCGTTTCAGTTTCCTGACTAAGTATCTCTCTGCAACTGAGTTATGATACCTACCTGCTGGACTGCAGACTTTTAGAAAAAAATGTTGAATGTAATTGCTGAAAAAGACTGGGACTTTCTAAAAACACAATGCAGCCATATTTAAAATGAATGTAGGTGGCTGCATAATCTCATATGTTTAAGAGACAACTAACCTACTCTGTCTTAACCACTTGCCTAACCTATTTTTGGTTTTGGACAGCATATATATATACATATATATATGTATATATAAAGCACTTCAGGAATTTGTTGAAAAAAAAGTAAAAACCTGTAAAGCAAAATCTCCATGTTTTTCAAAATACCATGAAAAAAAAAAACCAATTTGAATATCCAACTGCACTGTTCTCTTGTGCCTCAGCCTAACAGGCTGTGTTATTTCTATTTTACCAAATCTTGAAGATTAACATAAGACACCAGGAACACAGCCCCTCTAAGAGGCAGAATAAAAGCAGTTAAATATCTCAGCCCCCCGAGCTTCAGTGCAGACACAAAAGTCAAGTTTGGCCAGGGTCTCATGCTGGCTTCCCTGGGCAGGCTGCATACCCAGTCATCCTGCAGGACTTGCGCTAACCCTCCTGGTATAAGGTACAGTTAAGTAGGCAAGAGGAATCCCACTCCAATACAATTCTTCTCTTGCATAGTCTGTGCTGTCTCCGCCTGTTTAATCCCAAATCATCCTCAACGCATCACCTAATTCTGTTAAAAGCATCCATGCGACTGGATTTACGGGGTCTATAATCTGCCAGAGTTTTTCCCCATGCCCTTTTTGCTTTAAAGCACTCATTTCAAAATAATTTCCCAAAATAGATATAATTACAAGCTTTATGGCATGTTCTGTTGTTCAGTTTATGGGATTTACACATATTTGAGTGAATAGAAGCCAGTGCGCTTAGTTTCAGCCCAAGATCTCTGTGAGACTGTCTCTTCTCTCAGTGATTTTTCCTTCAGGTTATGCAGTACTGACACAAACTATGTTTTTCTGTGGGTAGGTATAATTTATTCCTGGCTATTCATTGATCACTCAGTCAAAACACAGATCTGAAAGTGAAATTCTGTCTGAGAAGAAATGTAAGACGGAAAAAAAAATTATATACATACATATATATATATATATATATATGTCTCAACTGTTGTTCCCACAGGCACTTTTGGGGTAGGGGAACACTTGAGTAGAAGTATCCTGCTCTGGAGAACCTGTTTTTAAACTACCATCAGTCTTGCAAACAAGAGTCACTGAACTTTCAGTAATGTTAACTGCTTAGCTTCCCAGCAGAGGGTGAAAAGCACAACACCACACAAACTACATATTAAAAAAAAATCACCTTATGCAAAAGTAGATTTATCAATGAAAACAGCTTCAGAGGCATGCGAAGTGAAAACTGATAGGGTATGTGCACTTGGTTCATTTAATATGCAAAACTCACTTACGGAAGGCTTGCAGTTTTGTCTGGAAAAGACATTCACACCGCTTGATGCGAACCCGAACCTGAGAAATCATTAAAGGCTCTAGTAACAACACTGTTCGGCTTTGTCAAACGCGGCACAGCCTCTCTGAAACGGTTCTCTGAGTGAACGGAGGTAAATTATAGTAATTGCTTTGTTAGATTGAATGCCAGAAATAAAGGCTTTCATAGTTATGCAGAGTAAAAGTCAAAACCATGGCAGGAAAACTCAATTTTAGCAAACAGACTGTATGCAATAATGCTTGTGGTTCTGCTAGCCAGAAGCTTACTCAAGCCTATGAAACAGTAATGCCCTTCACAGTACAGGGCAAACTTAGTAAATAAAGCATCTTGGTGTACCAAAAATATTACATTATTTGAGCAGACATACCTATTTCCCCTAACTACTCTATTTTCTAGTTGGCTCCACGATCTCCCGTCAGTCTCGCTTTTTGTGCTCTCTTGCTTCTGTTATAAGGGTAGTCATGATGCAGAGGAGGTTTGTTAATTCCGTTCCACAAAAGAAACTTTTTCCATTAACGACATCTGGCCTCACCATCTCACTCAAATGTCATATCCTTGCACGAGTAAACAAATCACTATCCTTTATGTACCTACGGCACTAGCCGTTTCGTGCAAGTTGGCATCCTCGGCCTCTTCCAAAACGTGCTTTCAGACTGAAAAGCAAGTTTCACAAGTTCAGTTCACTGTTAAATTTTCTAAAATATATCACACTCCCATTACCAATTCATTTCTGAAAAGAACTAGGCCGTCATGGGGCAGAAACAATTTTTTGGATGTTATTAAATTGGACAGTATCTTAGAATATTACTCTCATAGCCCTTTTCCTGCGCGCACAGTGACATACTACACTATTTAACCCAATAGACAAGCTCATCTACTTGGCCCCCAAAATATCGCACAAGACGACATGCATCTCATACTACACGTACTTCTATCTACCTATGTACATTCTGCCAGACACCCAAAACCCTCCAAATGAATCACCTGAAGCAAAAAACAATACGAGGTCAATGGGAACAAACATGCTGTTCAGATCCAGCCACAACGTGGGGACAAGGCGAAGGACATTCTCAGTCAGCTGTTTTAGAACAAGGAGCTCCGAAGTGGAAAGACTTCAAACCCAGTCCCAGATCCTGCTCCTTGACAGTCCTTGGATTTTAAGGTGTGTGAGGGAGTGGTGCTCAGAACTGAACTTGGCTCCTTAGTGCAGTGCAATAGGGACAACCCTGCAGAGTAATCCGGTTTCAACAGACAGCTGCATGTCTGTGTAGGTGGGGATTATTTTAGACCAGCTATAGTCTGGGGTCCCATGGGCTGGATGCTCATTGGTGTTGCAGAGCATGACAGGTGCACCTTGCAGTTTACTTATCTCTAGAAAGAGCCCAATTCACCTACTCCAAGGCTGCTTCCCAATACAACCCAAAACCCAGCGCAGCGGAGAGGCCTGCAACATCTCCTTAGAAAGCAAACGCTGTATTCCGAGCTGGAACTTAAATGCAGACATCAGTGAGAAAAAGTATCTTGCAACAACCTCATTAATAAGCATCCTCTACAAATTCCATAACGACTCTCCGGCTAAGAGCTATGCATGTATTAGCTATTGAGACAAGTCCTACCATTCTCCTGTTATTACAGGAGCATTTTCTGCTTCATACATACATCTAGTTGTTGCATCAGTGTGCTGCACTTGCTTCTTGTAAACTTTGCCTTCTGTTGATCTGAAAACCGTTTTTTTTTGTTTTATTTAAACAATTGATAGGCTCTCTTCGTAGCAGTTTGAAGACCCTCATTTCCTGTGCACCATCGACACTCAGCCAGGAAGAATGTATAGTATGAGAAAAGTATCTATCCTCAATTCGAAATCTTTCCTAAAAATATCTCTGACTTCAAACAGAGAGGACTAACATATGTGAGAGAAGGTCACATACCACTTACCAAAATATTATTCTGTCTATCTTGGCTGATACCATCTCACATATACCCTAAAACAATTTTGAATAATTGCCATTGTTTAAAATCAAATTCAGGCATGAAAGCCCAGCTGCTAAGATTGCAGGCTGCCAGAAAATGTCTGTGTGGTGAATGATACAGAGGGTTTATTTTCTTCCTCAGTACTCCCAGTGAATGTACTTTCAGCTTGAGTCATCCAACCAACTCCATATAAATAAGTATCTGATAACACCCACTTCATCCCCCTCCTGGCAATACCAAGGGTCTTTCCCCGGACTTCCCTGGGAATAGAGCTGCACTCTCAGTCCAAAGCCGCAGCAGAGGCCACCGAGTCATGGTTATTGATTCTGAGGATAGCAAAGAAGATCTGCAGGCTTTATTAGCTTACAGGAAACAAGGCAGATATGAACACAACTGCAATGAGTAACACACAGATATAGTTGTGAAGGACTAGGCACACCAAGGAGAGTTTAGCATGGCTTCTTGTAATCTGGTCTCATTTGCACCTGCAAGTTGGCCCACAAAGCCCGTTAGTCAAATCCAGAGGCAGCCATGCTCGTCCCATACTGCCACGTGGGGTCAGCAGGCAGAACCTGCCTTGACACTGCGTGTGCTCAAGGGCACTGGTTGAGACAGCCGCACAGGCACTTGCTCAGGAACATTGTACCTGAGAACTTATTTACACAGAAAATTAGATATTCTTATTTAATGTTCTTTCTGACTGTTTCTTAATCAAAATTCATACTATACATATTGAGACTAACTGTAAATAATCTGATTTTCCTTAGTAAACAAACAAAAAAAAAATCAAATTTTGTTTCTAAATGCATACTAAAATAATTGACCTAACTCAAAAATGCTAGAAATTCATTCTTCAGGATGGTACAGCCTATACTGTCCAGGCTCTGCAGGTCACTTCAGGGGTATGACTACATCTTATACTCTACCTTCCAATACAGTGTGTTCTCAAGCATACTGAGAGAACCAATCCTATAATTGAGATGTACAGTAACTAAATAAAAATGCTCATTCCAAAAAAAACCCCCAAAAGAATGAAAGTGACTTTACAAGGGTCCATTCACAACATGTTGCATAAGCACCGTGTCTTCAAATTCACAACGTGAACACTGTTGTTTAATGGCTTCAGGGCCACAGCATTTCAAATCCTCAGAGCCAAAGCCTACAAAGTTATTTTTCCTTGCAGTAGAGTTATAGTAAGGCTATCCTTTTTAAACAGCAGCAGCAGAACATCAGCACATATAACTCCTGGCAGCAGCTATCACATGCATTTTAAAGCACTTCAGCTGATTTCCTCAGTTACAATAAAACAAGAATTAATAGTCTTTTCTTTTTTTTTCTCCCTCTTTCTCCTCCTCTTCTTGAAATTGTTTTCTCTAACTCCCCCTTTAATACAACATCTAGGTATCCAGCCCTCAGCAAACACTTTCTGGAATAACAGAAAAGGACTGTTGCTCTAGGGCTTTGCCTTTTGTTTTGTAACTAATAGCAGATTTCCCCCCAAAATAATAAATGAATTAAACATTATCCATATTGCATCTGACACATCTTAAAACTGAACATGTTTCAGAAACCCTCAAGTGTAGCCTTCATCTGCCAGCACACTGCAAAGCTCCTGTCACATCTAGCGTTGAGAAAACAGTGCTAGCAGTAGAGTCTCTGGTGGCGGGAGGAGCGGAAATGCCTGTGAGCACCAGCGTGGAGGCAGCTGGCCCTGCTGCCCTGTGGGGTACAAGGAGGCAGAGCTGCCCGCGCTGCGACTCCAGGCCGGAGCTGCAAAGACCTGCCCCATTTCACAGGCAAGCGAAGGTTCGGGAGAGGAAGGACACTGTGCCTGGTGGTGACTTCCTGCAGGGCTCCTAAAGGGCAGGCACTTGGTGAAAACAGCCCATGCCAATGGCAGAGGTGTTTTGGAGGCCTCTTCTCTCTCTTCTTTCTCTTGCTACAGCAAGACCTCATAGAAGACTCTTGCCTAAAGTTATCTAAAAATCATTTACTGTTGTGTTACTTACACATAAGGCTTAAGATACAGCAGAAGTTATCCCCAAAAGATACCCACTATCAGCTCTGCCACCTGTGCAGCCTCAGCACAGCAGAGCTCCATGTGCCTGGCTCTCTCTTCTCTCCACAGCTGAGCACCATCTTCTCCTCACCCTCTGAGAAACCAGCAGGTTTCAATTCAGCAGGATTTTTCTGCTATGTTAGGGAACAGGATGAGTGTGAGGGTAGAGGCTGTTTCTTTGTCTTGGTGATTTTACATCTGTTGCACCGAGTTTGGCCTGTCTACTTTTTTTGAAGCTGTAAAACACCAACTGGGGAGGCATCCTGGAGGCCGATCACATAAATAGATCGCTCTGCTGAGACCACAACTAGGGCTCTGTTGTTCAGCGCACACATTCAATTTGCAGGCTTAACTCTATCAATCTGCCTTCTACACAGGAAGGTACTGGTACGCTTAAGACACTGAACAAAAAAGATTTGCAGAATAGCTCATCTCCACGTTTCTAGCTGCAGGGTGCCAAGGAATCCCAATTTTATATAACTTCTCTCCCCACTAATCTCCTCCCTGTTTTGTTTCAAAAGATTCCTACGGCTTATCCTTTTCTGGGCTGGAACTCTGCAAGCTCTCTCTCCACGTAACATACAGGCCGAGGGGGCAGGGGCTGCACGCTCTCAGCGCTGACTCGCGTCACCTCCTGCTCCCAGTGCCCCAGGGGCAGGGGACATCTCTGCTCTGTGACCACCAACAGTTTGGTGCATGTGGCACCTTTGTTGTTTACCTCTCAGTAAATTTATCTGGATGTTTGAGTGGATCAAACACACCCACCTTTTGGGGGGGCTGCTGTAGGGTACATGAGGGAAACAAACATGGCCAACAGGCACTGGCAGAAGAGAAACCTGTAAACAGCATGTAAAACCCTGTCTTATCAAATGTCACACTCAACTGCAAGCAAAAACGCTCTCTTTTCTCCAGGATCTCTTCTTGGATCAAAGATGTGGAGGTCACAGTTCAGATAGAGGAAAGGAACTAACCATACTCAATAAAACACCTGTCTATAAGCTCCTCATAACCACACTGATCAAAAAGAAATTTCAGAAGTAGCAGTATAAGCCCATGTCTGTTTACTAACATTTATAAATACATGTCCTCTCTTAGAAAGATGACCCTTGAGAAATAAAGTGTTAGTGCAAGAGCTCATACTTAATTCTCACAATTGCAGATAAACATATGGGGAACAAAATGCAACAGTGCTGGCTTATTTTTTTTCCTACCACCTTCCTCTAGAAATTTCATCATTTTGCAGTTTTCTACACTAGAAACATAAAGCATGTGAATGTTATTAATAGACTAGCAGATGAGCAGACATTAGGGAGCAAAAGCCTCCAACTTTTACACAGCTACAGAAAAAACTCCTGGCACCAACAAGTCCTGCTAGCAGCAGATCCCTCCATGTTTCAGCTCAGTCCTGAGCAACTCGCCACTCCACTGACTCCCTTTCACTATCCAGAACGTTCCCTCCTGTTATTTCGGTCTGCTCCCAATCTTGTGATGTGATTAGATGATTACACTTACATAATAGTATCAAATTAATTTGCAGCAGAGCACAACAGCAGAGGAAATGGTTTGAGTTCTGAAATTTCCCCCTCCCCAGTTTATTTAAGTGACATCAGGGGATTAAAACAAAATAGGTCAGTAGAACACTGCTGGGAAAACAACCACAACATCAGCCCTGACCTTGTAAACGAAAGTGAGAGACTGAAAATAAAAAAAAAGAGTTTATAACAAGTTCTTTAAAAAGGGCCATCAAGCTTCCTAAATCAGCTTCCTAAATAGCTATTTCCATCAAAAAATTGACAGAAAATGGCAGGTTAAAAAAAAAAAACTAATTATAAATAATTTTTGAGTAGATCAATTTATTTTGGAAATGTCTTCCCAAATACTTGAAGCAGAGACCTAGCTGGCGTTTTATTCTCAGCTGGCCTTAATACCAACAGAAATACAAGTAATCCTTTCTTGCTGCTTTACAGAGCAACAGAGACAAGGAGCACTCAAGAAAACATTACATATACTATGGTCTAAGAGCCCTGACATTACACATTTCAGTTTCCCAGCGTTCAGTAACTTGGAATGGCTCTTATTTCACTTCCTATATGAATGTTTTCCTCCTACTGGGATGCTGATACAGCGATCAGGTTACAGGTTTACATTAGATAAATTCCTAGCACTCAGGACACTTAGAGTAAGTAGGTGGACAAGCACCATACCCATAACCAGAGGATTTACAAAGATAAATGGCTATTTGCACAAAAGCAGCTAGTAACAAGGTTTATCAAACTGCTCACCTGGTACAGTTGGTTTGTGACCACTACAAACCCTTTATGTATAAGGGAACCATGAAATATTTACCTTTCCTTTGGAAAAACTACTATTTCTTAAACCATATTCCTTTAAAGCTGACTAGTTCAATAAAATTTGGGACTGGGTCTGACTTATCAGAAACATGCAAATGACTCCTCCTGCTATCTGTTTGCTTTTAGTTCCTGCAAATGCAAACACCTACTTTCCTTTCCCAAATATTATAATGTAGGTGAATTAACATGAACTGTAGTTCAAGAGCAGCTTCCTTTGCACGCTGACGTGCCGGGCTGCATACTTCGTGCTTCGGCAGCCTCAGCGGCGGTGCTCAGCACAGCAGGAGCAGTGGTGCGCTGCTGCGCACTGCAAGCACACAGCCACATGTTCTGCCTTTGGAAAAGGTGGTATTTCTAAAACTAACCGAACTCTAAAACATTCACATTTCATCATGACAAGTACATCTACGCCTAACAACATTGTTACTTCAATTTTTCCCTGTGCTTTACTAATAGCTCTATTGCACATTTTTTATTTATATTATTTTACAATATTTGGACCTAAATACACCCTCTTTGCTCATGGGAACAATCTTGCATACTTTCAGTTCTACAATACTTTCAGTTCTCAACCACTCGCCATGGCTGGAAGTTGAATGTTACAGCACCTACCTGCGCTATTTGATCAAGTGTTCTGTCACGAGCTGTTGATGCCTCTAGCCTCTTTTTTCACCAAGGTAAAAACAAAGACTTTCACTTGTTTCTAGAGCATATGAAATGATAGAAAGTCTCTGTATAAAATTTTTATCAGTGCTCATGGTCATAAAATGATGAACATCACACAAAAGCAAGTACTACACAGTTCTTTCTTGAAGTATTATAAACAAAACATAACTTAGGTTAAAAGTATAGTCTACAAACCTACTTTTCCGGCTCCTCCCTGTTTGTTTTTCTTCTCTATCAACATTATAATGCTTTGATCGAATGCAAGTAAGAAAATACAGACATGCTGTAATTTGTTGTGCTTTTCCTCTCCCCATGTCTGTAATTTCTACATAAGTAAGACAACTTGTTAGTATTAATCTGATTTACACATAATAAGAAACATATTACTGTGTTCCTGTAACCATATAATCATGAAACTTGTCCATCACGTTACTGAATGACAGATGTCTAATCTGTGGTTACCTTTATTAAATGCTCAGTCTACTTACAGATATTTATACTGCATATTTTAAGGATAAAATATTAAACATTACAGACTTTGGATATTAAGGCTACTCCCTCAACATTGCACATACTATTCTACGCTTCTTTCCATATGCAAAATATATGAGAAACAAATATTGACAACATTAAGCATGGTGTGGAGGAAAAAAAGCAGAATAAGCTACATACTTTAGGATACTTCCATTCTGAGTGCTCGATATTTATAACTATGTGCTCCTTGTGCCTAATTTTCCCTAATAAAGGAGACTTCTATGGGGGGAAGGAGTAGAGAAGGTGTTGGGGAACTCATTAATTTGCTGGGGCTTTGGTCCTGTATGCTGTCAATTAATGTTCCTATCCAAAACGCAGCTAAAGCTGCTACGTGGATTGACTTGTCACCAAGATTTTTGTAAGAGAACATATTATTTTTTCATGTCTGTATTTCTGAATATCCAACCACAGCAGAATGATTTACAGTTAAGGCAGGAAGACACTTAATACTCTACACAGCTATTCTCTGTCCCTGCCTGGGCACCCTACAATTGAAGTTCCAAAACTATTAGGCAGGTTGAAGAATCCTCATTAAATACCTTGATTCAGAACGATTTGGTCTGCAGAATTTGTGAACTCTGCCTTCAAGTGCGCCGGATTCTTGCCATACGCCGATGGAATCCTACTAAATAGTATTTTTTTTAAATTTCAAGAAACCATTATGCTGCCGTCTTTTGGTCCTCACACTCATTAATGCTATTAGCTAGACCCCTTGACCTAAGGCTACTCTAAAGTCATTGCTGATGCTACCCTTGGCAGTTACTGCAGTGCTAGACACGGGAAAGAAACCCTCGACTATAGCAGCTGCTGTTCCTATGACGATATAAAGAGCACTCTCAATTGTATTAAATGTCATTTTTTAAGTTCAGAGACTATATTAATAATTTCCTTTAACTCTTAAGTCAAAAAAAAAGAAAAGAAAAAGATGGCTCTAGGGCTCTGCCATACTCAGGGATGGATTCAAACAGGACTCCGCAAGTGCAAAGCATCAGTGTTCCTCCTGTGAAGGTCATGGGAATCTAGACAGGGATAACTCATTTACTCATGAACCAGTCCAGAATTACGGAACACTACACAGTGCTCAGCACAGGATAGAGCTGTAACCTCACGGAGAGCTTGTACCTTGACAGGCTGGCCTGGAACGTGTACAGCAGTGGTTCTGACAAGTTCACTTCTGTGCAGTAACATTTGCTGGAAGAGTAGAAAGCAGAAGGTGGAATCTCAAAAAAAAAAAATTATTTAATCTATTGTTGTTAATCTGGCAGAGCTCTTAGTTTGGGCTACTCTGGAGAGGCCCTACTGGGGTAGATCGTGATGATTTTTAAAACTTCAGTATTAAAATTCAAGCTCTAGCAATTTGATAAAGACGAGTCATAAGAAGCCTGTGTGACTCCTTCCTTTTTATGTAATGCCATATCTACAGTCTGATCTGTGACAATACTCTATGATAACAATAATGATATTTATGATCAACAACCATTGAAAATAGAAAGCAAGAATCTGCCATTTTTGCAGGGCAAACTACTTTTTTTTTATTATAGACTGAAGAGTGAGTTCTAATGGTTATGAAGATGACTTACAGAATAAATGACTGTTTGTCAATCCAAAGTACTACTATATTTGCCATGAACTATAAACTTTCCTACCATTTCATGCCATAAAGAACAGCAGAAACCGTGTCTCCATCTTTTACAGAGGAAAAAAAATAGCTTGTATTTCAGAAAAGTCTATAGGGTCGTATGGATGGCTGAACTTAACTAAAATGCCACAGATTTCATGAAGCTACCTTGAAGCAATATTTTCATTAGGCTGGCATTCAAAACGTTAACCCTTTACAAACTCTTTAGCCTGCATTTAGCGATCAGCTCCTTAGTAATAACTCCTGTAACTCTGCACACATATTTTCTGTTTTACAAGCAGAAGCTAGTGCTGAGCTTGAGCTTTACTCTCCTTTTTAATTTCTGCATATGAGACTCTCTAGCCTCAAACTCTTCGGTATTTTAAATGAATGATAGTGCTTTAAGGTGACAGCTGAGGGCACTATGTTGTAACGTGCAATTTATATCTCTAATGTGTTCTTAAGCCATTAGACATTAATGCAGAAAACATAAAATATACACCACTACTTTCGCCATTTGAAAGCATTCTATCAAATGGAGCAGTTCAATATGAAAATTAACAAGAGATGGGCATAGTTTGGGCACATGATCAAAAGAGGACAGAGGTTTTTATAAAACAGCTATTTATAAGCCTGAAGCTTTGTGTTTGCCAGACCTTCAGATCACAGTGGGTCCAAGGATGGTGCACAATACAGTAATGTCCTCTTTTGTGGAGGGAATACTTTTAAACAGAAATAAGGCAAACATTAAATGCTCACCAACCTGCCCATCCATGGAATCTTTTCCCATGCAAGAGGGAACAGTCACCTTAATACGAATCTCTATTGACTTACACTAAGATTTGCCTGAGCAGCCAGGCAACACAATCTACTTTACAACACTACTGATCTTTTAATTTGTGCAGGTAGTTGCCACTGCAAGGAACCATGTATTTATATCCTCAGACAGTAGAAGCCAAATGAACCTAATGAATGTCATTTTATCTGATGCTTTTGCTGTTTATAATAATACACCTACCTCATTCCTTAGTCTCTGCAATTTCTGCAACAGCTGACCCAAGATAACGTCTTGAAAAGAACAATATTAAAATGCTGTAAACCACTACTGTTTCTTCTCTTTTTTTCTAGACATGGTCTAATGAGTTCAGAAAATGACATTCAAGATGCTGTTTTGCCAATTAGAATTGCCACTACCTGATCCTTGAAGGATACAGCCATGCCTAATTGTAAGCTCACACATTTTACAAAGTTTTTGGTCTCTGCTTCTTGTGCTGTAAGTATTTTAACTTTCAAAGACTTATGAAACAGTTCAGACAGAAAAGAGTCTACAGTCACAGAAGACAACAGCTATTCTGATGCATCTGATTCTGTGAAAATAGCTGAGATGCTGGACTACACAATCTGAAAATCAGTTCTCTCCCAGATTTACGTATTTCAGAGAGCCTTTTATCTATGCAACACTAGCCAAATAAAATGGGAGTCAGAGAAATTTCAGGACTAACCACAGAGTCCAAAGATCAAGGACACAGAAACACCTGTGGCAGTAGGGGAATGCGAAATGGAATCTCCGATGGCAGCATGCATCTGTGAACTGATCCACCTTATACCCTTTCCTTCAAAATTCAAAGGAATGAGACTTTGGGTTAAGCAGCCATGAGACTTCCTGCCAGCTCATGCTGGCTCAGAAAGCCCAACAGAATTCAGCTAGTCCTGTCCTTCCATCAGCTGGAACACATTTTCATCCTTTACCTTTCCTCTCTAGTTCTGCAGGAAACCAGGGTCATCCGAGCCATGTCTCTAACTGCTTGGGGCTCAACATACAAGCTAAAGTATTAGTATCATAACGGTGTCCATGAAGAGATTTTCACTATGCTGCTTGTCTGGTTTGGAAAGGAGGAAAGAAAGAAGTACAGGAACCCACTGCCCACGGTTTTACTCAGTGCTTGTGTAAAATTCAAACCTTAATAGTTCAATGAAGGAATGAATTCAGAATACTAAGGAAATGGAAATATTATGGGACTCTCCTCACAGAGATCACTGACTCTTTCAGCACCTTCTGAACAGGTAATAAAACTGCAGCATCTACAATAACTAGTGCATGCCCTAGCTGTTGCCAATACTTCCTGCTCACCAGCAGTTGCTGTAATGGAGTAGGAGCTGTGATTTTTTAAGTTAGCACTGACTGCCCTTCCAGGCAGGCTGAGTCACTCTTGCTCATCAGACAGAACTTGCATCCTGTCACAGCAGAGCCCTAAGCTCCACCTGGGCTTCCTTTCTCTGAAGCTTCTCTGGTTTTTGCTCCCTACCTGCTTCCAATGGTGCAGCTTTCCCAGCAGGCTCTATGTGCTGCTCCCAATGTGACAGGCATGCTATTAATGAAGAAGTGGCTGGTGTCTCTCATTACACTTCCACCGAGTGAAAGCACCTCAGAACTAATTTAGCTTTTTCTCGCTGGGGAAGACATAGTACTCCGCCAAGAAGTTCTCTTTTCTGCTGCCTTTAGCAATAAAGTATTTTTTTTAACATTAATAAGGTGAGAGAATAGAGTATTTCCAAAAGAAATTAGGAAATACAGAAGGCAGATGCAAGTACTGAGGCTCCCCGTGAGTAACCACCAAGCCCAATGCAGAGAGATAATACACAGAGTGGAAAAAGATGTGCAGGGTGGAGAACTCCACAGGCAAACAAAGAGTAATAAAGCCTGTGCCTAGTGCACAGTTAAGCAGGTCTCTCAACCATTTAAACTTTCTTCCTTGTTTGTAAGAGTTATCAGCGGCAACAAACGCAAAATTCTTGTGAAATTGAGACCATTTTGCTCCCCAGGCTGAGAAGGTCAAATAGATTTTCTATGTACTTCCTATCCCACTGTAAGAACAGAAATCTAATTAGAGATCAGAATTCACTGACTAAAATGGATCAAACTCACTTAAAACTATCATCTGAAACATATTTTAAAAGACACTTCTAGGATTACTAGTCTCTCTACTTTTCCTGCATAAGGGGGACAGTCATTTGCTCAACACAGCTCATCGCCTGAAATAAACAATAGCCTCCTGCCTTCCATCCACACTGATTTTGCCAACATCACTGCTCATTACATCCCCTTTCTCACCTTTTTTTTCCCCCTACACTTCCCTGTCAAAGATGCTCTTAAAAACAGGGTGCAGCTCTTTGCATGTTAAAAATAGCGATACTACAGTGAAACACCAGACCCACGAGATGACAGATTGTACGATACTCATGGCGTGACACTCCTGTTACCCCCTCAGTAGGCAACATACATAAGATGCTGACAGGGTCTCCACCATAGTATCAAAGCCATGAGAAAAGGGGATCCGGAAAGATATCTATTGCCACACGTACTTAAAGATTTTCCAGCAACGTGCCAACCGGTATACTAGAATTGTCAAGTTATCATTATTTAGATCAGTGTTAAAGCTCATTTAAGGACCAACACATGCTTGACATTTATTTTTTCTTTCATATTTAAGTACTCAGAAAAGATGGAGAACAACGGGTTCAAGAAATAGTAACAGACTTAATCTGTGTAGGCAGCTTCAAACCTCTCTCGCCACTGCTGCTTCAAAAGGGGAGAATGTTTCTAAATGGGTAGCAGTAGAGCGTAGATTAAATGATTTACCTTTCGCCTCACCCTTTATTTAAAAGGCTACAATACTAAGTTCATAAGCCCAAATACTTTTGTAATGATATTTGGGTTAGTGTTTATCTTAGCTCATGTAGCTGGGATAGCTTTTTCTATTTCTGCCTGTGTATTAAATAGTAATGATAAAATTAAACAAAGCGTCAATTCAGATCACTATTCCTCATGCCAGTGATAGATGCTGTGTAGGCAATCCAAGTTTAATCTTGTCTACCCCAGAATGATTTACATCTCAGAAAATTAAAAAAAAAAAAAATCTGGAGAGCACTTAGAGCAGTTAAATGGTCTTTGTTTTTTCTGTGTATTTTAAAAACAGTTTTGCAATTTTGCAGTTGTTACTACATATTAGAACATATTAATTCCTCTCTCTATTACACAGCTACTGCTAGAGAGTATTATTATTACAGGAGCTGTTATTGAAAATTCAGCCACATTATTTACTTGTGACATGAAACTACAAGTTTGCTCCTAAAGTTAACTTTGGCTTGGTCAGTGCAGTGGGTCTGTGTGTACGTATATATGAATGTATATATAAATCCAAACCATAGATATTAGAACCTTGAATGCAGGCTACACTGAAATGTCTCACTATCATTTCAAAGGGCTTCCTACTGTCACACTGAAATGCCCAGATAGGTAGACTGCTGTGAAATATGTAGGCGATGCCTGCTGACTGGATTTCAGATGATGAGGAAGCATTTGAAAGCATCAAAGTTTCCTGTGTGGATGTGTGTACATTAATCCATCCCTTTGTGATATCTAGACTTGACTATTGTAGCACATTGTTTAATAGATTGCAGGACTGCTCTTCACAGACTGAACCCTATTCAGCAATGTCAGTGCTCCCACCAGGCTTCTTACTGATTTTAGGTTTTCTAAACTTAACATGATGGTTGCTGAGAGATTGCATCGTTTGAAGGTTGAATTTACACCTCTCTTTCATTTGTTGTCTTTGCAATTTCACTACTGGCAGGTCTGGAATTGAAGTGCTAAATGCTCCCCAGATAGAAAACCTGGATAGTGAAAAGCAGAAAGGGTAGAGCTTTAGATACCATACCTCCTCTTTACAACTTCTTGGAAAAGTAGGGTTTTTTTAATTTTTTTTTTTCAAAAGAGATAATCTGTTGTTATAAATACACAACCTCATAACACAGGAAAGATACTAGCATAGTTATTCTGGTATAGTGAAGTATATATTAGAAACACTCATATATGATGGCAGAGAACATTAACTCAGATTTACAGTAAGAGGTGTTCAGGTTAGTATTTAGGGCTGCCATTATTCTGTTCCACTTGGTATTTTCAGCTTCGTCCTCATTAAGGTATTTTAACATGTGCCATGCAATCGAGTCTGAGTTTATCTACCTTGCTGAGCTTGCTGCTTGCAGTTCACAGCAGGAGACGTGTATGCTGAGTGGAAGACTGCAGAGAAAACAGCCCCAGAAACCCTAAACTCTGCTTCATCTGGAATGAGGAGGAAACGCTAATTACTATGCTGTGCTGCATACTGGTACAGGACCTTTCTGAAACAACAGCACGTCTTAAAAATAGGCTGAAAGCTCACCTCATATATAGAAATGAGGTCCACAGCACATGGAAAGCCAGAATTTCTACTGTGTATACTGTGCTATGCTGCCATATAGACTCCTACAGTCTACCAAGGAGATTCACACTGAAGGATGTATCTGTATCAAGTACATTGAAAATAGGCAGAGTTTAATTAAATAAGTATTCAAAGCTAAATTGTAACTTGCTAAGTATTCTTATAGCTAAATGATAGCCCAGCTCTGACAACAGGCCTTTGCAAAGGCAAATGTGACTCCCTGATGCTTTGCATGCCTCTTCTTTCTCCAGAAAAGCTCACAGTAGGGACGGACAGTTTGTGCATGGCACAGTCCTCGCCTGCATTGCTCTGGCTCATCTGTAAGCTGCTAAGAAATATACTGCCGCTCTGGTGTACTCGCCGTCTTTTCGGGACCTTTCAGGGGAGCTCTCTCACAAAGATCAATCACTGCCATCTTTACCCAAGGACAACTCGTGGCCCTTCTTAAATCCCTTCTGGTCCTTCTATACAGTCAGCATAATTTAGCACTGACAGGACTTGCCAAACTTCCCCCACATCTATTTCCACTTCCCTTCATTTTTTCTTGCTCCTTTCATTTTTTCTCTGTGTGCTGACTCCCTAGTTCCTCTTCTACTAAATTATGCTCTATTATTTCCACAGCCTGAAGAACTCACAGCTGAAGCATTATTTCTAACCTTATTTTGTATTCCTAGCATGTGCTATAATCTGTTTTGAGTTTTATTTGCAGCCAGGATGCTGACACAGCATCAATTTTGTTTTCATGGTTTGACTGGGTAGAAGTATGCTTTACTACAGGCACTGGGATAAAAACAGTCAGCTATCTAACACAAACACATTTTGAATGAACCTTTTTTTTTCCCCAAGTTGTCTGTTGCTAATTCTAAGTGGTAACTGCAAGGCCTCAGCTCTTCTTGGAAAGACAGAAGAAAAAAAGGATAAACTGAAATAGTAATTATTTTGCATATTCTTCTTCATCCTTTCCCCATTTTAATATGCCAGTTCTTTTTACAGAAAATAAACACCTGACCTACTTCAGAAGCTACTGTGGGGTACTAGGTTGTGAAAGCCCCTGAAAAGCTCTTCTGGTCTCTGAAATGTGTGTTCTCCATTTCTCCCCCCAAACACTAAAACCTAAACTGACTCATTTACACCAGACTTTCTGGTTGAGTCCTTTTACATCTCAGATATCCACACTGCTGTCTTTAACCTCTTAGTTCTCTTCTTCTCATGTGAAACTGTATTCTGTGAATGCACCTAAATCTCAAATTCAATATCCATGCTTCTCTAAAACCTCAGGGAAGGCCCAGAACATGAACTGCCTTTGCAAAAGACCCTTAGGCACTGAGCAGACCCCCCCACACAACTGGCTCCCACAAAGCCAGTAAGGACACTAAAAGACTAATTTCCTTAGCTGCAATATTCTAAGGTCTCTAGTTATTATGGAAGTCTATGGAAGCTGTTATGAAAGCCTAGTTTTTATAGTTTAGCTGCAACACTGTTTGGTGAGTTAGTAATAAAAATTATTGTAAAAAATCACATTTATTTTATTTGAACTATGGATTGCAAAAACAAAGTCACTGCCAACAATGCAAATTCAGTGCTTTAGACCAACAGCCATGAAGGAAGGTATTTTTATTATAGCTTGTAAATAAGCATCACATACGCTAGCATTAACATTTATAATTAAGAAAGAAGAAACACAATTAAAGAGGACAGAAAAAACATGAATAACTACAGGGTTTAGCATGCAGCAATATAGCATATACCCACAGATGTATCACTTTCAAAACAATTACCTAATAATGGCGCTGCAAAGCCAAGCTTCCCTCTGAAGAATGATTATAACCATGGAATACACATCGTCATCACCTCAAAAGTGATTTATTTTCCCCCTGGAGAAGAGGTTACATGAGTATTAAAGAAGCATAAATGTAGCTTTTCTAGCTCCCAGATTATTTTCAGCCTGGCATAGTGTAAGAAAGGTCACTAAATGACAAAGAACTATTATTCCTCAGCATGAGCCAGCTGTGCTGTACTTAGCACATGTCAAACTTGTTACAAAACTCAGAGTAAATAACTCAGGAAGGCTGCTCAGGAAAAAGGCAACTGCTGACAGGGGAAAATCAAGGCCTGAGAGATTTCAAATCTGAGACCAGCCCCTTGTTCTTGTGGTAGTCAAAAGTTCGAGGTTTTGGGTACATCCTCTGTATGCTAAGGTGGATATTACTTTAATTCATAGAATTTCTTTGTATTCTCTAACAGGGTATCTTATACAGCGTTCTTAAGAGGCAAAAAGCCAAGCCTCGCTATCTGCTCATCAGCAAGAACGATACACAAATAGGTATTTTTTGCCACAAGCAGGTAATGTATGAGGATCAAACACCCTTAGTATTCTTATATGGACCGAAAAAACTTGCAAAATACTAAAGAATCCCTCACCTAGGGGTCCCAAGTATCAGCAAAATGAACTTCGGTCTTAATCAACAGCTCGCAAAAGCTGTGGATGGTCTCTGGGCTGCTCTCTGACATACTGTAGGGCCTGCTGACCAAGCTGGGGTTCAGCCTAATAGTTAATAGCAAAAAAGACTGCACGAACACAGCTCGTGCCAGATTCCACTGGTTTTCACTCCTCCAATAGGAAGACATCCCGAACGTACAGACCCGCTCTCCCGCAAGCACGAGGCACGGCAATTCGAAGGCGCCTGAGGCTCCCTGCACAGTCTGAAGGAGACGCAGACACCGGGAGGACGGGCGGCAGCTCTCAGAGAACTGCAGCAGCCCCTTGGCTGCCTCCACGCTCAATGGCACCTGCAGGCAGTGATCCTTGTGCACCTCGCAGGCCGGGTTGTGACAAATTCTGAGTGCCAAAGACGGTTTCCTCCTACACGACAGGGGGATGAGCACCGGAAAACTTGAGGAAAAAAAGTATAAAAGACCATCTCATAAAACTACAATTACTACAAAGTCCTCCTACTTATTGCCAGAACTGAGAGAGGCAAAACCTGACAAATGTTATTGCACTTCAAGTTGCCTCACCTTTAACACATACATGAGCTCAATTTCCCTTTTAACTAGAAAGTATGCAAATTCACATTTAAAATTTAAACATTTGCTTATCTGCGCTTACAAATAAATAGGAGTTAGAAAAAAGTTTATTTCTCAGTTTGTGCATGTATTAGCTTTAATCTTTTGATTTCATCCAGACTGAAATCTCCATCTCATGTTCAATTACGCTGGTCTTCAAAATATTTCTGCTGCTCCATTTTACATTTTCACTGCTAACAGAAACATTTACTCATGGCGTTCGGTGTTTTTCCAATTTACATTAAACTACCCAGGAGATCCTCCAATACTAACCACAGCCAGGAAGCCCCCATAACTTGACTGAACTGTGTCTTCTAGAGCCTGACGCACCTTCCTTTTCATGTGGCTTTTGTCTTCTGTTGGCTCTGCCGTCTCCTCTGACTCACCGCTGGCTACGCTGTCACAGTCCCACACAGTCATTCTCAGCAGCTTCAGCTTCAATAACCATCCTATTACCATGCTGGATCCATGCTGGATTTTTTTTTAACCTCAGCAAAATACTGATTTCTATCTGGCCCTCCCAGTCACGGCACCACACCTGCTCTTCAGCCTAAGCCAGTTCAGGTAGTACGGTGAACACCGGGGTGGGGAAAAAAAGGCAAAACCACCAGCCAGGTGCATGTTTTCTTTGTCTCTTGCTCAATTCCTCCTCTCCAGATTAATGGATTTATTCTCACTATAAAACCCATTCTACAAAAACAATCTTTGCTCTCTCTCCTATCACCTACTTCTGTTACACTCAGGAAAAATGCTCACCTTTAACAATAGAGCCATCATGTCATTTCTCTACCCCACAAATTACACCCTCATCTTTCAGTCCAAAGCAGCAGCCAGGCTTTGGGCTCCTGGTCCTTCCTCCCATCGCAGGGTCTCCGATTGCTCTCTGCTTCCCTGCTCCCCATGACCATCATCAACTGATTAGGAGGCCGCAGCCCCTCCCCGTAATCCCGGCCATGCTGTACAGAGCAGCCGGCAGATAATGCCTTGATACCACGGATAGCTTCCAATTATTTGAAAATCTGCATTAGTGTTAAAAGAGGGGGAAGGGAACTGGAGTACTTGGAAAACCCTGTAAACACCAGCCATAATCTCTGCCTTTGTGTGACCTTTTCCTTCCAAGAGCGGGCAGCGGTTGAGGTACAGCTGCTCTGCTCGCGGTTCCGTTCAGGGCAGCCCGCACCAGGCGCCCGCTCCTGCCCGCGCGGCTGGGGTGCTCCATGAACACGCGTGCTGCAGAGCGCTCGTGTGCTCAGCACTCACACGGGGCTGCCTCCCGAGGGCCCACAAACCGCTCGCCCATCTGCAGCTCCAAGAACCCTTGCACGATTCTCATGGAGGTATCTGAATGAAATAATATTAAAAACAAACAAACCAACAGCAAACAAACAACAAGAAAAGGCTGTTTTCCCTTCAAGGTAGTGCATTATATTGTTTTATATGTTTCAAGTACCATGAAAGGTTATGGTACTTTATAGTACATATATAACACAAATATTATAATACAAATGCAACCAGTACAAAATCATTTTCTGATGTTTTTCTCATCTCAAAGGGGAAGAAAACAAACCAAAAACAATCCCTAATATTTATGTCAGTGCAAGAATGGATCAATGGATTAGAGCCAAAACAGTCCTAAGAGGAAAGCAATAGTCTCCTTTCCTGTTAATGAACAGTATGTTGCTGCAAATTCACGTAGGCTTTGATTTAATAAACACAAATGGATGAATGTGCTTATGGGATGTCATCCCCTTCAGGCTCGAAATCACTGACATGGAAGAATTGCCACACTTCACTGAATTGAGCTCTGCTCCCTCCTCTTCCAGAGATTGCTCATTGTGGCAAAACAGAACTGAAAAATGGAATTTAATTTAATAACTAATTCTTGTGTCTTTGCTGAGTTTGACTCTTTTGCATTAAAAATTTCACGTATTAAAAAATCTGTGTCCTGTTTAACCTGACTCAAATGAGAATCGGATCAGTCTGATTTAAAAAATGTTTAACTTAAACAGAATGCTTTAATATATTAAAAGCAAATAAATAAAACCCAAAACAAACAAGTAGAAAAATACCCCAAAAAACACAATACACTTTGAAGCTGAGTCTGACCTCATGCAGGTGGACTCATTTTATGAATCACTCATTTGAGGGCATGAGCCCATAAATGTCAATGAGCCAGAGCCCACACAGGGTTTATTGCAGATTGGGATTTATTTATTAAATGCTTTTTGTTTTAGTGAGAGGCCAAAAAATATCTAATGATAGAGCAGCGGGCTTTCAACACACTGCCAAATCACTAGCACTCTCTCTCGCGCTCTCTCTCTCTATATATATACACACATATATTTTAAACTGTTTAAAAGAGTAGAATTTAAACTGCAATCTCATCTGCACTGTGTGCACAAATAAACTACAAAGTTCAATCTGGCAACAGCCACATTCACAAAGCACCACAATGGTTTGTAAAGTATTAAAACAAATCTGGTTTAACACAGCATAACAAAAGTGCACCTGGAGTGTCACGTCACTCTTTTATATCCCTGAATTTAAGCTCAGAAATATAAATTGACTTAAATTTAATCCAACAGTCAATACAAGATTGTGCTGCAGAAACAGTCTCCAGCAAAGGGGACCCAGCACAGTGACACAATGCTGTATTGACGGGTATCACAAGAGTTTGTTCCTTCGATAAGAAACAATTATCAAGCAATTCTGATTTCTCAAGGATTTAAAAAAAAAAAAACCTATTTATAATTTGTCTAATACAGGTGTGTTAACTTGGGCACATTATAAAGTTTCCGTAACAGACAGGATTAGGCTCTGTGGGTATATTTGTGTTCTTCGAGAAAAGCTTTTCCAAACACGACCAGCAAAGCTACATTTTCCAAAACACAGAGGACGCTCTCTCCATGTCTTTGACCTTTGTTAGCTGCACAAGGCTGGACAGAACAAGCTTTTGTCAAGTCTTTCAATTTTCTTTGACAGATTTGTACAGTACCAATCTTTAGATAGATCAGTGACTACGCAGACCCTTAGTTGCACTCAGCCATCTAACTTCACTATTTTCTAGAAGCAATGAAGAATTGAATAGCAGAGATGAAAATCAGTTTCCACTAAGTGTACATAAATGCTTCTGAGACAAAACTCTGTCCTACATAATTTACAAAAAAATGAGCACAAGTTTCAAATGTTGTTACCCCTACTAAAAGAAGCTGGAAGAAGACATAATACTAGATAGTTCAACAGATTACACAGGCTACACCTTCATATTGTGTCAGAGATAAAGATCTTGTTAATTTAAAAGCCTTCTCCAGCACGTCCATGGAGTGATTATCTCTTTTCCCAACCCCATCAGTCATATTATCTAGTACGGCAGTGTATTTTAGCTTAATTCATTATAAACGTCTTCCTTCAAAGTAAAAAGGGATCAAAACCTCTCCTGACTGGATATATAAACTTTATAACTTGCAAAATCCATTTCTTGTCTGAAAAACAGCCACGGCCACAGCTTTGTGCTTTTCCTTAATTCTTTTCAGGAATGAATAGTGAATTTCCCTATATACCACAAGTCACACGATAAACCACAAAAGGTATGAAAATCACAGAAGGGATCATAAAGACAGACAGAAAAAACCCTCAGAGGCTATCAATTTATGAATACTTTTGATACCAATATTGGCTGATGCAATTAATTGGGAAGTTACTCAGAAGACTGAAGCTGGCAGTTCATGTGGTGGGAAGCAATAGGAAATTTCTTACAAAACAACAGATGGAACCGAACCTCATCTGTCTTTGCAATGATGGCACACATTTCCTAAAGAAGTTGAAGCCAGAGTGCAGTGAAGCAGAGTCCTTAATAAGATTTTTCTGTCCATCCTCAACTACTAAGACAAACCTACCTAACACTTTGGTAAGAGATCCAAGCCGGATCAACAGGAGCCCTGTGCAGGATACGCCTTCATAGCGTCCCCTGAATAGCTGGATAGCCCAGAACTCTGCAGAAAGATCAGTGCAGTCACAGAACAAGTAGCTGCAGCCACACTGATTTCCTCAGTTTCTGAGGTCAACTAATTAACTGGTTTGTTGTCACGCTGATGAAAATAAATGACCTCTGGTTTTAGAGACAGATCAGTCAGGGCTAGTTTCATAGATCTCTGCACCAACCTCCACTGCACACATTAGACGAGCCAAGTCTTAGGTAAATCTGGTAGTTCAGCAGCCTAAGCAAGAAGTACTTTTTCTGCTAGTTATCATGCTTAAGAAAATCACCCACTTCTGAGTTCTCAGTGCAGAATTCTGGGTTTGAGACATAAGCAGACCCGGTGCACTTGCAGATATATACATAATTCCTTATGGAATGTAGTATCTGTAATAAATGTTGTGTTCTCACAGCTGGGGATCCTTTGAAAATCCCCAGCAAAGATCACAAGTTCATAGTAATGAAAAATGGGTTAGATTCTTTTAAAATAAATTCTAAGCTACATCTCCAGCTGGTGGCTACAACAAATCAACATCTATATTATTAAAACTAGACTCTCATGCTGCCTGCCTTTGCATTTCTCAAATCTGACCAGCCTTTAAAATAGAGAACAGATCTACAGTAAAGCTTGTTTACAGCATTTTAGTGCTACCTGGAGTAGTTGGTACTGAAGATCTGAGGATAAAGCCCATGTTCATCAATTTTACAGTTTCAGTTTGCAGATCCAAGTCTTAGATAAGCAACCAAATACCTGGGGGCTTATCCTAATTTAACCCATATTTTCAGAATCTGTAACTTATCCTGCAAGGTCTGGTGCCTCCTGGGTCTTCTCAGAATCTCTTTCCCCAGGTGAAATTAAAAAGACAAAAGGATACTCTAAACTTGCAGCACTGGGGCCCTGTCATATTGCTCAATGCTTGTTGCAGCAGAATTAGAGCACATGCTTCCTAATGCTTTGAATAATTAATTATTTCTGCTACATAAAACAGCTCCAACTCAGGAGACATATCTAAGACATATCTACCCCATACCTACTCATCTGAAAGGTGAAAGACTGAAGGTCAGGTTCTGCTCTGAATCCTGCTTAGCAATAGCAGGAGCTCAGTCAGGGCTCTGACTCCAGAGCTGTGACAGGAGGCTGCATCTCTGTACAAAGCGGTACATGTCATTATGCAAAAGTTTTGGCTTTAGAAAGTCAGAATCTCCTGATAGGAATTCATTTTGCTGGAAGGTTTCCTCAGTGCTGCTCTCTCTGTTAGAGCATCAGAACTCCTTCTGAAATTCCCTGTGCCTTCTTGCACTACAAAATTCATGAGAAATTCATTTAGCGCTGTTTCGTACTTAGCACAATTTTAGTTCATTCTGTGTATATGAACCAAAAAAAATGCTATCAAGAAATGTTAGCTAATGAATACGTAAAAAATACATGTAATGGACAGATATCACCCCTCAAATTTTATGAGTTTTGTTTAGCATATTACAGAAAATGATTAAGAGAACAACACAAAAGGGCTGCTGGCCTGACAAAAGAATTTCCATATGTAATTGTTAGTTACGCAAATAATCCCACCTTAATACGGAGACATAAGCTGACCTACGCATTTGTTTTTTTCACTGCTGATACTGACCTGTATCTTTGATTTGAAATAATATAAGGCAGAAAGGGAGGGGAGCTGCCTTAAAGTGAGCAGAATGTGTTAATCTCCTGATTTACAATTACTTCAAACTAGATCCTCCTTGAGCAATTTAAGGCCACGCAAAATGCCCCAAGTGCCCTCTCCGTGGCAGTGGGTCAGAGACCTTCCCAGCGTGGGCGGCACGTGGGGTTCCGTGCGACGGGCGCCTCGGGGCCGCGCTGCGTGGGCGGCTGCTCGCAGCGCACAGGCGCCGGGGCGCAGCCAGGAGCCGGCGGCTCTGCCAGGTGAGCACAGGGGACAGAGCTCCGCCACACAGCGACAGCAGTTGCTCTTTCCTGGCTAGGACAGGCTGCACAATCTCTTTTGAACTTCCTGTGACCCTTTGGGTTATGACTGACAAGTACAGAAATGCTGAGCTACTGAAACACAAACCTACTTACCTTTCCCATATCTGCTCAAGTTCTCTTTTAAGCTATTTTTCCTGTAACCTGAAATATTTTCTATTTAGACTGGCTTAATAAAGCTGATGTAGCCTAAAATTTAGGTTTTCTATATTGATGAAAAGTCAGTTTTTCTAAGTGTACTTTTAATACAAATATTACATAGAAAATTATGTTGTAATGTTACAGAGGGACAAAGAAAGCTACAGTGAAATGAAATGTCTAATCTAGGGGCAAGCATGAAATTTGGCTGAAACCTTTCTTACACCAACCACAGCACTTATTTCCAAAATAAACTTTTCAAAAATGCAGCCTATTACCAAATAGTATTCTCAAAATACACGCAAAAATACACCATTATTAATATTTATTTTACCATTACCCATCCATATATGTTTGTGCCACAATCCTGTTTGCACAAGTCACTTCTGTTGAGAGCAATTAGGTTGAGTGAGCTAAACAGCTCTGGAGTTTGAAGTTCTGCAAGAAAATGTAAAACAAAAGCAAACGTGCTCGGCAACCCAGATACTATGTGGCCACATGCTGTCGGCTACATCATTGTTAGCAGAGGCTCTGCTGCTGCTTCCTCGAGATGAATACTGAGTGCAGAAACTCCGAGTTAATGTGGCAAGGCTTAAACGCAGTTTGGCAAAGCAAGGCCATTCATTTTCCTGATCAGGTCTGTACTCTGCTCAGCGTGTTTACCAATACTCAATCAGCATGAAGTCACTAACCAACAGCTTAGTGCATTAAATAGAGCTGCTCTATAGTCATCTAAGTCATCTATTTATTCTCTAACTCTGCTTCTTCAAGCAGTTAGCACCACTGCCAAATGCACTAAGGAGAATTCGCACTTTGCTACAGTTCAGTAAGCTGAACTCTGGCGCTACCGGCAACTTGGCTGCAGTGTCAAGGCACAGTTACATAACCCACTGAGCTGAATGCCTCCCCAGAGAGGGAAGGAGAGCACACAAAAGGAAAAAAAGAAACAGGAATCCACATTTCAAAGGCATTATGGATGGAATACTATGGAAACAGACTTTTAACATTCTGATTCATCGGTATTTTGTAGACGTTTACTTCTTGCTTCCCAGTGCAGACCACGGCATACTTTAGATCTAGAGAATCTAGGAAAGAAAGAGCAGTGCGTTCATCTCCGGCCCTGCGCAGAGCAGGCTGCGGGCCGAGGACAAATGACACAGAGCGCAATTATCCACGTTCCTCAACTCAACTTGATGAGGAGGCGTGTGGGAATTAAAAGCAATTGGTTCAGCCAGGTCGCTGACATCTCTCTCTGACAGATGCCTGAAACAGTAGAAAGGAAATGCCTTTCACCTAGAGTCTCTAACATGGCTGAATAAATGAAACTCAGTGGTGGCTTTCAATGTTATCTATCATGATAGAGTTCACTGCAGAAGTGCACCAGTCGTTTCAGGTAGGATAAGCAGCAGGCTGTAACTGACAACTAGTTGCAGTGCAGCTAAACTCTGTCACTACTAACCTGCATTGCTGTAACTCATTGCAAGGAAAGAAGGGATGCACAAGGGGAAGGAAAAAAAATCTTGCAACTCAGTGTTTCTTGCACTCAAAATTATTTCTGTTGGGTCTCATACATATTTCACAAGACAAGACCTGAGATTCTTCCATTTAATGAATGTGAGGTTTTTTCCTATGACAATCAGAGGATCATAAATTCACTGCAGCTCTCTTTAAACTGTTAGTATGAATAAACGTCAAAAGATTATAGTGGAGGGGAACAGCTTTGTAAATAGCTTTGCAAAACACGAAATAATTAAGTCCATCATACTCAGGTATATACAAATTTCATATCAGGACAAAATATTCCATTTTTTAATTTACCAAAGATACGGATGTTGTGAGAAAACTGCACAAAAGATCTAACAACGAAATTAATGAAGAAAGATTTTTCTGACAGTTATGATGGTCTAACTCTTCAATATCGTGATTCTATTTAACAGGCATTCTAGCTGCAAGTCTCACAAATTGGTGTAGGAGCTGTATCAAGAGTTTTCAGTAAAAATTGAAACCAAATAGTATTCTTACCTTATCCCTTCATTAAATTTGATCTTTAAAGCTAAATAGGTAACTTATTTTTACTTTGCATCTCATTTGACCAAAACCAGGAATAGGTATATTGGGAACCATGGGAAAGCTCTTGCCATGCTGTTTTTATTTAATCCTAGACAAAAGAAGTCTGGAAAACCTGTAAGAGACTGCTTTCAACAGAAAACTTCAGGTCAGATAAGATGAGCTTGTGTATTTTTGGATAACTATTCAAAATTCCAAACCATCTGAGGCCTGAATCACTTGTGCTGGTCAAAAATCGGGAGAGCCACAAAAAAAAATAATAAATACACAAGGAACAAACATATCTAGAAATTGGGCCTTGGATATTACAAAAGCAGGTAATACAATAGATGAAGTTGGGTTGTTTTTAAACGTCAAGAAAACATTCAAAATAATAATAATAATAAAAATATATCTTTAAGGATTTAGGTTTGATTTCTTCTGTTAGATGACAAAAACAGTTACGAACAATAGGATGTCTTCCTGGATGCACCGAAGGCCCCATACAGGTCACAATGAATGAAAAGAGTACTAAGTAAAAACGTGACTCTGTCAAGAGCTGAGTACCTTTCAAGGGGGAAATGGAGAACCTTAACAGGATCAGGCATATAGATCACTCCAGATTAGCATGCAGATACTGCTAATTCTGCAGGCTACTTAGTGTATGTCTAGGACAATAATTAACACTGCTCTTGTACCTCTGTATGTTTGAGAGCATGGAGGAATTGTAGAGAGCACACCTGAAGCAGTCTGTCGTCCGCCACAGGCACGTCGGAAGCTAACATCTGTACGCATCCAAGAGAGGTGTAATGCTAAATATGACGTTCGAAGGGCAGAGGGAAAGAGTGTATATTTTGAAGCCAATACAATCTTTTAGTTCCTTTATTGAATCTCTGTTGAAAATGGGGAGGGGATTTACAGTGTTGCTTTCATGTAGTAAATATTTTAAATAAATGAATAAGTAAACAGAGTAGGGATTTGGACTTTATCTGAGAATCACTCAAGCATGAAGATGCCAAAGCAGCACATGCAAATTCCAAGACAGTCTTAAAGCTTCCTCCCTCTTCCTCACCAACACACATAGCTGTAATGAACATATATAACGACAAACATTGGAGACCTTATATTTGGGGGGAGGTTTTCTAGTAACCTTCAGACGTTGTTCACTTCCCTGGTCACTTCCACAGATAATTTCAAAGTGGTCTGAAAAGGGTAAAGTCTCTGATTCTGCCAGGAAGTTTCCATTAACGTTTTAAACAAATAAAACAGCAGTTTGTGAATCCATATAACTACTGACCACCTTTTGCTCCTTTTTAAACAGTTTTTAAACAGCTGAGTGTCCTGCTATCTATTTCCAGTACTTTGCCTCTTCTACTCATGCTGTGCAAAGATGCTCGAAACTACCAGAGTTGAACTTGAAACGATGAGCCTGACGTAACAGAACTCTGCCTAAGCCGCTCTAACGCGGAGCTCCCCCATCCCGCTTTCTGCAGGCGAGCTCAGCAGTAACAAGGCCACCAAAGCCACAGGGCCCTTGGGGAGCTTTTGCAAGGCACATTTCTCCCAAGTGTTTCTGTTCTGCCTCCCCACAGTCAGACAGACTTGACTGCCTAAGCAACTGTAGAGTTATCTAAGATTTTGGGTGTTGGTTTCTATTTCATATGTTGTAAATGCTACTTAAATGCAACTTCCCATCACTGAATATAAACGGCACAGCCTGAAATCTCCTAATCTTCTAAATTGATGTGGGTTTCACTCACTACATCAATTGGACTTACTGAGTCTTGCCTAGGCAGTAATTTTGGGGGAACTACATAGTAGTATCTCAAACTCATCAATCCACAGCATCAAAAGGAAAGAGGCATTATTTGGGTGCAACTAGCAGCTTTTCATGTCAATATTCAACTGCATCTCTGATTCTCTTCCTCAGTTTAGCTATCTACATAAGCAGTGAATAAAGAATAAATAGAGAATATAAATAGGTCCCATAAACAACAGTACAAGTGAATCAACGTTTACGGAACATATTTAGCTCATAGAACAAAAGGTATCATCGTAACTTTTTTTTAATTTCAGAAAACAGCAATGTATTACATCAGTGCTGCAAGGCAATGCGCCACGAGGACGAACTGAATTTATGAAAATGCTTTTACTGAAATAACTTATGCCAAATTAAATGTTTTGCTGCTTTATTGCTGGGCTTACTGATCATTTAACTGTCACTAAATCCTGAACTTAAGAAGTGGCAATGCTTAATGACAATAAGACACTGTAGATCATGTGTTAATGCTGATTAATGCACTTCCCAAGCGTGCTGGAAGCATTTGGCTCGCCTCGTACCTTACCCTGTGCACCCAAGGCATGCATTCATCAGCACTGCTGCTCTGGCTGTCAGCTCCGATAGCCCAGGCAGTGCACCATGCTCACTGTGCTTGCTTTGAGCCTGCCTCAGTCAATTTACATTACATTGCCCACCCAAACCCACGTTTTTGAGGTTCACCCAGTTCTCCATGATCAGGGGCCTGGATGTTTAATAACATTTTGCTCTGCCAGTCTAATTAACTCCGTCACTGTATCTGCAGTCAGATAAAATGCTCATTTCACACCACATTAATTTTTATCAGCTGAACATTAAGCAACACAAAGCTATCTATGCTTGGTTTAATTTACATACTGACAGAGCTACAAAGCATTACTGCAGTGACTGCAAAGCAAATAAGTAGAACTGGCATCAAACATGGCTCCTTCAAAATGAAATATTGATTTGCAAGACTGGCAGCCCAAAGTGAAAAAGAAGAGAAGAAAAAGAGAATGAGAAATGATTTTCCCCTTGTCAGCGCTAGAAAAATCATGCATTTTGTAACGAGTATTTCCTTAAATGCCATAACTTAAGAGGGGTATTAAAATTAAAACTTATTCTTTGATTGACTGAGAAAAGTTAGCGGTTATGGTTACATTTCTCATGACTCCATAAGAAAAGAAAAAAGGGCTGGTGGTGGGGAACAACTGTCAGAGAATACAATTTAAAAGATCGTCCTGCTCCCTTTGTTGAGCTGAATTTAGTTTGGCAGCCCTTTTTTGTGTACTACAGTTTTGAGGCAAATTTGAAGACAGGATGCACGAAAGACTCTGTGATTTCAGCACATGAATAAAGATATAGAAGAAAAATTCAGAGAGCCTGGGACTTCATTCAGAGCTTAGCAAACACCCTTCAGCTCTATTTAGTAGCAGCTGTGACCATACAGTACTCAGAACAATAAATGTTCACCAGAGTTAATCTGAACACATAAAAACCATCTATGGAGATCAATCATTCCGAACTTTTCCATAATGCTGCACCACAGTAGTCAGAGGAAGAATTTAGCTCCAAAAATAATAATATCCTGTCTTCCATTCTACAGGCCAAAGTCAAATCTTGGCTAAAGCAAATTAAGGGCTGTGCATGATTTCAGTGCTGCAATCTACATCCGTCTTTGTGCTACACCTAGTCCTTGCTTTGAAGCTAATATTAAAAATTAGGCAAGTCTAAGCTGGTTACATTGCGAAATTCCCACAGATGTATAATAAAAGAGCAAAGTGAACAAAGTAGTGCTTTTCTAATTCTACCTGTATGTTGCTGTAATCTTTAAATCCCTGAGTTAGTATCACTGAACATATGAATGATTTTTTTTATTATTTCTTTTTCCAGTTCCTTAGCCATTCTAAACATTATGCAGTGGCTCTACTATACTAAATAGGTTTCTGCTCAGAGAAGTGCATGAGGTTACTGGCACAAGCAACTCCAGTGTAAGTGGACAAGTAAGAAAAATCCATAGGTCCTGGAGAAGTGAACTGCAAACACACAGGGTTCCTTTCCCGAAGGATATTTCGTAAAACTTCAGATGCTTTTATTTTTACTTTTTTATTTCTTCTATGTGATTTGCTAAAGAGGCAGAATTTTGGGCCAGTCCAACCGCAGGGTATTTTGGCTCTTTTGTCTTGAGAAATTGTTACTAGTGCAGATAGAGTTAAAATTCTTTGTGGCAGTTGAAATTTTCCCCATTCCTGCATCATGGCCTCGTGTGCTTCCCTGCTACTACATCCAAGGGGGCAGAAGAGTAAATCTGCACTGGACTGGGCAATCATGGAATTTGTATCCAAGGAAATGACTACTGATGAGATGACACCTTTCTTTGCTGTCAAAGTCACCTTACACAGCAGCTTTTTTCTCTTTGGAGAGCAAAAACAGCTAATAACTTCTACCCAGTAATTGATATTTAACTTGACTAGTAAGTGAAAAATAATTTCCTAACAAGATGGGGCATTATAGCCATTTTTCCAGGCTGCAATGCAGTTTATCATTGCATTTCAGCAGTCACTGAGAATAACTGTTTTTGGAAATAAGTCAACTTATAATGTCATATTATTTATTTACAAATACTGACATAAATGAAATGAATATTTGACTGAAATAGCAGTATAGTGTCTGACTCTGCCTTCTTAGGGAACATAATAGGGAGCCACTGAATAATTTTCTGTTTATTCTGCTACAATGCTTCCTTCTCCTCCTTTGCTTCTGAAGTAGACAACCCAAAACAAACAAACAAAAGTTAAAAAAAAAAAAGGCAAAAAAGACAAAAACCAACCAAACAAAAACCCCACACTTTGAAATGATTAAAAACCCTGATCAAATTGAGATTCCAGCTCCAGATAATGCTTGATTTATTTGTCTATCTCTGCAGAACATTCCTTCAACATATGTAACAATTGGTGTCTTGGGGTGCATTCACTTTATTTTCAGCTGTCCTTTGAAATATGAGAAGCAAAATAGCTCCAAAATACCATTCTAATGAAAGTCAGTGATGGTTTTGGAGTAGCTACAATGCACAGAGTACTCATGCAACAAATACTGCAGGCGGTTCTCTGAAATATTAAGTCAGCAGGAGCCCAAAAGATAACACAACTAATTCAAGGTAAGAAGAATAAAGAAGAGACAAAAAAAAAAGAGACTAATTAATTAGGTCTGTATAGTGAACTAATTTGCATCCCTATTCTCATTGATTTTCTAAAAAGAGAATCAATGTATGTTTGTGCCTTGTATCTTTTGGTTCTTCCCCACACTTAAAACAAGAATTTTTGCATGGGAAAAGCATAGCTTTTGTATAAAAGCTGTTAAGATTCTAGTGTGTCATATTTGACTTGCCAAAGTAAAATTACCTTTATCACAAGGGCGTCTGGAATATTAAGTATTGAAATTTACTCCTGGAGTCCTCCCAAGAACTTGCACGACTTCAGCACCACTCTTACAGAAAACTTAAGAAGTTACTAGAAATTATTTCATGTATCCACTATCGCGTCATTCCCTGGGAATTTTGGTGATAAGAAAAAGCGTTATTCTTTCTCACAACTTAACTCTCACCTTGTGGCTAGGACAAGGGATAAATTTCTGCTTCAGCGTGTTCTCCCTTCCTCTCCTGCCATGAAAAGGGGTGTCCGTAAGTATTCACCTTGGACAACAGCAAAGTAAGAAACAGTCAAGAAATTTACCTTTTTTCTAGTACATGAAAATGAAGAAAACAGTGAATCGCCACGCTGAATCTACTGTGCAAGACTATTAAGCACACTAAAAGGCGACGTGGCTATGCAATAACACCATGTCCTTCCGCATATTGAAGGAGATCCCCCTGAATCCATTCACACTTGAATATGAAACCAAGTTTTTATGGCAATAAAATTTTACTAGTAATTCCAACTGTTTTACCCCCCAAATACTAAAAATCCTCATAAATTTCTCTTAGTATCTAAGGCTGCCCTAATGCACTGGAATTGAAGTCGCTCTTGTGCTCTGAAATAAAACTTTATGGTTTGGAAAGATTTAAGTAAAAATTGGCCCGTTAAATTCCCTTTTACTTCCTGTCTCAGAAAGCAGTGAGACTTTGCCAACAATATCCAACTGAATTTTAACCCTTCTTCCAATCAACCCAAAACGTGGAGATGGGAGAAGTCAGAAGTCGTCGTCTTCATTAGCACAGTATCTGCAACAGTAAACTAATAAAATCTCCTTCCATATGACTTTGATTTCACTGGCCGAGAGCTGTTTTTCCAATGGATACCGGATGCACCAGGAACTTGGGAATTGTACCCTGAGCACATTTTTACAGGGTTCATCCATTTTGGATAGCATTTTTCTCTGCCTTTCCCAGAATGGCAATTCAGCTTCTCCAGAGGGAATCAAGGATACCTCTCAGGAAATCTTTCATCTGAAGATTAGCAGACTCATTTTCCTCACTCCTGCTTCCAACTAGCTTTCTTTCCCAAAGCCCTGCTTTTGCTAGCACTTTGTACAGACTACCTCTTTCGATAATTCAAGTAGTTTATTGCTATGCAGGCTTCACGAGCGAAGCATCACAGGCTGAGAGGGAGCAAGTATTGGTCTTGACAGTTTGGATGCTGCTTCTTTTCTCAGAGATGACTTTTTTGACAGCACCAGAAAGCTTTGTCTGTTTTCAAACTCTAAGATATGACAGGGGCTCAGTGTGCAGGATAAGACAGACCATGCCAGGTCAGTGTTTTTGTCTACACAAGCTTACGGTCTCTTTGAATTTATAAACTAGCAGAGAAAAAAGATGCTAGGGAAAGGGAAGCATATCTCAAATTCTTGCAGTAAGGTATGCTTTCCACTGCCAAACCCTGATGTATTCAAGATGAACCACGTAGCCTTTGTTAAGCTACACATCCTGTGCTTAATTGAGTAGTGATTCTTAATAAGTCCTGGAGAGCTACAGGTCTCTCTGTCTCTCAAATGGGAAACAATCATATCTCACGGCAACTCATTACGTATTCTTTTTGTACCATGAGTTGTTCCAAAACCGTGAAATTAGTTCTGGCAGAGTGTACAGAGAAACACCCATGAGATGAGACTGAACGAGTTATGTAAGGTTTCCACACATTCCTCATGAATGTTAACTCTTCATGGTTGTAAGTTAGGCTATTTAGATGAAGAAATAATCACAGACTACAAGAAGGAAACAGTATTTTTTTTTCTTCTGTTTGACACTTACTGCACAGAACATTTCTGTATGTCTGTCAGAGAAAACTCCTTCCTGCATGGATTTTGATGCTCAGAGAGTCATCCTGCAACATGACTGATACCAATTAAGGAATTTTACAGTAACTATAAATTGGCTCAACTGGAGCTGCTACATGTAAAATGTTATTTTTCCATGTGCTACATACATCCTCTATTTCTGAAATTTCTTAAGTTCTGAGAATAGAAAACACACATTTAAGGCCATATGAAATTAATGAAGGGAAAATAGAAACTGATTTTTTTAATTTCTACATTTTCTTGATGCACTCTGCTGTATACACAATGAGTAACAAATTTAGAGGCTTCCTGTCATAAAATGGGTGTTGAAGATCTGAATCCTATCCGAATTACAAAAAAGAAGTCTCATTGGCTGGTTCTAAAAATGAATTAGGCCATTAAGAGAGGCAACAATTTCAGCTGTTTAAATATTTCCTCAAAGCAAACAGGACTCTGGAGCTTCAACAGCACTGCAGTACTGTTTCCAAAAGTCTTATTTTCCTCTTTAAACATTTTGGACAATTGCTCTGAATATGATGCCAAAATGTAAAACTGGAAAACACAAAGGATATTAGGATTGTCTGAATTACAGATGTCTCTAAAGACTAATGGCATAAAGATGTGAAACAGACTGACCTCAAATGTCCTTATTCTCAACCTGTTTCTGTATCTTACTTTTTTACCCAGGCTGACTGGAAGTGCTGGTAACCTTTCACAGAAATCTTCTAAGAATTTATTAACAGGCTTTGTGCACTGAATCAATCTAATGTGTTACAAAGAGACAATATTCCTAAAGTTTCTGCCAACTATTGCATATAATGTGCAACATTTGGGAGAAGAGGTAACCAACAGCCACACACAAATTAATATCCCAGTGGAGTTTTTAAAAGGAAAAAGGTAGTTTATTTATGACTGCAGTAATGTGCACTGCTCAAAATTATCGCTTTTTGTCCCCTCCAATTGGTACATGTTTTAAAGGTATCCCTGACTAAAGGCTTCAAAATACCTTTTTGTGTGTGTGTGATTTTGGTCTTTCCCACTACGAGGCTGGACCAGGAGATGCAGGGCATGCCCAGATGAATACGAGGCACAGATAGTTCCAGCTCAAGCTGACAAAAAACAACAGATGATCTGACCCTCTCAGAAGCAGGTTTGAGTCATCTGCAACGTGTTGCATAGCTCAGGGATACCCATGGGTTTCATCCACTAACAACTATTCATAGGATGCCTTGCACTTCCACTTCTGCATCGGTAAAACTGAGTCTGCAGACTTCTAATAGTTGAGGAAAACTTTGAGCTCATATCTCTTTGGAAAAATAGCAAATCTATACTATCTTTTTGGATTTGGATCCCTTTCTGATTTTTTTTTTCTCATTTGATTATATATTTTGGGAAAAGGTAGGAACAGAAGTAAGTAGCTTTGGCAGAAAATACTCTATTTGCTGCCTGGGTATGAGATGGATCTCACAGTTCAGACAGGACTAAGTCCAAATTAAGGTTCACTACTTCAGCATCTAACATGCAGGTGAAGCTTGTCCAGCTCATGAGATTCTGACCTAGTGAATTATCCTAATATGATAATTAAACTCCACCTCCATCAGCCAAGAAAACATTCACCACCACATGAATTAGTTCTGACAGTTACTTTGACAACAACTCAAACAAAGATACCTCATCTCTAAGTGAGCAACAGATTTTCAGTTGTAATTGGCAACCTATTTGCTGTTCCAGTCCCACATAGAGCATTACAGTTTTTAAAGTACACGCAGAACCACCCCACACTTTACTTGCAGACTTTGTAATACTCAAGTAGTAGAGTAATCAACTTACTGAGCAGGGCACAAAATAACTCTATAGTCCACACGGTTTCCACCCTTAACAGGAAGAGGACAGTATAAACCATAAAACATTACGGGATGACAGTGAAAAGCAGCATAATTCATTTACCACCACTGACCGCCATTTGAATATTTAGTTTATTTATAGTTTAGCTCTAAAGAGCTTCATTTGCAGCCAGCGCAACACATACATACATACACTTTGGTTAGAGCAATGATATTTGGAATATTCCTCTTTTTCTTAGAAAAGACTAGGCTGATAGAAATCTACATTTTCTGCTCTTGACTTTTTTTTGGTGGAGGAAGCAGAAAAAAAAAATATTTTGAGGCATCTGCGAAAAGAAAACAACCATACTGAAGTTGACCACTGTGACTAACACATAAGTTTCTGCAACTCTACCCTCCCTATCCAAAATAGTCTAAACAACCAGAAACAAACAAGCAAAACGTTACACATGAAAAAGATGTCTTCAGGTGGCAATTTCAATCAATGAAAAATAAGAAATGACAAAAATAAATTGTCTAAACTTGATCCAGCTTCATATAAAATTTGGTTAGATTTTGGCAGGCACGGCAAACAGTTGATTTCCATGCCAATTGTGAAGACTTTACTTGCAAGGAAATGATGACCAGAAATTCTGAATATGGCAAGATAATTCTTCATTTATTTCTGAAGCTATATCTTAATTCTGAGTTCAAGAGTCTGAGTTTTTAAAAATGAAATAAAGGAAAAATAAAAAATAAAAAAAGGAAGAAATCTATCTGTTTGCACTGATTTCAGTAGAGTCAGAAGTAATGGAGAACACTGCTTCTCCACTGAGAAATGCCAGGTGACTAATTGCTCTCTATGATACATCTCCCTAATTCAGAAACTGAACATCACAGAAGAGAATATTAGAACTTCATTATTATTCTATTTAGCCTTATTCCTTGAGAAAATATGATGAATCTTTTTTTTTTTTTTTAATGGGAGAAATGTATACCTAAAATTACCCTAGTAATCAATTTCTGCTGTATTTCAAGATAGAAAGTATATAAAACCTAGTCCCAAGATTTTTTCTTACCTGCTGACATCAAGCAGGAAACAAGCGTTCACCTAATTTACCTCTTGCATTCAGTTTAGTGAGACTCTAACTAGCATCATGAAAGCTGTCCTGTATCATGGTGTCTCTCTTTCAGGGTCACAGTTCAGAAAATGCAAACACACAAAATATAAAAATCTAACAAATAAAGAAAAAAATGCACCCAAGTCAATACTGATTATGCCTACCTCAATAATACTTAAAACAAAAATGTATATAATGACAAAATCTTTGATAATACGACCATTTTTACAACAGTATGAAGCACCCACTGGAACTATTTAGGTAGTAAATATCACGAGCAATATGCAATCAGTCTAAACATGAGAGAGGCCTGGGTATTACAATTACACAACAGTTAGGAAGTTTATGTTCATTCCTCCTGTACAGTACTTCTAGTTACATGGTTTATTCTGGAAAATGATACTTGTCTGGTAAGTATTTCTAGATAGTCTGCAGGGATGACAAGCAAAGCAGGTAGGGTCAGAGCTGTTAAAGCTCCCATTTCCTCCTCCAAAGGACAGAGAAGCTAGAACAAAGGTGGCTCACTCACCTGACTTCCACTGCTATAATCATAAATCCCTTTTTTTATTTATATTCATTGGCAATGCTGTGATAAGAAATAGTAATTTTGTGTATAAACACACCCTGAAGAAAGGCCACTGCACTTGAGACAGTGGAGAGGTTTGAACATAGTCCATTTTCCTCTCTTTAGGTTTGGGCATTACGTATTTACAGATACCTTGAATAAGGTGTACAAGAGTGTGTATTCCTGACACCAATTAATGGGTACTGAAAACTGCAGTCTTCCCGATGGCTAAATTCTGCTGTGCAGATCATTATCTTGTACCTAAAAATACTAGTGGTTTCACACACCACTTTTCTACCTCTAGATTTCCCCTCCCTTGGGGGCAGTAAGATTTTTGTCCCCCTCCCCACTTTTTAAGGATTCTCCAGTAAATGTGGAGAACGAACCATCACTGTCACTTTTGCTCTTACTTCAACTGTGAACCTTGTAGGAAAAATTCTCCCAGCTGGAATGATGTCAAAGGTTTGTCTAACTAATAAATGCTTCAGGATTTTACTCTGGATTTTGATGATCTTTTCATTAAATAGTTCATAGTACATGGAGAGTCACGTCCACTATGTACATAGTCCATAGTACATGGAGAGCTTTCCTGCTTAAGATAAAACACGCTCACAACATTGTTCCCCTAGAGACTTGGGCACTATAAACAAAAAACAAAAATCCAATTCTTCAGTTAAAAAGTTATTTATAAGAAATATATTCTGACAATAAGAATTTCCTGGTACTTCTCTGGAAAATTAGTCCCTTGTTTTCCCAACAAGTGAGGAAGAGCCTGACAGCAACTTAATCAAAACATGTAAATGAGGTCAAATTTCTTGAAGGGCTGTAGGATTTCCCCAGAGAAATTTGCAGAGTGTCCTGGCACAGAGGTATTTTCTTAAGTCCCTAACTTTGCTTGCCATGGTCTGTACTGTTTTGAGGCCTCCTTGTCAGTCTGCACTGTTGGGCACAGGTGCCTGAGTTGGGGAGACACTTCATTTTTAATTTAATTCAGAACACATGAAAGGATGATGAACTTCAGAATGCCATGAAATTACTGTTTTACATTTACTCTTCCAAAGTAATAATAATCTGACCAATTTATTTAATATTCAAACAAGTTACCTGTTTTCCTTCACTACCAATTACACTCGTTTATTGCAGTCCACATAGAAACCATTGCATTGAGATTGAAGTAAAAATAAAAATAAAGTCTCCCCTTTTCTCTCAACTCCTTTAGTTTTGGCTCTTCACACCATTTCTTTCCAAGGCAATTTCTGAGGCTGATGAGCTGAAGATACAGTTAGGATCCAAATGTGTGCAATGGGTGTTAAGGCATTTTTATAGAAGGCAGATGAACTTGGCTGAGAAGGAGCATTTGGGAAGCCCTGCCTAACAACCAAAGAAGAATCTTTTCACACAGGAAAACATCAGCAGTATCCTGCCTTTGCAATACTTCACACCAGTGATAAATCAATACAGAAGATGAAGATCAGGCCCTCTGCAGTACTGAAAGAAATATACACTTCCAANGGCAATTTCTGAGGCTGATGAGCTGAAGATACTGTTAGGATCCAAATGTGTGCAATGGGTGTTAAGGCATTTTTATAGAAGGCAGATGAACTTGGCTGAGAAGGAGCATTTGGGAAGCCCTGCCTAACAACCAAAGAAGAATCTTTTCACACAGGAAAACATCAGCAGTATCCTGCCTTTGCAATACTTCACACCAGTGATAAATCAATACGGAAGATGAAGAACACATCAGGCCCTCTGCAGCACTTCCAAGAGCTACGCAGAGAAGCCTACATATAATGCCAAAGCATCATATTTGGGGTTTCCGCAGTTTGGCTCAACACATTCCATATTATAGTCTTCCTGTAGCACACATTTATGCTAAGCTATCTGATGAACTCCTAATTTTCTCACATTACTACAGCTTGCTGCTTATTGCATCTGTAATGAAACACTGCTATGAGGAATCCCAGCACCCAGCAACTTGTGCAAACCCCTCCACAGGCATCTGTACAAACAGCACATATCGCACTCAGCAGCACCGCAGGGCTTCATGGCACTCAGCGAGACGAGCACTGAAGTGACCTCAGCACAGACACAACAAAAATGCCATCCCAAACAAGTGCTGCAGGGGGGACGAGGGTCTCGAAGGCATTTGTGACAGTCAAGCACCACAACTTTGACGCAGTTGTAAGTACAAACTTAGGTGGATTTTTTTTTTTAAACACATACTTTTGCACACAATATTTCTACCTCAACAAGTACCTAGATCATGCAATTCCAGTACACCAAAACAAAATCAAGACAAAGCTCAGTTAAAAACATGTACCAAAGTCGCTGGTTACTCTACATATATATTAATGTGCCTAAAACGTTAAACTTGAAAGCTTTCATGTACCACTACAGTTTAAAAAACAGCTCTTAAACTTACACCTACATAAAAATCATCTCAGTAAATACTGCCTAATTAAGGCTTTTCTGTAATTATTGTATCAGATAGTCTTTCAACTGAATAATTGAAATGTAAATAATCATTAATGGCACAGATCCTATTTGATTACCCTCAGAAAAAAAACAAGAAATAGTGATTTTAAGCACTTTTGAGGACTTCTGTTCACTAACCACAGCTCAGCAATTAGGAATTATTTCCTAGAGTAGCCTGTATATTGCATTTAAACATTTATTTCTTTACAACTTTGCACTGTTTACCTATTCTTAAGGGCATTCCCACAAATCTTACACTAAGTACGAACCCCTGTCTCCTACCTGACTTGCATACAAATCTTAACAAGTAGAAATTCTCTCAGCAAACCAATCTGTAATGATCCCGATGCCCAGGCACTTGCAAAGTAGAAGCAAAACATTCAAAACTGTGCAACTCAAATAGTGCCTGACAGCTGGTAGTAACAGCAGAAACTGATCATGACATCATGACTACCTGGAGATTTGTTTAATTCCCTCCATCCCATAACCTCTCCGGAGGAAATCTGGGAAAAGAATTCCCTCTAGGCCTGGATTATGAGGCTGAGTAGTGCAGACTGCCAGCTACGCTCATGTGAACTAGAGCCCAAATTAGTGGGGACACTGGTACCTCAGCTGCAGCTATTCTGATGCGGACATCATCAGCACGCTGAACCAGCTACATGTTCCAGAATAGTCTTTTTGCAGCATTATGTTTAAAGAGGAAAAAGAAATTGGCATCTATTTTTAGAAACTCTTGATACTAAACCTCATTTGACAAAAGTGCCAAAGGGACAGTTAACAAGGTGTTTGATTTTTCTGTCTCCCTTACTCCAGCTCCCCACTGAGGAGGGGGTAATTTTTCCAAAGCTGGCTGATACTTCCCTGTATCAGAAATAATAACATCTTAAAAGACACTAGCATCTTTCCTGCACATTGCACTGGGAGCACAGGCAGGCTCCTCAGTTAGATGCAAGTCAATTAACCCTTGCAAGGCTTTTATTCCACAGATCAAGCAGCATTCATTATAGATTAATTTCTGACAACTGGCAGCTGCCTTCTGAGGCTCTGCTATATCATCATCCTTGCTTTAAAATGGAAAAACTGAGGCACCAAGTGCTCATGTAGCTCCCCAACCCCTGCAACCTGCCGGTGGCAACGCAAGCACCAACACCCATGAAGCTGGCAGGACAGGCTCCCACACACCATTCCAAGCTCCCAAACGACGCCACAGCCTCACACCTCAAAAAAACAAGAACAACTTAACGCATTTCCATGGAGCCCGATTTACATCATGTAAGCACAATCAGAATCAGGCAGAAAATATTTAATTAGATTTTGGATGTGGATTTTCAACCCACAGTGATTTGGTACAACTGAGTCATTCATTCATTACAAGAAAGAAAAATATTGACTTGTTAGTAATAACGAGTTCAGAGGTAGCTGGGATGACAGCCAGGAGCAAGGGGAGACAGCGGGGGGGTTGTTGTTTGATTCCTATATAGTGCTGCTTTTCCACTTGAGTCATGCTGGTGTGAATAAAACCAGAACCAAGCCCAAGCTAGAAAACCCAGAGGCAAGGGGCTCATTACCACAAGATGTGGGCTCCCGCTTCAGCCAGTAAAGTATTCATGCCAAACACCTAGGAACAGCCCCACTAAATTTAAGGAAGTTCTCGCACACTTAGGTTTACAAACTGAAGATGGAGCAGCAATGAGCATTGCTTTCAGTGTACTCTGCTCTACCTTAAGAGCACTCTCGCAATCCTCAAATTATAATAGAAAGCCACAAATAACTTGAAAAAAAAATGTGCAGAGGCTACAACTGCAGTGGCACACTAATAAATCTCAGCCAGGCAATGTAAATAACCACAAAAGCAAAGTATGTTCAATGTTGAATATGGCGAATTACAAACTCCAATTATGATTGAAAAATTAAATTTAATCAATTATCCCACCAGAAGAATAACTTTTCTCAGCGTCAAATTACATTAAGATCAAATAATTCTTTTAGGAAGCCTAGTTAAAGAAACAGTTATTGAAATATATATAGGTCAAATTTAGCAAACTACTGTAGTGTGAAAACGCTGATAATGTATCTTTGAGTTCATGGAGAAAGTTTCAGTTTGTTCTACCACCTTGAGAATGAAGTCCAGGATATCAAATACACGGGCCTGAATCCTACAGTTACTATTTAATAAATAAATTCTGAGCCAAAACCTGTAAAAAGAACAGAGGGTTAGAGAGAATAGAAGGACACAAGGTGAGCTTGCATGCTTCTGGCTGCATGGCAGAATGCAGCGTGTTCTGCCTAGCAGCAGTCCCCAGCCCCAGGGGGGTTAACCCTGCCCGATGTCCCCTCAGAACAGGTTGCTGCACATTACCTAGACAGACAATTTAGAAAGGGCTTATACTGCACTGAATTAAAAACAGAGGTTGTTTTCCACTTTTCAGACACTTTCTTAAATTGTGTAACATATTGTTCCATTTTAAAATGATTACTGTTTCCAACCGATTAGTATTTGTATCCATAGTACCAGGTATTGAGCAAACATAAAACAAAAAATGAAATTCATCATCCAAGAGAAAGCTGCAAAATATGAGATCACATGTGTCAGAGCACAGTCCAATCTGTGTAGTAAGTATAATTAAATAAAATTCTTAAATGGGAGATGATTAGGTGTTGTTTTTAACTTGACATGTATTTCATTGCATTTTCTAAGTCCAAAGATAAATAACTTTATGGTATTATACGATGCAAACAAACGAGGAAAAAAAANAAAAAAAAAAAAAAAAAAAAAAAAAAAAAAAAAAAAACCCACAAGCCACTCCATCAGGAAATTCAAAGAAAGCCAAAGAAGGATTAACACCCAAGAACAGCAGGAGAGGAAAGAATCTTACCAAAAGTGGATCATAGTCTTTGCAGATAGCAAAGAAAAAATTTGCTAATGTGTCTTTCTCTATGGCACTGCAAAGCCCATCCAAGCTTTTACAGTGCTTACTCATTTCTGCACTTCACACACAGGTATTTGAGTTTGCTTCTCGGTGCTGTAGAGCTGTACCATAGCACTAAAAGAGCTTAACAATCCAATGCTAGTGGTTTTATGTTTGAAAAACAGGCCAGGGTTACAAGCCAAAAACTATGAAGAATAAAATGACAGAGAAAAATTTAAATTTATTCTCTCAAGTGCACATATGTAACGAGAAATAAGTAGCAGCTTTTATGATTTTGCTTCTGCCTTAAATATGAAAGGGCCTTAAGATCAACGGGTAGATTAAAGAACACCAGGAGAAAGCTAGGTGAAAGGCATTTATGCTTCCTCTCTGGCAAGGAAACAGAGAGGAAAACTCATCAATTCCCAAACTATCTGCAAGTATCTGCTGCCAAGATAAGAGGCAGAAGGTTGGCATTGCTAGTTTCAGTTGGCAAAGAGAGAGATGGGTTAGGACTGCTAGTGAAATTTTAATGCTATATTAGCACATGGTAAATTTCTTATTCTTGGACCATTACAGAGTAAGATACAAAAGATGTATATCTGAAAATTCCAAGTCCAGAGTACATTTAAAAATCATATTTCTTTAAACGCACGATAAGATATAGTCTTTCTTATTTCCCTTAAAAACCTTCAGTGAGCATATAACAGAGCCAACAAAACTTTCCATGGGATCAAAGAAACCAACATCTCAGACTACACCCCATGCACCACTCCTTCAGCTTACGAGTTCTGCCTTAATTCAGGATCCTTGTTTGCCACCCTAACCATTCAAAGCATTTCTAACCAGGCCCGTGAAAGTACTGAATTAGTCTTTTGGGCCCTTTGGTTCAGTCCACAGATCACAGCCGCAACCTTTGTGGTATTAGCATCTTAAGAGATGAAATGCTGACAATTTCACCAGGACAGAGTGAAAAGCATATTTTGGTAAAATATGGATTGACCAAAAAACCTAATTCAGCTCTGTAATCAAATTTTAGAAACAAAATAAAGCTTTCAAGATTAAAATAGGATTCTTGCTCACTTTTAGACATATCCCTGCCTTCTAGAACCAAGATGCCAGCATGGTATTACACCAAAATCAATTCTATAAGTTAAAATAAATGAGATGAACAGTATTGAAGTTTTAGCTCAAGATTTTCTTTTTCTTTTTTTTTTTTTTTTTCTTGTTCTGGGTTTACTGTGCTTTGCTAGTACACACATCTGTCAAAGAAGTAGGGTAAATTTCATAGGTTATTTAATAATTTCAAAGATATTTTTCTCCCTGTAAGTGCATAAATTAACTGTCATTCCGCAAACATTTTAACAATTTTAAAACAGCCAATGAATTAAGGATAATAGAGAAGCAATACGTGTTTCCACGTATGATTTGGCATTCAGAACATATAACATTAAAACAGTGTTCATGAAGTTGTATCTTCAATTAAGTACTAGGGGCACGAAGATAAGAGCTTGAGACTCAGAGCAATTAAAATAAGGGGCCCCTTTATATAAGGATTTATGAGAAAGATCTTTCTTACATAACTTTAATTGAAGCACCCTTCTAATTTTAATTTAGAGATCAAGACTCTTCTGGGTGTTTTTGCATGGGATGGGCAGAGGTAGGTTATCAATTCCTACACCATCCTGAAGATAAGCAGTCTTTGAGCCATGCTTCCCTTCCCTCATGCTGGGGTAATAACGCTTTTTACAAACTGTCTAGCAGGTTCAGATGGAAATTTCTATAAAACAGGAGCTCTTGCATGTGTATCTCTAGTGCTCACCTCACAGAAAGCTTACTCTTGACATATGAGTAACAAAGGCACAGTAAGTTATATGGAAGTAAAATTATAACTCAAAAGCAAACACTTCTGTGAAATAGGACATGCTCTGAGGAACTTTTTAAGGCACAGTTAATAACCCAGCTCCTGCTTACTGCTATTAAGATGGCAGGATTGTGGGGAAGAGTGCAAGAAATGTGAGTGAAGGCCCTCTGTGACACTGAATAGTGTGGGGGGGAATGAGCAGTGTATATTGGAAGGAGCTTGAGGACTTAAATATTACTTTACTACTGACTTCTTTGTGTAGAAGACAAGTTGCTAACTGCGACTTAATTTTCTCCAAATGTTAAATCACTACTCCGCAAAACCTCTTGGTGGTGTTGTGAGGATTAACACTGGGTATTTCCAAAATGAATGAGCAGACTTTGTGCCTATCTGCAGGGACACAGCTTCAGGGACTTGTAAGCAGGGCGAGCTTGATGTGGCTATCGGAAGGCTTTGACAAACTGTAACGACTACACAGAACTGAGGACTACCCGGATCTGGGAGGAAACACTACCGTTTCAGATTCCACACAAGCTTTCTGAATTGTCGAAGTTTGTTGTGCATTTTGCCATCATTTAATCTCCATTATCTCCTGAACAATTGGTGAATAGGACATCAGCATCGTTTCCTACATATAGACAGCACTGCAGGCCAAGTGAGGGGTTTAAGTTTATACTTAAGCTAAAGTGGCCTGGACTAAAATATACACAAATTAGCAGTAGCATAAGGTGCTTCAGACCCTTAGCAAACTGACTAGCTAAGACCAAAAATATAATTTTGTTTTTGAGAAAACTAAAAGAATGGAATGTCAACTTCTACTTTCTCTATATTTATTTTGCCTTTGAGGAAATTTCAAAAAGTGTGACAACAGATTTTTCAGCTACTGAATTCGAATACAGGAACAAAAAGTAGAGATCCTTTTCTTGCTCTTTGGTATGAGACCCTAAAACCACAAACCAAGTGTCATCAATCATAATGAAACTGATAACAACATTGTGAGGTAAACATTTTTGACAAACATCCTTATGAGAATCTGACTGTTTCAGCCTGATTTCCAACATAACATTGGCACCAGCTAACTTCCAAGTAAGGGAACAAGATATGGATTCCCACTCGCCCTACTCCTTGGGAGTACCTTCCAACGCAAGGAAAACAAAACAATTAGAGTTAGATGCTGTTCTGCAGCACTACGTAGGGATGACTGTAGGACTCTGATAAGATCATTAAGCTGCATTTGTGTCATGTGATAACACGGTCAAAGCAAGCACGCTGACAAAACTTCTTAAATCTAACCACACTTGCATTTAAAATAAAATAGTTTAATTTAAAATTTGTTCTTGCTACAGATAAAATACACATGTAGCTACAAATGATTGTTGTTAGACAAAGCATGATTCCCCCTCTGATAAATTAACTAACAAACATTGTCAGTAACCATTTGCAGCTTAAAGCCTGACCAGATAGTATTTAAGTGTAATTGCAGGAACTAGACAGACTGCAAAAAGGGCCGAGCAACATTTTTACTATAATCACCTGCGGACAGCACAAACAAACCATTAGTTAAAAAAAAAAGTCATTTAGATCACTGTTTTTTTTTTTTTTTCCCTGAAATGACCTTAAATGGTCTAATCCTCAGCTTCAAGTAAAAGGCCAGATTTTCAGATGCATTATGATGTGATCTACTCACGCATTTTGGAAATTTTAACCAAAGTTGTGTCTGTGCCACCTTCTGGCTGCTGAGAGATTTGGAAAAACTACATGGGCTTTTTGGTTGTCAGTATTTCAGTCTGAGCTGAACTCTTTTGTGAATCAATCTGCAATGATAATACAACAGATAATGGACAGGGAACAGATACTAATCAAGCACCAACGTTTTAAAACATTCATCCAACTCGTACGTTTCCTTACCCGTCCCCAGGACAAAATAAAACTCCCGCAGATAGAAATCCCCCAGATATAAATGTCGCCCCACAAATAGTGTAATAAGAACTCCACAACCAACTTGAACAGCACCACATCACAGCTGTACTGCAAGGATCATTAGTTTTTTTTGGATAGCTGTAGATAGCGTGTATACGTGCAAGGAAATATTCAGGGGCTATGAACTATATTGAACTGCATGAACTATCGAGTGTAAGAGTGGAAGGAGAAAAGACACATATTTAAACTGAAAGAGACTTACGAAACGGTTGAAAAATCTTAGCTAGATGTGGCTTAGATTAGAGCCTGGAAATGAGGGAAAGGATTTATGATTTGATTTGACCAAACCTCACTGTGCTTATGATGTAAAACTGCCATAATCTGTTCCAGCTCAATTTAGACCATAAGTAGGGGAAATATGTTTAGCTACTTTCACGTTATTCAGTTTAGGTTGAAAGAGCTGAAGAATGACTAATATTGTGAGATTTCTATTACATCTATTCCCGAATGAGTCCAGACCTGCTTGAGAAATCTTTGCCCATAGAGCACTGCTGGTTAGAGGTGTGATTTCTTTTATTTTGCAACGGAACTATACTAGCAAAAACTGCAGTATAGAGGCAGTAATAGCATCACAAGCATTTTTGCTTGGGTAGCTTACTGTTTTCAGGCAAGTGATATAGGCTGCATCAAGAAAAAGCGCCCCCCCCCCCCTTTTTTTTTTTTTTTTTTTTTTTAAATTAAGTGGTCTTTGTCCCAAGTGGGTTTGCTGGTAAAACTACCAGCAACAATCCATACAGCGCAGTTCTGGATTCAGTAATACATGTTTGCCATAGACATTTATAGCACCCCCGTACAAAGACACCTAGGTTGTCTGAGACAATGAATTACAAAGACAATGTGAAGTTTTAATCAATTTAAAAATCAATAGGGGAACGAGAGAACGAAAAACCCTAATTTAATCAAATTGTAGTGTTAACTAACTCTTTTCATGAACTTCCATGAAATTAAGCAACAAATTCACAACACGAATTCCAGAATAACTAGCAAAGACAGGGGAAAAGGCTTTCTTGGAACCAAAAGGATGCTTCTGAGGAGCTGTTATATTCTGCTGCAATACAAAGTTCTACAGCCCTGCTTCATTCAAGCTGCTACACAAAAAAGAAGTGGTATATGACCAAAGGCAGAAACATGCTAAACTAGTACAACTTCATGATAAGGATGAAGCTTTCCTGGCAACTTAGCTACCGGAACCACTAGAACGACCACCACATCATCCCTTCCATGGCTACGTAACAAATCACATAAACAGATTGTATTTACGCAGCTAAGAATAAAAGGGCATTTCTGTCTTTGCCTAGGATCTGGCTCATCTTGAGTGTTGCATGAAAGTTTATTAACATCAAACTTTCTTTTGACATACAGTTGCTGTAATAACAAACAGAATCCTTACTGAAAGATAAGGCAATTTATATTTTTTCAAAAGTGTTTTCCTGAAATAACTACTAGGCAAACAAACTGAGGTACAGGCCAAACAAACTCAGCATTTGTAACATTTCACTACCAGACTTCCAAGTCATCTAGGAAAAACATCATTATAGAGTACTCAAAATTGTGAAAATTCAGCAAGGACAACAGAGAAACAGGGTCATAGAATGGTATATGATGATCCAACAACACCAAAATGGTTCCTACCAAACAGGGCATTTTTTTCAGCAGAAAATAGGAATACTACCTGTTTGGTTAGCTGGTTTCATAGAATCACAGAATGCTTAAGGTTGGAAGGGACCTCTAGAAGTCATCTAGTCCAACCCCCCTGCACACGCAGGGCCACCTAGAGCACGTGGCACAGGGCTGCATCCAAGCGGGTCTTGAAGATCTCCAGAGAAGGAGACTCCACAACCTCTCTGGGCAGCCTGTTCCAGTGCTCTGTCACCCTCACTGTCAAAAAGTTCTTCCTTAAGTTCCCGTGGAACTTTTTATGCCTCAGTTTGTGGCCATTTCCTCTGGTTCTGTCAGTGACCACCAGTGAAAAGAGGCCAGCCCCATCCTCCTCACGGCCTCCCTTGAGGCACTTATAGACACAGATCAGGTCCCCTTCTCAGCCTTCTCTTCTCCAGGCTGAACAAGCCCAGCTCCCTCAGCCTCTCCTCATAGGGCAGATGTTCCAGGCCCCTGATCATCCTAGTCGCCCTGCACTGGACTCTCTCCAGCAGCTCCACATCCCTCTTGTACTGGGGGGCCCAGAACTGGACACAGTGCTCCAGATGTGGCCTCACCAGGGCTGAGTAGAGGGGCAGGATCACCTCCCTCGACCTGCTGGAGATGCTCCTCTTAATGCACCCCAGGATGCCATTGGCCTTCTTGGCCACGAGGGCACCCTGCTGCCTCGTGGTCAACCTGTCGTCCACCATGACGCCCAGGTCCTTCTCTGCAGAGCTGCTCTCCAGCAGGTCGGTCCCCAGCCTGTACTGGTGTCTGGGGTTATTTCTCCTCCCCAGGTGCAGGACCGTGCACTTGGCCTTGTTGAATTTCATGAGGTTTTTGACCGCCCAGTTGTCTAGTCTGTCCAGGTCCCTCTGGATGGCAGCACTGTTTCCTATGCAGAATTATTTATTTATATATATATATACTACACACACTCACATTGCAATTCCATATGATATATCAGCTCTGGCTTCCTTACAAACCTCAGATGGTGATTGCTTACACTGTGAAGCATGAAAGCATTTTTTTAAAAAATCAGCAAGTTCTTATTCATTATATTTTTCATTATCTATATATCTATATAGGAGTCCCAAACCGATCAACAAAACAAATCCTGTCCTGATTTGAGGTGGGGGCTGGGAAATGTTTTGCCAGAATAACAAGGGTTGATGAGTACTGAAAATGGATAATCTAAGGTTTTAAAATTTTGAAGTGCAACAAAATCCAGAAAGCATTACAGAAGGTTAAAAACCCCAGAGTGTGAACATATCCGGTAAGTATAAAATATAAATATCAAATTACATTGTACATATTACATTAATTACATCTTATTATAAATATACAAAACATGCAAAACAAATACAGATGATAAATATTAAAAATTTATATTCAACCCTCACTTCATTTGAGCCTCCAAAATGAGGAGAAAAAATAAGGCACATAGCAAGCGATGCCCATTTGTTATTGTCACCGCTGACGATGAAGCCCAGTGTTGATTTCCCTGTACCTACAATGAAGGCAGATATACAGGTCTGCACCAGTCTTGGTAGAAATCCCTTCTAGCACATCAGTGCTCTTGGACATTCTCGTTAGTCTGCAGTAATTGCATGCAGTAATTGAAATTGGAGTGAAACTGATTGACCAAGAATACTCTTCCAGTCAAGAAAACCAACCAGACAGGACAGGAAAACATCACATCACCCTGAATCAAGAGTTATTGCTCACTTTAGACCAAAAAGTCACTACACCACAACCTTGGCCATTACCTTCATCTTTAAAGGTCAGGTGCTTTCAGTGAAGGTTAGAAGTGTTTGTAAATTTGTCATCTACATTTGCAAAGACTCTTTCAACATAAGATCAGTAATTTTCGGATACAGTATGACCCTAGACATCTCACTCAGGTTTCCTTGATTTCCATATGGCAACATCACAGAACATAAAACAAGGCATTTTTTATACTCTACAAAATACCATCAGTCTCACTGTCAAAGTTATAACCAGCTACCCAGTTTCCCCATAAAACCTGCATCAGGTGCTCAGTAATAATGAATAAAAACAAAGCTTTAACCAGGTGTGAAGTAAGTAGCAAAAAAGGGAATCTGGTAAGACAACCAAGGTCACTCTGCATTCACTTCCTTGACTGTTCGTGTTGAGCTGGCACATTTGTGGCAGTGTGCTATGATGTGCAGTTGCTTCAGTTTCAGGAAATGAATATGCAGTTTTACCGTGAATCCATCTGCTGGACTGTGGTTCTCTGCTATGCAAAGCTCCAACGCTCCCCTTCTACAAGGCCCCAACGAGAATCAAACAGACTATGCGTAGGACTGTGTTACGTGTTACAATCTAGAATGGCAGTGAATTTAAACGGAGAAGAGTAGAACTTGGAGATAAGTCTGTAGTGTCCATAATTATACCAGCTTTCTAGCTGCAGTGCATCACAAACCTGAAACCATGGTGATTCACAAACCTGAGTGAAGCAAGAGTTGATCTTTAATGATTCAGAGCTGATCTACAGAAAACATACAAAGATGTTGAGTCTTGCACACACAAAGCTAAGGGCTTGAGGTACATCAGAACTTTGGAGTTAAACTGAGTCCCAAAGAGGGAACTAAACTCATGGAAAGCTAATCTGAGACATGATTTCCATGCTGCCCTGAGAACTAGAAATCAGTGGGTTTTGCTGAGCGTAAGCTAGCAGCAGTCTGAAAGCAGACAGATTTTTAACCGTCACACACCCCCACATTTCTGCTTTGCATGCACGATATCCATATGTAATAGACGTAAGTAATCTCAATAACAATCTTGACCTCACACATGGAAGCACCCACATACTTCTCACACCCACAAACACTTTCTCCCAAAAGTAATTCATGGAATCCATAACAATATTATTAAATAAATGTGTAATCATTAAATGAAGAACACAAAATTAGTGATGTGGGAAAACAGTAACATTTGAAGTGAAATGCTAAAGTACAGTCTGATAGTATCTTGAGTAACCAAATAAAAATATTTTGATGAAAACAGATAAAAATAAACACTGAAAAAAAGACAGATTCATACAATACAGGTTTCTTTTTTTCTTCCATTGCATCTAGCACCACATCATTCAGTGGTCTGTCACCGGTTACTACTGTTTTAAATAGCAATTGAATACATTAGGATTTCCAATGAATGCAACAGTTCAAGTGTGTGCTTATACCCCTCCCCTAGGGTCAGCAAAGGATATGAATACGCAAACAGGCAACAAGTTGCATCAGGTAGTGCTGTAAATGTAAACCAGATCCCTCCCCTGGAGCACACTGAAAACAAGCAGTTGATGGTGCTCCAAACTGCAGCCCCCAAGGGACCACATGCTATTTTACCAGAGCAGAACTACTAGAAATAGGTTCTGTGACTTAATGATATCCACAGGGCTTGTATACTTGATGCACTTCTACCTAGTGGTTGACCATGATTACAGCAGTGCTTCGGCGGGGAGGGGGGGGAGGTGAGGTGATTCTTGCCATATACTTATGTATCCCCTCCTCGCAGCAGAAACACAATGAACAAAACAACAATTGTTCTACATATCCATGACAAAATATTTTCACTTAAGGTCAGAAATGCCGGTCTTACACCCAAGGAAAGTGATTTCTAAAATCAAAGCAGAAGTGAAAATATTTGGTCTAATAATTGTCTAGCAACAAACTCACACTGGGCTATGATATATTTCCAACTCTCCGTTTTTCCCTGGGGAGTAGGTGGATGGTATGTTGAAGACTTCATTTCATGTAGATTCAGCTTACACTATGGTGCGACAAAAAGATTTAAGCAACTCTTTATTAGGTCCATATATGTAGCAATGCTTAGAGGTACCTTTTATTTTTTGAAAGCACAAAGGAGCTTGTCTTATGCACCGTTCCCATTCCTTCATGTTGTGCATGAAAAATCTGCATAAGACTCTGCTACAAAAAAACAAACAAACAAAAAAAACAACAAAAAAACCCCATCACTCTTACACAACAGATTACCACTCTATTTCTTCTATTATAAAGAATACTTCATTCAGATAACACATTATTACATAAAAAGTCACTATAGATAAAACGTTTAACCCTCCCCAGGAAAGAAGAGAACTATTTCTGAAGACCTTTTCATACTATAATGCTATAATGCTTCATACTATAGCCTTTAGTTCAGTGTCTTTTTGTAAGATGGATCATGGCTGTAAGCAGTTAAGTTTTATGGTTGTCTGGAACTCATCTGGTGAGGCAACTGAATATAATGAGAATGTCTGGTGAAATCTGTAAGACACCTGTTTTTCACATTCCTCTCCACTCCCTCAAGCAAGTTATATCAAAGAAAACACCACCACTTTATGAACTTCTCCTTTCATGTTGTATGAAGAGATAAAGAGCAACTTCTCTAAAGCTAACTGTCATTGCATAGGCTCACTAACCATATTCATTACGTGTGTTTATATTTCTATCACAAAAAGGCTGCAAAGGAAATTTCAGAAAATATCAAAGTATCAAGCTAAAAGTGTTTCCATACTAAGATGACTATCAATCCACTTACCTAAAGATATTTGATAGAGCATTTAGGATGTAATAAACACAAAAGGACAAGTGTGTCTCTGGATTGTTTAGTAACTTACCTCTTTACAAGTAAGTTAGAATTAAGAAGAAAAAATATCACCAGATTGTGGTTCCTCAGAGTCAGAACTATGTTCAGATTTGCCACACCAGCAAACATGACCAATTAACATATTTTAAGTTAGGTTGTCTTGTTTTCCAGTTTGTTGAAACTTAGTCTTTAATGACTTGCACACAGACTCAACACAAAACCACTCATAAGTCCATGATGGCATTTCTTTCCCATTCACCTGCTGTATATTTCTAATACAATCTTCATAAAGACCAAATTCATTGCTGAGAAGGTTATTATTTCAATTAATTCAGTACATTCAATTAATTTCAACTAATTCAGAAAAGCCAAGGCTTTTTAGGAAATAAACAAAAAAAAGAACTGAGCTTATCTACAACTTTACTAGCACATTTTTGACTTCTGCATATGCTGATGCCATTTCAAACTGCTGCCACCACATGCCACAACATATATTCAGTAGGAAAGATTTTCATGAAAGAATTTCCAAAGCTTCTAAGCATTTTATTTAATTCAGCAATAACCTGAGTTCCCCTCACAGTTTATCCACTTGGTATGCTTGCCTTGTAAACTCAGCATGCCTCCTATTATTCCTTAATTAGAATCCTCTGGAATATTTTCATCACACACACAAAATAACACTGCCTGAAACAAGTGGTGATAACATTAAGTTCAGATTGTTTATAACATTACAAGCAATGCACAGTAGGATTTGGCTTTTGTCCAGATGCATTTAACTATGCAGAGTCCTCAACTACTTGTTGGCTTTTGTTTCTGTCTTGTCTTTCACCCATAGAAAGGAGCAGATGAAAATATTTTGCACCTCAAAGCTTTGCTGATAAAGTTTTATTCTTTATACTTTAGCTTGAAACTCAAAGTTCAAACCCACAAACAGATCCCTGCACATAAGCGGCAAATCTCGAAGTCAAAGCAATACTCAAAGCTAAAGTCTTTGAGTATAGTCACACCTGTAGCAAACATGACACTAAGAACTTTTTTTTAAAACATCTAAAAGTTGATTTTTCTTTCAGCTGAGCTATGGACACACAGAGCATTAACTGAAGACCACATGCCTTCCAATCAGTTCATGTTTATAGCTTCAGTTTCTGATACTGTCCCTATACTTCGGAATTTAAGCAACCTTAAGTCTGCCAGAGGTGTTAAAGACAGATTAGCATTCCCTCTAAATCTCGCTCACATGGTAACTTAATGTTAAATTGAAAGCATGGCTAAACAGTAAAAACAGGTGCCAGAGTAAACATTTTGAATTGTTCCCTTCCATCACTTTGTATCCATGTCACACATTGCTCTGCTAGAAGAAAATAAATCTGGTTCTCAATTCTAACAAGCAGTTTACTCTGTGTCTCAGTATTGACATATATACTGCACATATTAATGTGCTTTGTACCATTGCCATTTACTTCAAATAATACCACTATTTTTATTTCAGCATCAAAATATACTTCAATTCAGCCAAACAGAAAACAGATGTGGCCTCTGAATATACCTTGGGAAATTGAAAGCAGGTGACCATCCAACTAACTATTTTGTACAGTGCAATAGGCTGAAATGTGATGACAACCACAGTACAATTAATCTGCACTTAAAAGCACAATGAAGATGGGTAGTACCTATAGAGAAGCAACTTCAAAAGAAACTGCTCTCATGACTATAGGACAAGGTTTGAAACAACATCTGGTGAACAGAAAACAAGGTACTGGCAGTAACTTTTCATGGAGATAGCTCTTTCCTATCAACACCATTAGAAAAAGAACATCAACACATTTGTTTTGTTTTCCACAATTTGTATCTGTTTTCTACTATTATAATTGCATATTTCACCACATTTTGATGACCTATTTGAATGGTACTATTTGGCCTTCAAAAATCCTTCAGTTCCTAAAATGCGAACTCCTGTATTTGCCTATGTGAATTATGTGGTATGATAAAATGACACTACATAAGCCAACATACAAAAATTTTCACAGGGGGCCACAGAAAGTCATCCTCTTTGCACCAATATATTTGCATTCCAGCTCTGTATAACCTTTTGCATCTTCACTAAAATACCTGGCGTGTGGCAACACTGGTAACGCACCTTTTTTAACTGCCCACAGCCCAAACGCACCGTGATACACATGCATTTCTTAGACCTCTCTGGTACCTTCCTGAGCATACAGAGACATTACCCCTTCATAGCATCAAACTACCAAGCGACGGACTTGAACCATCCAGTATCATAGCCTAACAACAAGAAAGAACTACTCTAGTTTTCTCGAGTATTGTATAAAATCCTTATCCTACTAAAACACTAGTAGAATAATGGCTTGGAAAGAGAATTAGAGAAACAATTAGAGAGTTCCTAATTTGTGTGCTCTGCTTGTCTAAGCAGCATGACAAATTAGAGCAACGTACCAGGATTCAGAAGACATGGGTCTTCTTCTTGATGTGCCATCAATTAAGTAGCATCACCATGCTATGCCTCAATCACAATCTGAAATGCAGAACTATTTCATAAAGTCGCTTGTGAAACTGCTCAAACGTACTATGTATGAACAAGGTATTATCAGTTTGTCCTTCGCTTAGACAGATGCTCACAACTATATCTACTCAAGCATTATCCATAGGACAGCAGAAGTTCAAGGAACAATAAAAGTTAGCAGATTTATGACAGAAAATACTAAAGGAAGAATGCTGTAATGCATCATATTATGAATATGATACTTCAGGAATATTAGAGAAAATTGCACCAATACTCTAAGAAAAAATATAACTTCAAATTCAGTATATAAATAACCTCAGGAAGGAGTTCTTCACTGCTAAATGCATCTCATAGCTGCAAACAGCAGCATCTGTACTTTAATGCCTCAGACCCCAAGTTTTAGACATCTGCCTACAAGAAGGCAGAAATGCAGGCTTCTTGGGAGCAGCCAAGAGGAAATTGCTATTGCCTGTACATAATCGAACCACAAAGTCGGCAAACACAAACAAAAGCTGTAATGAAGGTAGTACATTATAGAGACAGTCTGGTGCAATAGGCACTGCACGGTTGAGAACTTGCAAAGTAATGACTCCTTAAATTAACTTATTCAGATGCTTTGTGATGATCCTTTAGTAAAGAACTCAATTACTATATACAGCAATTAAACCAATATAAGGTGTTTTTAAACGTACTACAGTACAAAACACCAGACTTTTGTATTTACCTGCCTCCAAAGGATCAAAAGATGTATTCTGACTGAAAAGAAGATTCTGTAATACTAGGCCAGTCACAAAATAAAGAACAAATTAACTGTTGCCCAAAGGTCAAGGAAGAACTGGTCATAAATCTGGAGCCATAAGGTAACAATAAACTCCACAAAGGGTTTGTGTTCCTCACACTGTTTCACATTCCACCTCCCCACGATATCTAGTGGTACCATGAAATTCCTTCTGGTGTTCAGCACAGTAGACGCCATCTTCTCCTTCCACAGGCACTTTCTCCCTCCAAATATTTTCCTCCTGAAAGTCAGGAAGAACATGAACATCTGACAGTTTTCCATCAAGATCCGTCAAGTTGGATTTCATCAGACCTATGGATATTCCCTTGGAGGTTCCACTACACAGCTCTATTCTAAGACTCCTCACATTATTCATTCTTCCTAAAGAGCAAGTATCTTGACCTACCACGTGAGGGGAAAAAAAAAATATATCATTCAGTAATAATATATTTCATTAATAACAGCATTATAGCTAAAACGGATAAAATAATAGAAATGGCTACATGGCTGTGATAATAAAACCAATTATTCCTTTTTTTGTTTTGTTTTTAGCTCTGAATAGAAAAAAATCTTGGAAAAGAACTATAAATAAAACATGGGCTGGAGAAAGACACAGATGATGCCTCTATATTCCTTAAAACACTTGAAAATATTCATATGCCTCTAAAATACCATAAATTCTTATTTTCTGTACTGAAACTCCAGCTACTCTGTTTGCAGACATGAGCCACTTCACTGCGTGTTTCCATCCTGCTGAACACTGCAGTCTGTTGTAAAGCTCTGCTCACTGCCACGTCTCCTTCTCTTCCTAACACTTGGTTTGGGTTGCCACTGCCTCTCATAAATGAAGGAGAAATCAGCAGTAAAGGGTTACCCTCAGCACGTGCTTAGTAATTTTAATGGTCAGACCCGAAATACAGCAGTTTATCTATGTAACAGCAGCACTAGCATATGTTTCACTTCTCAAGACATTTTATTGACTATTACAGCAACCTACTTTATTACTATTTTCATTAAGACCTTAAGCTTCAAATAAGCATTCAAAATTCTCTTCAATATGCTAATTTTGATCACTTTCTGGGATCCAGAAAATGGGGCATCTGAGTAGCAACAAGACTAGCAAAGCAATACTTTAAAGAGTTACAATGATCTGCTCTTCTAATGACTCTCACAGGAAAGGGATAGAATACCCTTGTCTTGAAGGGCTGTAACAGTATGAAAGTAGTCATTAGTTTCTCTCAAAAAAGGTATTCAAAAAGGTGTTTCTTTAGCAGGTGATTTACACACAAGTTTGCATCTGTGTTTACACCAAAAAAAATGGGTGAGACAAAAGTAAAGAGGCTATGGACAGTCTATCCATTGCAGTCCAGTGGGAAAACCATAATACACAGTAGAACCAAAATAAGCTCTCTTGTTTTCAGCCTGTGTATTATATAATAACTCCTAAAAGAGCAGTCTATTCACTTCTCTGTGCAGGAGTACAAATTCTTTTACTGTTAATGATGCTCTTGCTTTACACTGTGAAGGGATATGCATTCATAAATAGTGCATAAATAAGAGTCATTTTCAAGTTCTAGAACTTCCAGATGCGTACTTGGCCTTTACTTTTGAACCACATTTAAACAACACTGCAAAGAACTCACCCTAAATCTACATTCATGTTCAAGATCCAGAAACATGGTATAAAAGTGAAGTCTCAGTCACTAGGTTGGCAATCACAATGAGCTTTTTAAATGGTGTAGTCATCTTTGAGGAACAATCAAACAAAACAAAATTTGCAACACTGTCTATTCGCTTATAACAGAAAAAGAAGTCGTAGATCAGCCTGTTTGAATACTGGATTTCATGGCTTTTGACAGCTTTAAACAAATACTTATTTTTTTTCATATTTTTTTTTCATTATGAGAAGTATCTTTAAGATGATAAAAAGCAGAGAAAATTACTGTCTGCACTGCTGAAAGTGACTGTTGAAGCAAAACAATTATTCTATTATAAATTAATAATGCAATTCATCTATAATCTATTATTGAGTGCTTGAAGAATAGTTTGTACTCAAGCAGACTGAAATTCTCTCTAGAACCCATTTACTGAAGAAGATAAATTTAAGGCTAGTGTCACATTTTGAAAAATGTTATTTTATTGGTTGTAATTTTTCACAGTACCTGTGGGGACTGGATGACAATTCAACACTGCAATTGTCCTTCATGTTGATACCATTTTTTTTTTCCCCCCTCAGCTGAAACTATCCTGGGAATATACTAAAAGTGATTTATTTGTACCTGGACCAGTGAAAGGTTTCAGGTAGGTGAAAATGAATGTAAGGCTAGTTGAGGAGGAATAAGTAATGAACCCAGCATACTTGTGCAGCCCGGAAACTAGCAACCAGTGGGGAATATTTAATCACTTCACATTACAACCAAGTCAAGACTTCTAATGGCACTGTCTCCTTGCTGAGTGCAGTCAAAACTCATCCAACCCAGAACCAGCAGCCCACTGTTTGAATAATGGTATGTCCTATTTTATGTACTATTTTACAGTGTCATCCTTAGAAGCCAATAAACTAATTTTCTAAATGAAAAAAGCCTCTGAAGCTTTACTTAGAAGTAATAGTTAACATTCTTTACTGATGGCCTATGATGCTCCTGGTTTAACAAATTCATCTTAATTTGAGATATAGAACCTGTATTTTTTACCATACATAGGCCAAAGCTGTTTAGCTACAGATCTGCAATTCTACATTAATTCTCCTGACCATTGGGTCAACCTGTACAACAAGCAGTACCAGAGCAAGTAAGATAAGGAGAAAAAAAAAAAAAGAAAGGTTATCAAGTCACATACACACACATCCCTTTTAAATTAAAGTAGGTCAAGCATTTTTACTATTTAATGAAATTCAGCCTTTTAGGCTCCATGTTTTAGCAGCACTGAGACTACATACTGCAGTTTATCTCATGCAGAAGACTATGGGGCTCAAGGATGGGAGCAATCTGCTAGACACAACCAAAAGTAGGATGAGATCTCTGTTCGAGAAATGACAGTAACTGGAAAATGTCTTTTGGTTTGATTCTCAGTAGGTAACTCACTAACAGTAGTGTACAGAATCAACAAAACCCTCTTTTTCCTGTTAGTAAAAAGACAGAAAGATGGAACAAATTTTTACAGAATTTCCTTGGTTTAGGGCTGTTGAGTTTATTGCACCATGTGTAGATGAAGAAATTACTTGCTGAACAGGCCTTATGCACAATCACCTTCTCACATTCTATTATTATTACGTAAATTATTCAAGCAAAGCATCCCAAAGGCACTGTGCTATTTAATTATTTTAAAGATGAGTTATGCAGACCCACTCTAGAAATATGTAGGTTTTGAAATAATGCATTCAGATAAACACTGCTCAGAGCATGACTCAAACTAAAACAACAACAAAAAAAACTTATTAAAAGAATATCTTTTGCCTGAAAAGTATACATGCTTCAATATTTCAGTTACTGGGTTCCACCTCTGAGTGCTGAACTTCAGTAGCACATATAGTATTTTTTTTAATGTATGCATATGAAGTTAACAAGATACTGCAAGACTTCAATAATTAATATATTTTAAGTTCTTTGGCTGAGATTTGGCCATACTGTATTCCTTGGATGAAAATCGCTATAGAGATGTCAAGAACTTTTAAGAAGACTTTTATAACAAGGCAGAAAATACTCCACTTTTGAGCAGAATATACAGCATCATACTTGCTACTAACGATGAACCATTTCCTATAAGCGCCCTTTACAACAGGTATTTTTCACATTTATTTATGCAATGTCAAGTACACTATATGTGTACACTATAACACGCACGATTTGCAGAAGAACAGTAGTATCAACATACATTGTAAAGTATATTCTAGGTAGGCTCTCGCATGACAATGATGAAATTATACCCCATTTGTAATACACTATCACTTGTCTGTCCAAATTTGTTATGTTGGCTAATCTCCCAAGAAAATCCTCCAAACTCAGTTTAAAAACATATTTTAAATATTGAATGTTCATGTTCAGAAAATGTCAACTTATTTCTCACTTGTTTTGGCTCAGAATATTATTAATTGAATTATTTTATTCTATAGATAAGTTTTTGTTGTTGTTGAGGGAGAATTATATACTTGCATTATAAGCTATTTGAAATTATACTTTCTTACAAAAACCATTCAGATGAAGCCTTCAGTTTTTGAAAACAATAAAACATACTAAAAACCAAGACAGAAAAAAATGTAATAACAAATATTTTAACCAGATAACAAGTTAAGATATTTCTATTTACGATGCTGTCAAGGCAAGCTTGAATATTACTAAATTTGGGCCGTGTTTTCAAGCATTTGTTCTTCATTTTCAGTGAAAGCGAACAGCTTTGTGACCATGACAGTGAAAAGCACCATATTTCCATTAATTTCTTTTTTAATATGGTAGCTTCATTAATCAAACTTTATTGCAGTCAAATAGTGCTGCATTATAAAACCTTAGTCATACAGATCCATAAGCAAACACTATTTATTTTTGTCTTTAAAATCAAAACAGTTTTCTGCCCTCAAACGCAGCAATATCTACTCTCATTTTTTTTTCCCCTGCTATACTTGGCCACCTTCAAAATGAGACCAAGGTAATTATGTGATTAGACAAGGGAAATGACAAGCATGCAGATACTCACTGCAACCTTGACACTATAACAGAACACAAGACTAGACATTCCTGTCAAATTAACTCTCTAGAAACAGTCAATTTCTGCAATCTGAGTTATTTTAAACAGAGCAAAACTGGAAACACTGAGATATTCTCCTATAAAACTGATAGTTTAAAAATAATACAACTTGATAAAGAACTATCAGGCAATCCCAAACCACTAAGGTTCCATGGGTAGGATGGGTAATAATACACTTACGGAAGTAACTATTCCTGTGTGGTTAACACCACGTTTTTAATGACTTTTCAGACAACATCAGCAATGACATCTGTGCTGCTGGAATACTGCCTATTCTTGTTATGACGCTCCCAGAAGCGGCAACTTGTAAGGGGGGAACAAGCCGGGATGTTTGTCAGCCTGATAAATATCTTGATAATTAAGAGCTCTGTGCTGTTCTGAGAAGCATAGAGCTGTAAGGGGAAAAGTTTTCTCAAAGTAAAAGCTCAGGAGTTTTGATTCAACATTGTTCAAGGCCACTCGAGCAGATTTCAGGCAGTCTGCTGCTAAGCTTTTGAGTTCAGCTCTCAAGTGCAATGTGCTCTAAATACATGACCTGCACTGAACTGCTGCCCTAGCGAGCTGTAGCTATTATTCACTTCACAATACAAAGTCCATAGTACTAGAAGCCTGGATCTACATGATATATTATCTGCTTTATGAACACCACTTGCTTTAAGAGACCACAGCCATCCAAACTATGCATAACACCATTTATTAACTACACCTCACGAAGAGATTTTTCATGTCCTCCATCTCTTTTTCACCTAGATACATTCCTTATGCCAAACAAGAACAGAGAGCCTTGTGAAAAACACAAACCTTAGGTGCTTTCCATCATGGAAGACCTCTCCACTTAACTTCTATTCCTTCCTCAACTAGACTGAATTACAATCGCTGTTAACTGGTACATGTCCTACGCAATTAATAGTTTATGGACCAACTCAATGATCTGGTAAGTAATTACTGGGAAAGTAAGAAATGCATCTCTAAACAAATGTTACATTAGTTTGTTTTAAGCGCTTTTTCGTTGATCCCATGTAACCTTACAGCTGCAGCACAAACTAGCTGACTGTTCCACTGGAGACTAGGGATAAATTCTGTGGTTTCCCAGTAGAAACTATGAATGGTACAGAATAATTAGCCAAATCATATTTCCCCATTTTTTTTTGCTTTTGTTTTAATTAACAAGACACTAACGCTTATCCATTTTACATCTGATGACTGGGTATAGTCATCTTATAATTATCTTATAATATAAATATCTTATAATATAAAAACAATCAAATATTTATTCTCAGATGAATAAGATGTTTTCTTGACACACTGGTGTACTATAGCTGTTCTGTCCACAGAATAAACAGCTGAGCCTCTAATGATGAAGCATACAGATGCATACAGAAGATAATACTACATGCAAGGAAGTATAAGAAAGAAGTTAATCACTATAAGTTCATAGGTACTGTATACCATTCTAAAAAGATGATCAAAGAAAATTCTTAATTTGCTCTAGTCATGGTAAGGCAAACTTTGAATGAGCAGGTCCACTTGATTTTATAAATACAGAGGACTGTTTCTGAAAGCATCTCCCTGAATATTCCGAATTATTTCTTATTCTTACATATTCCAATGCCTAAACTGATGTATAACAACATCCACACAGTAATCAGGACGTAAAATAACATGACAGAGACTGAAAGAGCCATCCAAAATAAGCCTTTACACTTTTATTGGTACATCCCTCACTAGAAACTCCTTCTGTAAATAGAGCTAATAAGAACCGATAATTCCCGACATTATGGCGAAATTGTTTAAGGCTCCTGCACTTCAGCACGTTTTTTTAGACTGACACTATGTCATTTCAATTATCTGCATTTTTTCTAATGATCTCTGATAGCTTGTTTTTCTAGACAAGGACATCTTTTCACACATTTTGGCTGTATTCCAGAAAGAACAATCGATTTCTCAATATGAGGTCATAATAATTTGGTACTGAAGCCAAACTAATCAGAGAAAAGTCACTGTTTCATTTGAGCAATCCATAAACTAGGGACACTCAGCAATTCACTTTGGAAAGTGGTGGGCAATATACACCCCAAATTTTGCAGGCTAATCATTGTCAGATCCACGTCTTCAAATACTCCGGGGTGAAAAAAGTAACTTTCCCCCAAAAAATGTACTGTAGGCATGAGTTCATGCTACAGCTTAAGAATAAGTTCATTCTACAACTTACCATGTCTACACATCTATCCTGTACAGACCATGTGATAAAGTGTCCCTAACTATAAATAACTATGTCAAGTACCACAAAGGAAAACTAAAACAAACTCAAGTGAATCATTTCTGGCACGGAGAAAATCCATCTTCCAAGCAAGCCATTTATCAGGCAGTATGACGTTCAACGTACTGTCTTTATCAGGAAAGATTTGGGGCCTTTCCTATATTCAGGATAGCAAAACTCTCCTGTTGTAGATGACCTTCATATACTAGAAGTACATCTTTTTACAACTTTAATCCTTTTAAGACACATTTTTTTTTAATGTTTACCCTCAGTAATTCCCATTATGATCCTTCCAGTATGCCAACACTTCTTATCATTAACCATTTAAAATCAGATTAATAAACTGCCTTTTACACTGAGGTGTGGGAGAACCAATGATATTTAAAGGAGAAGTTGGGAGCATAATATTTTCAGAGTTCTGTCCTTCCCCTGGCACTTCAATAAAGACAGATATGATCTCTTCCTGTTGGGACAACCGTTTAAAACACATAAATTTGATGTTTCCCTGCTGCACTGTGAAAAGGAATTATTCATAGGAATCTAAGGTATTTTTTAATTAAGTTTGACTAATCGAAAGACTCAGTGGGCAAGTTCTGAGACATCTGTCTTCAAGGATATCTTCTTGGTCATTTATCAATGGACCTGATCTTCTTCAAGACAATTCTATGCAGTATAAACTACCTGCTAAATACTAAAAGGATGTGTGTAAACGAGTCCAACGCTTTGCAGTGCTAACTATGTTAACAAAAAAATCACAGTCTCTTCTGAAGACAATTTGAACAGATGGCTCAGATATCATTAATATTTTGGTAACAGAATCTTACCATTTCCATATGGTCAATATAAGAAACAGGAAACTAGCTGTAAAAAAAAACAAGCTTCTCTTCTCAAAGAAGCTCTTCAAAGGGAGCCTGTTTCCTGATCTTCCATAGAGAAAAAAGCTGCAAATAAGAATTTCAGTATTTTGAAGGATCTTGTTGTACTCCAGCTTTCTTTTTAAGTTAATCAAACCTTCAAGGGTTTAAAGTCTTTGGTTTTAGCATTCTAGTAGTTTTCTGCTGCTTTATAAGTACCCATTTGATGGACACAAATCACCCAGCTTGTAAAAGAAGTCCCAACGTCAATAGTCTACATAAAGCTCTAGGCTTGGGCCGTTGCTTCCTTGGTTATCTCCCTAACTACCCTAGGGTTTAGATTTAAATTACGATATTGCAAAAGCTTTAACATACAGCACTTCCTACACAGGGTTGTACTACGGTAAATTTATACTTACATTGTAAATTGTTCTTCACCTAAATGATGGAAATCCTTATGCAAATGCGGTTTATGAAAAGAGACCAGTGCTTTGCTCTTTTAGCTTAAATACCAACACCACAGCTAAGCTCAATAGTATCCACCAATACGGATCACATCTCTTACGTTGTTTGCTAATGTATTTCTATTTCAAGTCTCTTATTGTCATTAAATAATTTTCTTAGTTTCTAAGTGCCCCAGAAATGCAGAAAACACACAAAATACACAGTATTTCTTAATACTTTTTCTGCTTAATTAGAAATTATGTACTTCTACATTTTAACTGTCTAATTCTTTTCTCATCACTTGTTAACTCTTATACATTAGAATGTCATGCATCTGGTGATTTTATCACCATTACTTTTGTTTTAAGAGAGCATCCTAGAGAAAGACCAATAAGCTGGAATGAATATAAACAAATTCAGTTTGCATGTTAAGGGTAAATCTTTGGTTTCACTACTTTATCTCATGCAATACCTACACTTTTATCATTAGCAGGTTAAAAATACAAAAGTAATGTCTTTTCACATGAACAATTACCTGAGCTGATGAGAGCATTATTTTGAATGTAATTCTTTGGTAGTTACATAAATAGTAATTTCACCGTCTTTGCCATACTGGAAAATCATTTAGGACACCTTTTGGGTCTCAGTAAGTATTAAAAATATTTGTTACGTGTGCTTATCTCATGTGTAAAAGTAAAATAAGTTTTAAAAAAATCCAACAAAAATCTGAAAGCTAGGACTTTGGTCCCTTTAGCCAAGCATGAAAGCCAGTGTGAAAGCGAAATATCTGTGACTGCTCAACAAGCAATAGTTTACTTAATAAAAGCCTCCGTGAAGTAATAAATGCCTATTCTAATTGGGCTTTTATTATTGAAAAAAATACGTATGTAATAATGACACAGAAGTGGCAATGAACATCCAAAAGGGGTCTCTCTTTCAGCTTTAGACTTATGTCAGGATATCTTTATCTTTGAAATTATTTCTGGTTATAAATAATTGACCACATTTTGTTGCCAGTTTAAAACCACATTATTTGCCAAAAGGAATACAACTATTTGCTCTGCAGACTCAAAGTTCAAACAGGATGGCATCTGTTATGGTAATCACTGCGAAGGTCAGTGACATATCCAAGGTTCAAGTGAAACTGAAGATATATTGAATGGACTTTCAAAAATTTTAAAGAAACTTAACTAAAGAGAAGAAATTCTTAAGAGAATAGCATTCTACTATTAAGGCAAATGCTGCATTATGGTCCAGGATACAACATTACGTTATGAGGTTTAAGAGAAGGCAGGGTGATTTTCTGATTAAATGTTGGATAGTCTGTGCAACAAATACAAACTGTAGCCTTAGACTAAGTACATTTATTGCAATTAACAAAAAATCACAAAAAATAAAGTGTGTACAAGGCCAATTTGCTTTTAAAATACAGTATTGACATCATACCGGTACGCTCAATAATTTTTATTTTTACTCAAAAGAAAAAACATTATTCTATTAACATATACAACAGTTAATAGCCACACTTGCTTTCTGTAGCTAAGCCAACAGATGAAGCAACTCCAACATCAACTACCAGTTCTTCCAGATCAGGGAAGAGAGAGTTTAACAGGAAAACAAGGGGAAGTCGTGTGCATGTGACTCATGACTTACTGGCTAAGCAATATGATACCTTTTGTATTAGACCGAGACTATATCTGTAACAGTCTAAATTTCCTAGATAACTCTAAACTGAACATACATTCCACAACCAGGGACCCTAATCAGAACTGCAAAAACAGATGAAGCAAAATCACTGTCTGTAGATTCTTACTACTATGGTGACCCTTTACCTCCAACTGCCAGTATTTGTTACTACTTTTTAGAGTTTGAAAAGGAGTATATTGTTGGATACTTGACTACCTCATAAAAAGGCAAAAAGCAATGCAAGAAAGTCAGTTCATCCCTCTTAACTGGCTTATTCCCAGTAAAACCAGGCTTTCTGATAACCTGTGCAAATTATTAAAAAACTCAGTTAAATCTAAAAGTGGGCATATCTCAGAACATAAGGAAATACCTTCATGCTTAGCAAGTACAATGAAAATACAGAATCTAGCGTAAACAGAAAGCAGGATCAGGTTTCACAAACTGCTGAGCAGGCCGCACAACACACCAAATGAAATCCAGACTCTCAGTACCCTGCAGGCTACGAAAAGAACTGGAGATCCAGGAAAATCCAAGTGTTCCTTCTATTTCCACTATAAGCCGTTCTGTTTGCCTTTTCTTCCTTATTCCTATACACACATTAAATTCATTAACAAAACACACTTCAAAAAAGTGCTTTCCATCAAATTAAGAATTACTCTTTTGTAACACATCAGAAGTTATGGGAAAAAAAAAATTCTATAAAGACTATCAAAACAAGTCCCTTAGGATTAGTAGGTGCTAAATCCTCCCTCAAAGAGATTTTGTTTAACAACAGTAAATGGGTTTTATTATCTGGAGATCTTATAAACTACACTTTTCCCCCTCTCAGAAGCCCATCTGAATACACTGCATTCTTTGGAAGCACAGATTCTATTTCTTCCTTTTTGTTTTCATACAAGCTCTACCTTTCACAGCAAATACAGCATTTGACAACGCGTTAAAGCAACAGCATAGATTCCTCTTTCATTTCACTGGTATTATCACAGGCTAGGAGAGTCCTTATGAACATGCGCCTAACATGAATGAAACAATTAGGAAGGAAGCTTTGAGCTACCAAGGTATTTTTTAAACAACACACTACATGATGTCTGGAAATACTCTGAGAATTATTAGTACGTTTTTAGTTTTAAGGATTAAAAGAAAAATAACAGGTCCTATTTGCTGTCAAAGTCAAAATTTGGTCTTTTAGTCTAAGAAGCTTTTGCGGGAGACTCATTTTAAATAGTAAGAATCTCAACACATGTCAAAGCCTTTAAACCTCACAGTTTGAGAAATTAATATTTAACGTGCTGTCAATGAAGAGCCATCATCGTTATTGTCTTAAAATCATCTGGACAAGTCTTTCATTTTGGCTTGTCACTTCAGCTTACATCACTAACAGAACAGTGTCTGTCTCTACACACTGAGCTATCGTGAAGTAAATAACTGCAATCAATAAGCATTAGAAACAATACAAAATTTTTGTCGTACTCAGAGAATAGTTCAGTGAGATGTACCAGCGTGATCACATTACTACCCACCTCCTGCACTGTAACAATAAGCTTAATTTTCCCAGGCATTCCTGCTACTGGAGTCTACAAAGCTGCTTTAAGTGGTATGCTCTTAGAACTAATCAATAGCAAGATAGAAAATCACTTACATGTTTATCTTATGAATGGACCCCCTTATTTGGCAATGTTTATGTTTCTCAAATGCTGTCTGAACATTTTCCAACACTTAATTTTCTTCTTATCACAACATTTCCTTTCTAGAATTTAATATACAAAAGCTACAAGTTGGCGAATTATGTACCAGCACAACCACTAATCAACAGCTGATATAACCTAAAAACAATGGCAACAATGGGTTAGTCTGTGTCACAGATGGGTCGCTAAGGGGGGCAGGAAAGAGAAGTGTCTATTTATTGAATTGGAGCATTTTTACTACAGAACTCTCTGTACTTCCTATCTAGAGAGAGGAATCTCATCTAATAACGGCCTAGGACTAACTATCATATATGGCATGCATCTGTTCACTGAAGGCAGCCAGTCTGACAGTGCACTGTATCACTTGCCTGACAACCAGCATGTCATAGAAGAAAGTATAACTACTCATTCTCTCCATTTTATGCCAATTCAAAACCCAATTTTTGTACTGCATCCAAAACCTGTAAATCTGCAACTGCTCTCACGCTCCGATTCAGCAAAAGAAGAGAATGCACGAGTCTTAACTGTCTGAATTCATTAACTGAACAGTAAGTTTATGTTGTTTTTTCCCCTAAACACCCAATGCAAAACCCTTATCATTAACAGCACAGAATGGCTAATGAACTCTTATGCATAACCTTTCAAATGTATACCTTAGTTAAAAAACAAATAACAAAATAAAAAAAGAAAAAAAAACAGTAAATTCTGTTTTCAGAAGACTGTTTCAGCTTTTTATTCTTTTTTTTTCTCCTTTTTTTGTTATTAAGAAAAATCAGATCAATCATTAGCAACTCACCAAGTTAAGCACTAGTGATTAAAGCTAGCTTACTTAGCAATTCTGGAGTCATACAATACAAGATGTTCTTTGATCAAATGCAAATACTTGTGGTGTAAATGCTGATACATATAGTACCAAAATTTGATTAGTTTGAAGAACTGAACTCAAAATATGAGCTATTGTTAAGTCATCATTAAATTAATTCATTTCATTTAATAACTAATTTTCAAAGCATCAATAATACAGACTTTATCAAATAAAAGCACCTTGTACCTAAACAGTGGTTTAGGGATGCACACCAAAGCTTTCAGTGTAGACAACATAGCTCTGCCCAGCATACAGCTATTTAGCCGTCAGCCTCTCTGCCAAGCACTTTCATTACAGATCTAGCCCAAATGACTAGTACCTTGGCCTGAACTACCATGGATTACGAACAGCCATCACCCCAGGGAAGTCCCTGAGGTTCCAGTGCCTCTGTAGCAGCTGCCCTTGGTCTCACTATGATTTTCTGAAGCACATCTCGTGACACTGCGGTAAGCTGAGATCTTTATGCTTTTTCACTAACTTGGGCGATGTAGTTCTATGATATCTGCATCTTCTTTGAAAAGCAGTCCAGTTATGCATTAGAATAAAAATTTGGTCTCTAACTCAAGTAGCAGGCTAGCTGGAAGTTTTTTTTTTTTTTAGCTAGACCAGGCTGCAAGCACCCACCAGAAGAGAAAATTGTGTGCATAGAAAGAAAGCAGAAAGAAGAAACTTAAGACAAATTCCATGTGAAGCCCTATCATAAAAGACTAAGAGTTTCATATAATTTCCAAGAAAACAAACAAAAATCAGATGAATCTTATATATAATTTTCATTTAATGTTATATATCATATTCATTGAAATGACTCTCAGTAAAATCCTTAAGTATACCCAAGTCATAAGTGAATGCCAAGCAGGAACTTTTGAGTGCAAATATAAAGCTTCTCAACTGGGAAAAGCACCACATACTGTGAAGCTGGGACTCTAGTCATACCAGTCTTCGTATCAAAATTTTCAAGATATGTTATGCTAAAGCAGTAGCCAATAATTATCACAGGCTCGTTTACCTGCTTTAGAAACAAGGCAAAATATCAAAATGATGATATCATAGAAAAAATAAGAAATTAGCCATTGGAACAAATATGGCAGTACCAACATTGATCTAAAAAGCATAAATGAGCACAAAAGGTATCAGAGCTGGAAAAACAATATTAGTACTGCCGGTTACTGCTTACGCTTCCTGTGACAGTTATATAATAATTTGCTCATTTTCTTAAAGCCTTTACTTAAAAAAGTTATGTCATACGCTGATTTGCAAAATCTACGTAGTACACCAATTTCTTGCTGTTTATACTCATTTCATACAACATGAAAATGAGTGAGCGACTCTTGATTTTGGTAAAACATACCAAAATGGGCAAATCTGTAGGGAAATGTGAATGGCTCTTTCCGACAAACTATCACATTTCACAAGGGTCCAGACAGAATCTCTTGATTTAGACAGACTAATTGGAAATGTTTTCAAGTATCTCTGTTCCTTTTCTAATTTGCTAGGTTCTCTACCCATATTTAATCAACGATTTTTTTTACCGAAGTTTATTACACTTCAAACAGAACAGGTCATTTTTTAGCTTTGAAAATATTCAGGTTTGAAAGCAAGAAAAAAATTCAAGATGCTAAGAGGAAAAGAACTACTAGACAGGGTTGTATACACCTGAAAAGGGTGCATACTGCACCGGTAGGATATATATTTTGTCTCCAAATTGCTTCAGAATTATTAATTACGAGATGTTTTGTACAGTTGTTTATATAGTTCCATTGTGTAAGAAACATTCTAGGAAGTCTGTAGAATTGAAATTCTGAATTAGTAGGCAACTGTAACATCTCTCCAGATACTAGATTCTTAACTTGGCTGAGGGTAAACTGTGCTCACAGTCTGAAAGAACAACTAAGACTGAACAAAGAGTTCAAAAATTTTCTTCTTCATATGATCACACAGAAATAAATAGCTTTTCACAAGTAGCTATAACATGACTTCCCTTCATTTCAGAAGCACATTAGGAAGCCCATAAGTCACTTCAAATGTGATAAAGAGCTTATAAATCAGACCTCGTAAAAATGTACTCAGTGATCAGCGGTGCTTAGAGAGAAATTCTCCACTTACAGGAAACTTCACTGGAATGCAAGTAACACTGCAGAACAGAAATGTTTGTGCTGTTTTACATAAACATACAAGAGTAACAGATATCTGAATAATAGTTATTTTTAGCAAAAAAAAAAGGAAAGTAAAAAGAAGGTGTAAATCCCCCCCTCCAAATTAAAAAAGTTATTCAGTTACCTTTTCGATCCATCGCTTTACAGCTCTGAGTACAGCTCAAGTAATCAAACAAGTTCTCCGCAACAGAACTGGTTAGCAGAAAAATGTTTTCAGACAACCAACCCAAATAATTGAGTCAATGTACAGAAAATTGGGACTGTAATTCAGTCCGTGATCTTCCTGAGAAGTTAAGCAAAGACCTGGCCAGCCAAAAACCTGCTCAATTATTGCATTATCTTCATTCAGAGCAATCCAAATTACCATAAACTCTCACAAGAGCATTTTGAAGTGTTTCAGTCACAAAGCTAGAGTCATAGGAAACCCTTCTACCAGTTAGTTTCCAGTCAGCACCCTCTGAAAAACAGGTCCCTTCGAGACAACATGAAGAAAATTAGGAGAATTTAAGTATTAAAGTGCTCCAAGTACTCACTATCATAAACAATGCATGCTAGACACAGTTCAAAGTCCTTAACATGCTTTTAAAATACCCGACCATGATGTTTCTTAACATCTTAAGGGATATTTCTTTGAAACATATTCTCAACTACAATTTCTAAAACCTTGCACTGATTGGTATAGCATTTATTTGAAAGACAGAAGATAGTACAGTGCAGCTATCTAAAAAGCAGATGGCAAAAAAATAATCAGCAGAAAAACATATAACTGAATCACTTCCATGGTAAGAATTCCTGTGTTTCTTCTTAACATAGAACTGTGATTGCATAATAGCATAGTTCACATCTGTTTGAAAGAACTGCCTAGGTATTTGAAAAGCTGTAAATTAGAATCTCCTAACAAACTCTAGCTTTAGATAACAAAGACAATGGTTTCTAAAGACCAGTCCAACACAAACTACTCATCTACTGACACGCTGTTTTACCTTATTGCTGCTTTTCACTTTGTCCTTGCTAATGACTGACAAATGAGACTGGCAGAAATAAATTATTGCTAAAGGAAGCCATGCATTTGGAGCTGCAACTGTATGCACTATTGAATACAACATACTCTGTCTACAACTTCTGTAAATATTTACACCCAGAAGAGAAGAACAGGTATGAAGATATTTTCCACAGAACACACAATAAAGGGTCTTAGATGAGAACAAACAGCTGAGGTCATGAACCCCGAGAGCCTTCCATTTCATGTAAGTGGCTACATAGCATATATCAAAGGAACCACAAACAAAAGCATGAGAATTAACTTAAATTCAACTTTAGGAAGCCCAACTTGTGCTGGCTAGTATGGCTTGGGGTGAACTGCAACAAATCATTTTTAAGACTACTCTGGTCACAATTACCCATTTCTCTGCGAGAAACGAGAGGAAAGTCCACATGACTTTTACAGATGAGGAACAGCTGTTACCACTACTTCTACATAAAACTTGAAGAGAAGGTCCAGGTCCTAAGGTATATATATTCTTTTATATGATCGGGTTACTAACGTACTTACACATGATTAATGGCGAAAATATGAAACAAGCCTTTTGTGAAAGACTGACTAAATCTCATTCTGTTTTTGAAAACAGGTCCTGTCACATAATGAAAATCAGCATATGACATTTTCTGATCACAGCAACTCACTTTTTCCAAGGCAAACACCCCTCAAAAATGAAACCTGGGGACAAATTTGACTTCAGAAATTAAGTAATACAACAACTTTTTTATGCTGCCATCTGGTGGGATTTAACGATAACACCATTAGACTTAACAAAAGCTAAAACCAATGATCATTATTTCCCACCCAATTTACCCTACTGAATTTGAATTTTTAATGCTACTTTTCTCTTCCATACTTTCTTCAGTACCAATGTGGAAGCTATTTTTACTAGTAAGAATGGTTTTGGTTATGGCTGAAAAAAGTATACCACCACTCCTGGAGTAAAAGACTATTACATTTCAGCAGTTCTTTATTTGCCAAGGTTTAGTCTTTGTTATCATGAGAAAGTAAGTCTGATAACAACAGCAACGATTAAGAATGAATCGGCTTTTATAGTTAGATGTTTTTTGAGCTCCTTTAATCAAGGTAAGCTTTCAAACGATCCAGAAAGGCCATCCCTATTTTTTAGGCAGGCCTATCTTCCCCTTCATATGAGATTAGAGATAAAGCACAAGTGAAAAAGATGAACATTATACTCACTTTATAAGACAGAATTACTATAGGGATCTTCCAAAAGGGAAAAATGACACATCAAACAGCCTGCTTTAAGATGTGCATCACTTGTAGACACATTTTTCCCTTCCACCAATAAAATCTAATGAAAATAAAAGGCTGTATCTATCTATACTCTCCCAAAGCATCTTCGCCATTAACTGCTTTTGCTGCAAATGGACAAAATGCTCTTTGAGAAAAATACAAAGCAGCCTCTTGCCATTACATACTGTTAAAACCATTAAATAAAAAAGGAAGTGTCCCACAAGCAATTGCAGACAAAGAAGTAAACAAATGTAATAGCTGACAATGGCTAAGTAAATGATTCTATACAATATAAACATTAACAAAAAAGGGAAGAAACAAAACCTCTTTTTTTTTCCCCCTGATGAACAAGTCTTGGGGAAGAAATAAATCCAAGATTTGAAAATTTAAATCAAGGAGAAACAAAAAACAAAACAAACAAAAAAACACAAAAACACTTTTTCCCCACATAACTTGCCAGCTTAGTTGGCCACTTCAAAGTCTCGTATTCCTCCTAGCTAACTAACCACGTAATTCTAATTTGTTATCACAAAGCAGGTACTGTACATGCTTATTTAGGCCATCCACATGACAGGGTAATTTGGAGTTATATAATTTCATGGTAATTATAGTTGGAATTACTAGGTACAAACTGGGCATTTCCAATGTAATTACCAAAACCTGGCGACTAGAGGCTCAGTATTGATATGATTAGCAGAATCCTTGCAAAATAAAGCATTATGTAAGAATGACTTGGACAGAGTTTGTTCTTCCCTCTCTTCCTTTAGCTTTCTGATTAACCAAGGGAAACAAAAAACACTAAAAATTGGGGACTGACACCAATAGCTTTGTGTGTGTGTATGTGTGGGGTGTCACTTACCTCCTATGAACTGATCACGGGAGCTGATTCTGCCTCTCTTATTTGTTATGGAGAAGGACACAATTCTTCCAGCCCTAGTCCCCTCTCACAGAGTTTTATTCACTTTTCTTCATCATAATTGACCAGTTTCAGAAAGGCACGTATACTACAATCCTTTCTGGTATATTCATTATTACAGATTCTGCTTGTGTTATACACAGAAATACAGCATCATAATTGTGCTGTAGACTAGGTTTTGTTATCAAAAGACTATCAAAGACTAGGGCTTTGTTACCAAAACTTTAGATAACCAACATTTGCCTGGCTGTATCTGACTGATTAATGCAAGAACTGAAGGACAGGTAGGGCAATAAAATAATCTGTAAATTCTATGAACTACCTTTAGTTCCACAGCCTTACCAGAGAGAATTAACACAGGGAAGCCTACTCACATGGTCACAGTATCTGAAGCCCAAGAGATGGTGCTGTCTTCGCATGCTGTGATGATTAAGCCTTTGTATCAACATCTGGAAATGAAGCAATGAGCACATGCAAGTGTGCAGAGCATCAATTCAAACATTCCAACTAATAACAATAATAAATAGAACTGGGTAAGTCAATTACTAAAGTAGTAAAAGACTGACCGAGACACTTTTAACTAAAGAAAACTAACTCCAAACAAATCTTCCTATTAGGGTAAGAACTAGATACCATATATGAAACTTCAGTTCTATCAGCAATAAAGAAAAAAGCTAGCATAAACTTGAACAGAGTTTTAAACTGAAAGTTTCATTATTGCTGCTCAATGTGTACAGGTGTTTTACCATCCTACCACAACTTGCTGCAAACATACACCAGCGGTTGCAGACTGCAGGCCAAAAGTAGGCGAATGTCAAATTCCTAAAAAGCTGACAACTAGGGAAGATGGAAGGAGTAATGAGGAGGCAACAGCTCCTCACAGTTTTTTCAGAGCGCCTCATTCATGGATCTTTTTCTCACGCCAGTCCCAAAAATCACAAATATTTTTTATCATAATTTAAGATATGAGAGAGATCAAATTACCAGTGAATACTTTGGAAGGGTTATAGCGTTTTGCTTTCTAGGTACTATAAACAAGAAAATAAAGAGCCTTGTAACTGAAAGCCAGCTAGTTGGGGAATAGGTGCTATAGGAAGAACACAAATCTAAAATAACAAAATAAAATAGAGGTTCCTAAACCCTGAATTCCCATTCAAAGAAAGGAGATGGGGTAACAAGATGCAGTTCTGGAGATGGTTCTGCCTAGTTCATTGGAACTGTATATTAGTATAGCTCATTTTAGAACTGACTGTTAAAAGGTGCCTACAGCAAACTTTCTCTTACTGTCTTTTTTTTTTTTTCTCTCTCCTGGGACTTCTGTTGCCTGTATAGTTTCTCTCCCTTGCAAGTTTCTGCTTCCTAACTGCATAAGCAGTTGCTAATACTTTGAGGAGAAAACCAAAGGTGGGAAGACACAGAAAAAAACCTAGAAGCAACACCCACATTTAAATTACAGAATGAAGGAAAAGAGGGAGATAAGCGAGAATGTGCAGTACTTTCCAGCACAGGGCAGAGTCTGGCACAGATAGGTTACCAGGCCTCCCTGACCAGGTTTCAGTTCGAAACAGTGTAAGAATATATATATATATTTTAAATAAAGATTAGACCTATCCACTGTGGAATTGCTACTCCATAAGGCAGTAAGCCCAAACACGTTTCCCCTCAACAATTTGATCATGCTGCAGTAGTTTATGGGCAAGGGGACAGGGATGGCTTAGTCCCTGCTAACTAGGAGTGAACTGGCAGAAAGCCTCCCTGTTTGGGCGCTGGGCTGGTGATAACCTCCTTGTTACCAGCGCTGTATTTCCTTGGCAAGGAATTAGTGTAGGAGAGGCAACCAGCTCAAGATGTGCTGCCGCTCATCCTCACAAGCTGCCCTGCCCACCACAACCGAGTCAGGGGCTTAAGCCTGGGCTCGTCCTCTTTTGCTCAAGTTTCTGTTTTCTAGAGCAATCAAATTCACCTGGACCCTAACTGGATCTCTTTTATAAAACTTAAGTACGCAATAATCACGTCAATAATAATAATAATAACAATAATAAAGACACACGCACACCTACAGGAAGATAAAACGCCAGTGCCCGTTACAGCGCAGAGCCCCAACCTGCAGCAACCGCCGCCAGACCCTAACGGCCGCAGCGCGGGGGGCGGAGCTCCGCAACGGCCGTGCGCGCGGCGCTGATTGGCTGGCCGCTCCCCACGGCGGCAGGGGCAGCCGCGCGCCACTCAGCGGGGCGGCGGGCGCGGTGCGCGGCGGGGGCCGTTACGGGACGTTGGTCGTTAACGGACCTTGGCCGTACAGGAGCCCGTCCGGGCCCCGGGGGTGGAGGGGGGAGATGATGGAGAGACCTTAAGCTTCTGTTATTAACTTCACCTATCAGTAGAAAGGAGAGGAGGCGAGGCTGATGCTGTGCCTCTCAGCTCGGTAGCAGCAGTCACTCTGTGCATGAGAGAGGTAAATTACCAGTTACAACTTAAAAAAGAAGTGAGGAAAATTACTGTCATAGTTCCAAAGCCCAGAAAGGGCCACTGCATACAACCTATGTTTGTGTTCACAAAAGGCCGCATCTTCCACTGACTCAGAATGGCATAACCATGATGTGCCCCTATACTCAAAAAATTCTTAACTGTAGACATAAAGGAGAGCCATATTTTGTTTGAGAGATTGTGAAGGCACGAGGAGAGGAAATCATTTTCGGCATCATTGTTACTTGCTCCGATTTTTTCCCTATACAACTCCATCTCAAGAGAAACTTCATTCCATGGTTCAAAAAAGACACAAAAGCACCCCTAAAATTCAACAAGTTGGCAGTTACAACAGAATAAGGAACATGAATGGAAATTGAACCTCAAGGCAGCACTCCCTCTTCTAGACCATACTGCCAAGAGAGATTTTCCTCACTGACTGACTCCAGAAACTCCCTCGTTGACCACTGCAGAAGGCCTCGGCTCCGTTAGGAGAGAGGAGCCTGAACAGCAAGTGCACGTGCTGCCCATGCAGCTACGAAAACACGAGAATTTTAGCTGCAGTCCCCAGCCAGAAGCTGGATGGTTATCTCAGTCTTATGACACAAAAACATGCTTCTTTACTGGCCTGCTTTTGAGGATACCTCTGTTTCCAGTCACTCATGCATAATAAATACTCCATGAGTCAGCTTATTTTATTTTTTTTTTAGGACACAGTTTGTTAAAACAACTTCAGCTTTTAAACAGCTCAGCACTAGATCTACCATTCTTCCCAGAAGCAATCCTCTGAAAAGGATTTTGTTCACTGTTTTATCACACCCCTCAACTGCACAACCGATACAGACAGCCGCCCTCTCAAACCTTGGAGCTCTCCCTTCCCTGTTCACGCCTCTTCTCAGAGAAGATGCTCCCCCGTACTGCTATGCTTGGTCCAAAGGCCATTAAACAGCAAGAGAAGGCTAGATCCACAAAGGTTCTCCAGACCAGTCTGTTTCTGGAGTAGGTAGATATTAAAATGCATTTTCTATCAGTATGGAAACACCCCACTTCCAGTCTCACACCAACATCCTTCCGCAAGGCTCGTCCACTGTCATGCAATAACTTCTCTCAGCAACAGAGAACAGGAAGAAAAGTCATTAGGGAAGACAGTAATGGCAGACTCCATAAAAACAGGCCGGACAGGGTTTGATATAGGACCAATAATTGCACATGTCACAACTCAGAGCAGCAGAAAGACAAGATTTTTTTTTTTAAACAAGTGACACACAAATATATGGTCCTGCTGGGACATCAAAGACAACTAAAAATTAGTCCTTTTTAAGGGGACTGAGAGCACTTGCTATACAATTCTGGACTGGTATACAATCCTGGACTGGTATCTTGCACCAGGTAGTACTTTCCAGTGCAGAGTACACATACGTATACGTTACTGTATTTTTCCTTTCCCTCTTCCATTTCTTTCCTTTTCTTTGAGCACCAACCTATTGGAAAAGCATTGTACAACATCCCTGCCGTGCGACAAGTCTCCTTTTCGGTTCAATTAATGAGCCATAAATAACACGATGAAGGTGTCAACAAAGAGTGTAATTCATCATAACTTGTCACACGGGCGATTCTTGGGAGGAGAATGCTCATTCACGGTCTGGCCTAACAGGCTAAGATTTATTCCTTGCCTAGTACCTCCCCCGTCAGCCCCGGTTTGCCAAAATTTATCTTGTGCTGGAACCCTCACAGGTGCACTGCTTTGACAAATATGCTGCAAAATCTGGTATTCATCACAGGCAAGTCTTTGTTGGGAGGGAGGCTGCAAGAAATAAATTTGTTTTAGAAAGAAGGTGCTTGTGATTCAGCATGCTCAGGGGTATGAGAGAGGCAGACAGGCTCATTATTTTCAACCTCCCTGTGCTTGCAAGAGAAGAAAATGAAGTAACACAGTTGATGTGACATTACAGTCCCTGACTTCATTACTTGCTGCATGGTTAAACAACCATTTAGATAATTACTACTGCTACACTCCTACGTAGCTCCATTTTCTCCTCACACTTGCCTCCAATGGACAGGACCAACTGATGGCTACCGGTAACCTTGACAATGAGCAAAATTCTCTCCCTAAAGTCCTTCATATAAATTAAGATTCACTGTTTCCAACTCATCCTCACAGATCTAAGTCACCCTGAAGTTAATAAAAATACTTTTAGATTCTTTGAGGCAGCCCTCTAGAAGAGCATTCTGAATAAAGGGAAATCATCTAAAGCACTCGCAGTTCAGAAAGCAGACAAAGGCTATGATGGAGTAAAAACAATTAGATTGCTCCAGATTTACACCATCACAGCTAACATCAAAGCGTAACTGTCAATTAGTGTCTTCCCTGTAACACCAAAGTGACATGAATGGGCCTGAAACAGATCCAAGGAACTGGAAGTTTTCAGTACGTAAAAATGAGAGCAAATCCAGCTTTCATCAGAATTTAACATGTGCAGGAGGGCGTGATGTCTGCAATGGTCCAAAGCAGTAATCAAGTTTTACCTAATTATCTAGTTTGTCCAAGAGCTACATACACAGTTTGACATTCCGAATCCTAAGTTAGCCCGATTTTACCAGAACTGGGACTAAAGATTGGCTAAAGTTGGAAAGTAAACGTGTTTCAGATTACTTATACAAAAAGACCTGAAAGCAATCATGCACCTCCCATTTTTGTAGATGTGATACAAAAGGGGAAATGTTCAGTAGTAGCTCCTGAGGATGCCAAATTCAACACCACCCTCCTGAAATGAAAGATTATCTTTTAAAAAGGAAAAGCAGCTTTTTCTCTGTATTCTTTGGACAATCTGATTTGAACCCAATTTTTGCCAAGGAATGAGAGACTATTTAGGACAAGTTTGACAGTCACTAAGAGTTCTTGAGGTTATTTCTATAAACAAAGCTAATATTTGCCTTCTGTACAACTCTGTACAACAAATGTACAACATTTCCAAAGTATCACAGAATTTACTTGTTTGTCCTTAATAATTTATGCTTATACTTTTAAAAACTGAAAGGCCAAAGGTTAAACAATGCTGGCTCTTCATAATCAGTAAACATGTGGAGTGTTTAGGTTTGAAAGCTAGGGAGAATTGAGAGGAGAGAGAGAGATGACTTCTCTGATCACTATTAAGTTTTTAAATTGTATCCAAATAAATTATGTTAATTTTACAAAACCGGTGTAGCCAAGTATTTGAATTACAATAGAGAATATTGAACCATAAGAACACATAAAAATAAGGGAAGCTGAAGTACCTGTGCCTTTTACATACCACAGGATAGTTTTCAATACTTTATAAGCCCTCTTGGGGGCTTCTGATGGGAAAAGGGATGAGAAGCTGCAAAAGTTCAGACTGAACTTATGTATGTACAAGTCAGCTTACTTCTGTGAGTGACCTTGCTTCACAGCTATGTACTCCTCCAAAGTATACATATAAATATATTTAAACCCTCTTTAATAGGAATGTTGATGGGGAACCATAACTATCCAGTCAGCTGTATTCAAAGACAGGCTGAGGACTGCAACTTTTGAATGCTCAAAGAATAAAAAATAATTTGAAAAGTGCAACATACATGTCCTGCTCCCTCAACAGACATGCTCACTCTCCTATGAAGGTCACCACCAACCCCCAGGGTCTGGCTAACACCTGCCATCAGTTTAGGACTGCAGCAGCCGAAGCCCTTAGGCTACAAGTCTGAAAAGCCAGTGGGCTCCATCACTCCCTTCTGCTCTTCCACCTCTCTCCAGGGACCCCTGGAACAAGCAACTCACAGAGCCCTTTTCTCATCCAAAACGGCCATATCTTCGGAGCATTAAAAACCTTATTTAATAGAGTTCTGATAAGTTTCAGCTTCTGAGTTTGACCTAGTGCTACCACAGCATTTTTCATACAAAAAGAAAACAAGCTTTGTACTGGCTGGAAAAAAGAGATGCATAGAAAGACTCAAGCAGCCTGTAATTGTATGCTTTCAAGAAACATTCATCCACTTGTTTTTTAATATTTTTTTTCCCTGAAGAAAAATAACCAACTTTTGAAACTTAGAACTGCCATTCTCTTGGTTCAAGAAGTACCTAATTAGCATAACAGCAGCAACATGCAAAACAAATTAACTGCTGTAGGTCACAGCGGCCTCCCACTGACACAGATCTAGGCAAGCGCCTCGCTTGTGTTTTGCTTTGTTCTAAAGGTTGCTCTGGTCTGTTCAAGTCTCCCTTCCCTCACCATTCACTAGCAGCTTCTTACAAGACAACTGCTGTAAGAGATGTTTCACATTAAAAAGATCCTTTAAAGAAATTAAATATGAGATGCTTGGATGTAGCTTGTGGTTCTTATCTCACGATGCCATTTAAAAAAACACCTGGTAAGGAAAGTTTCTAGGGAAAAAATCCTTTCAACTGATGAAGCACGGGCTTAAGCTCTGCCACTGCTCATGTGACGGGAGCTTCTTACGTTCCCCTGATACTCAGTACTGAGCTGTTCTGTTTTTAATCCAAGCATGTAGTCCAAGCATTTTAGTCCAAGATGTTCAGTCCAGGCAATACTGATGTATTCTTTTCCATCAAAACATGGTATCTGTCACCTTGTTACCACCAGAGCTAATTGAAGGAGCACATGCACAGCACACCCAGGGCTTGGGCCTCAGCACTCCTGACCCAGCTCTGCAGGTGGGTGGCAGAAATGCTTTGAGGCCACTTTTCTATTTCCCCTGATCATGGTGCTGACTGGAGTCCAACCTGACTCTCCAGAAGGTACAGTTGGGGCTAGAAGGAAAACAAGAACCATATTTCATGAAAAAACGGAAAATACTTTTTATTCAATAGTGCACTAAGGATGAAACCCTTAGGAATTTTACAAGGGCGCTGTCTCAGAACAGTTAACAGGCTGGTGGCTTAGGCAGCTCCCCTAGACACGAGTGCCAGAAGAGGCACAGTAAGGACTTGACCCAGACCATACAGGAGTTCCCCAAAGGCTAAGCTAGAGAGCCACTAGCCATACATCTGGCCCAGTGAATAGTTAATTATTTGAAATGGATTGTCCCCCAAACTAGACTGAGATTTACTAAAGCTTGCTCTGATTTAAGCACATCTTGTCCCACATCCCAGAAATCAGGCTGAATGTCCTTCCTCAGGTGACACTCTTCCCTTCTGGTTGCACGCCAGCAAATATTCCAGAAATAATCATGTTTCCATTTTAGCTAAAATACCATTTCTATTGTCTGAGACAAAGATCTGCATCTTAAGCTCAAAACTGAAAGCTTAGATTTTAGAGGACTCTTTCATCTGTAATTTTATTAACTACATTAGGAAAGTTAAGCCATATTTACCAACAGATGATAGGTTAAGGACATAATGTCAAAATGTGGCAATCAACTGTTCTCCATTTACTCAGAACAGTAGTCTAGGTACAAGAATCTGGGGGGGGGGGGGGGGGGGGGAGGACACAGATATATATAGATACACACTTATAAGTATTTATTTCCATCTGCACAAATGGTAATTTTTTAAGAGCTGAAACTAGTTGAAAGGCATCACTATTTTCTTCATTTTGAGCTCACTATCCAAACTGATCTTTTGACTTCAGCACAGCAGGGACAACTGCAGTTACTTGCCAAACAAAGTACGACCTCTTCGAGAGTGGACACAACAATCAATCCAGCTGCCACAGGGGCAGCAAACATTCATTTACCACTATGCGACCTGTAGGAATCCTGTGTTACGACTTTCAACAGCAGGAGCCTTGCCAGTTGCACCACAACTTGGTCAGCAGTCACAACGTCCCCTCACGACCTTCTGTTTGCTGCTTATTAAGGTGAATTTATAGCAGTGGCATAGAGCATTTTCTGGAGACTGTTCTTTGGGGCTAAGTGATAATGTTGATGCTGCTTCATTTACTGTTCAGCTGTCCTGCAGATCTTACCTCTTGCACTTGCACTCCTAGTTCAGCTTTGTGCACTCTGAAGAACACAGCACTTCCTCTGAGCAGGAAGGAAACCTTCTCAATTCTCCGTTTAAAATAAACATTAGAGCCTGTGCTTTGTATGGTTGTCACATCTGAAAGGGCCTCTAGAGAAGCTTAAACCGGCTTGTAGCACTGTAAACAAGCCTGCATCATTTTGACTTGCAAAAGCACTTGCATTGTTGTAGGGTGTTACATGAAGACCTCTCATGGAAGCTACTAAGTTGAGACTGTGGAGTGACATATGCAGAAAAACAAAAAGTTATTCTTTACTGTATTAGGGGCCTGATTCCCCATGCATGATGGTAGCAGAATTGATAATAGTTATTAAAAATATGTAGAAATAATAACAACTTAACTCACATCTATCACTAAAGAATTAGTATATTAGAACATTTTTTTTTACTTCTTTGCAATATTAACCCATTCTAAAGTATATGAGACATCCCAGTTATCACACCAACAGTACTCCAGAGTCTATTGCCAGTAAATACATACAGCAGTGGGATAAATAGTAGCTAAAGTCTTTAACATGGAAATGGTCAGCTGCACATTTCAAATATACATTTGGTTGCATAAAAAGGCAGATGGACATTTCTCAACAGTCCAATTCTAAGTTGCCAGTAATCAACTAAGATGCCCTCTGCTCAACCATAACTTTATTTCCAAGTGACAGGAAAGTAAGTCACTTTTTGACTTGATCCCTTAGATCAAGTTAGAGCCCTTCTGTAACAATCTGAATATATACAAAATATATATATTATGCTGCAAACTCTATACATTATATATACATAAATATTGCTAACATTCTGTCTTAACTCAAACTTGCCATTATTACTTTTGTATTATTTACTTTATGATTTTAAGATTCAGACAGATTTTCTCACACACACAAATACATATACACACACACAGCTAAACACCATGCATAGGTTTGGAAAATCCCCTTTCTAGCTATCTAAATCTCAATATTTTAGAAGGACAACAATTCTCTGGGGAAGAAAAAAATGTTGGCATGCTAAGAGGTTGAGTTTCTGCCAGCTGGACCAAGTTCCCTATTGGTATTGAATCATGAAAGAGATACTCTCAGTATTTAAACAACAGTCATTTAATAGCAATATTTCACAATAAAGGAAACACTTTGTCTGCAAACAGTCTTAAGGAGGGAGGGCTCATAATCAGTTTGAAAGAAAATGGAAGTTGAAATCTTCTCAAATTGAAGACTGATGCAAAACAAACAAGAAAAACTGAAGATAAATGCAAAATACTCAGTTTCAGCAGGCATAAAAAATGCACAAATACAAGGGGAAATGACTGAGTAGGAATGATTCAGAAAAGCCAACACTTACCCTTGCATTAAGTGCTAAACTAAGTCCACAGAATTGCACACTAGGCATGTTTGTTCTCCCAGGGAACTACCAGGGAACTATTGGGAGGTGTCAACAGGAGCAACATGTGGAAGACTTTCCCTTTAGTTTTTCTCTTTTGCACATCTCAAAAATAGTGATCATCTCAAAAGAGATCAGAGGAGTGGATAATATGGACATATGGAAATATGCAAAAAAAAAAAAAAAAAAAAACTAGTTTGTGATCTAGATACCAGGAGACAGAAAGCAAGACATAACAGCAGTCTCCAAATATGTGCAAGTTTGCTGAAGAAAAGACGACTCACATTTTTAACAGCAACTCCAGAGGTTAACTCAAGAAGTATTGAGCTTAAATGGCAACAGAGAAGATTTAGGTTGGTCAACATGAATATCTACTTGAAGAAGTTACAGAATCTCTATCTTTGGAACTGTTAAATATGGACACATCTGTCCGCAATGTTTTTCAGGTAAACTGTTGGCTGAGATGACCTTGGGGGGCCATCCCAACCCTTTTCATTATTATTGTTTGTGTTTGCCACAGAAAACAAGAAGGATAAAAACCTGCATATAATCGCCAAGTCATTGCATCTAGATATACGCCTTATTAGAACAGAAGTTGGATTACTATTTCAGGCATCAAAACATTCTGGAAGGTGTTCCATCAACCACAGACTACTGAACCTGAACAAAGGAAGTAAATGTTGTATTTTAGAAACAAATTAGTAACCAACAGTATGGTCTTCTTACTATGTACAGGATCAATTATTAGCTAACTATATTTCCTAACTCATTACAAGTATTAGCTCAATTTTCATTTGTTATAACATTCATTTTGTAGTTGCTTCCTCCTTACTCCATCACACAGCAGATGGAATTCTCCACTCCAACTCTGAACTCCAGTGCCGTTCACTACAAAATTACCAAACCTAAAATAATGGTTAACAGTAACACAAGAGTGAAAAAGTAGTTTCCATACATCCATAAAACATGCTAATATACAGTAGACAGGACATCCATCTAGTAGGTATGAAATTCATTTTTTTTTCAGCTAAGAAGTGTCAACACCACAGTCAAGTTACACAACTCTTCCTTCAAGCAAGATGAATTCCAGAACCCATATTCCTACCTCTTCGTTTATTCGCCTTGGATCATGGGCAAGTACAGGGAAAAAAATAAAAACGCATTTCTACTGCTTCAGATTGAGTTCAGCTCCGTTTAATAGCTGAATAACGCGTCAGTTTGCCAACATAATAAAAATCGCTGAAAGCTGCTATGCTACATGTTGAGAACAGTCTGGAAGAAGCATTCCAAGATTTTCATGACTGTAAAATAGTCTGTAATGATTGTTATTCAGACTTCCATTGCTTTCCAGGTATGGAGTAAATAAACCAGAACATAGCTAATCTTCACAAGCACAATGAATGAAAATGTTGTGCTAAGCTTCTCTTACATTCACTCTTCCAGTAGCTTAATTATTTTATACACATGAGGATAACTTACTGTGATATGTGGGGGCTACAGCTTTTGGAGCTGAATTCCAAGCCTGTGGCATCATCAGCTTCCGAGTGACCATGACGTGTCCCGCAGTGATGAGAGAGAAAATCTTAAAATAGAAGTGGATTTGTTACAATTTCATTTAACTGTCAAAGGCACTATGAAGGCTAAATATGATATTTTTCAAGTATTTCTTAAACGAAGGACAAGAGCAGTTAACATTTCAACGGCGCCTTCATCTTTACTTTCCCAAGGACCTTTCTTACGCTTCGTTCTCACAGGAAGTCAACAGGAGTTGGTGCTTGTCTGTGTAGCCTCCTTCAAGTCAAGTTAAATCAAATTAACTAAAGTGAGAACTACTATGTATTAAAGATCATTAAATTCTTTCAAAGCTTCCTCATGCAGAAATAAAGTGGCAGTTCTTGTTTTAATTCATTTGGGAAGTGCTCTAGTATTCATTTTGGCAAAATATCAACCTTCAGACTTTTGTCCCAAAAGCACAGCAGAAACTCAGGTTAGAACTCAAAGAAATCAGCATAGATTGACACAGATTTTAGGAAAAGCAAATGAATACTGAAAACAGTGATTTAATCAAAAGCAACATGGTAATTACTGGTACTGCATTACTCTTCAGAAGCAGGATGGTGTTCACTGACTGATAACCACCCTCCTTCCCTTCAGAAGAAAATTACTTCAGGAAATAACCAATGCACTATTTACTTTCTGAATATAAATCTGTCAAATATAATTATTAATTCTGATTCAGATTGTGATTCAGATCCTGAGTGCGCAACGTTTTTGCTCCAAAACCTCCCGGTGCGAGTGGCACCCAAGGACAGTAGCAATGATGGCAGGCTGAGGTAGGGGTGCAATCATGGTCGTGATATAGCTGCAGATATAGTCTCCAAATGAGACCATTTGCTGCTCCTGCTGTAGGTGCTTGCATGGCAGGGGTTTTCAAGTTCTTGCCAGGACTGGAGTCCCACCTCTCCAGGCAGCATTCAAACAGAGAGAAAAATTATGATCCCTGTCCCAGAGAGTTTCCAATCCAGCAGCCTCTGAGGAAAACAAATTAAGCTGTAATCCAGTAGCCTCTCAAAAACAAATTAAGCCATTACTTGCTGGTGTAGGATCAGACAAATAGGGCTGCAAGGGATCTCAAGAGGTCATGTAATCTGCACCCAGCCCCAAGTCAGGATCAGCAATACCCCTGTCATTTGAACAGATGTCTCTATCCTGTGTTTATAGGCATCTAACAAAGAAGATTTCACAACCTTTCCAACAAATCTATTCCAATCTACTTCTCCACTTAGAGTTGAAAAGATAGTAATACTCTGCCTAGTACTTCCTTGCTGCACTTCAGTGAGGTGAGTGGTTCACCTCTTCTTACCGGTGGAATAAAGCAACCTCAAAATTGAATTTGATTTTCTTTACCTGTTCAGAAGTTAACAGCAAAAACAAAAAAATGCATCAGGGATTGAAGCACTCAAAGTGAAAGATTTTATCCATAATGTCTTTTGGGGGGAGAAGCTCTGATCCAACCATGTGATTTACAAAGGAGTGAGTGAGCTGGAAGAAGGCACTAGGCAATGCTGGTTTCTGTCAGATTTTTTTTTTTTTTAACTGTAGATGATATGCAGATACCATAGAAAAACGTGACCCACAAGTGCTTTCATGATTCTAACAGCACTTTAAATATTGATGCTTGTCTGGAAAAGCCAAAATAAACAAGTATTACTGCATAATAAGAAGAAATATTTGCCCTGTTATACCTCACATTATGTAGGAAGAATCAGAATGGAATTTTCTTTCAAATCCTCTAACCCCATATTGTAACACTGGTGCAATACAAATTCTAAAGCAGATAAATAGCACAGCAAAACCACCATGTGGCAGGACTGGGATTTTTCCAGCCTACCTGCAAAAAGGTGGAAGAACCGGGTTCACAGGCAAGGATATAACACCTACCATAGCATAGTACGTCTGGCTACAATGGTTGCTTCTTAAGAGAAAAAGAAAATATTNCTGTTATACCTCACATTATGTAGGAAGAATCAGAATGGAATTTTCTTTCAAATCCTCTAACCCCATATTGTAACACTGGTGCAATACAAATTCTAAAGCAGATAAATAGCACAGCAAAACCACCATGTGGCAGGACTGGGATTTTTCCAGCCTACCTGCAAAAAGGTGGAAGAACCGGGTTCACAGGCAAGGATATAACACCTACCATGTACGTCTGGCTACAATGGCTGCTTCTTAAGAGAAAATGAAAATATTTCAAATGAAAATGACCCAAAAGGCACCACTTTGCAGAAGTGGAGCAGCACAGTCTAAAAGTGATATATCCATTTTTGTAGGTTCGTCTTCAACTATCAAAGTACCTACCTCTGGGAATACAGAAGCTGCTGAGATCAGCCCTTTTTTTTGGTATGTAACCTATTTTAAGTTCTTTTACCTTGTACTTCACCCTTCCCAGGTAAAACATTTTCCTTTAATGATGTTGATGAAAATAAGATCATTATTTTCCTAAAGATTGCTAGGGGAATGAAGAAAATTCTATGCACTATTCAAATGAAAAACTGCAGGAGTCTCAAAACCGAACTTCAAGCTAAGTTTGTTTGTGTTCCTCTTAAGGAGGAAATAAGCGGATGAAAAATCCAGCCGAAGGCATGAACTGGAGAACAGAATGCAGAAAAATGCACAGCTAACATTAATAAAGGAGCAGAAATGTGGAAAAAGGAAAAAATCCAAAACACCACCAACATTTAAAATATATGAAATGGTGGGATACTTTGCCAAACATTAATTCAAAAGGATGTTTTTGTTCCTGTCATCTTACCTCTGGTTCTTTTCCTAGTAGAAAGTAAGTAGAAAAATATGACAGTATTTTTAGTTGACCCACCCTGAGGGAGAAGAGAGATAGTGACTTCTGCCAAGTTGTTCATTCTTCATCATCTTCCTCTTTCCAATACTCTGTTACCTTTTCATTGTATAATCATACAATAAGAGCTTTCTTCCATTTCAGCAGATTTTCTGAAAATTTTTCTATTTTTCCTTTGCTTCAGATTTTGAATAGGAAGTTCCAGCCTTGAAACAAGATTTGCAAGTACCTCTATGAAATTAGGCAATTTCTTCTATGCAAGGATAATGCAACAATAATTTAGGAAAGAACATTCTTGATACAGCAAGGTACTTAAAGATTGATTCAATGCCAAGAAGGAGAAGCCTAACAGTCCATGGTCAGCTATTTGAAAATGAGATACCTACGCAAGGTAGGAGAAAAAATACTTAAATTCTTCTGTATTTGTTACCAGTTTGGCAAGGCAACAACAGCAGAGCATTCTGCAGCTCAGAAAAACAAAGGTTATCACTGATTTGATGGTAGAACAAGATGTATACCAGGAAAAATAATAAGCATACTTTATAGTTTTTGAGAATATATCTACTAATTTATGCTTTTGCTAGCAGTACACTACATATGGCTATCCATTTTGAAAAAAATCATTTCTATACAGTTACTACCTTTATTTATATTTGATGGGCTTTTGCGGGGGGAGGGGGTAAAGTCTGCAAGCATCACTGTACAAATTATTAAAATCCCAATATCCCCACCACAAATGCAGAAGTCTGGCACTTTCTTCGTTGACTACGGAATGAGCTGGCAAAGCTAAAAGCTTAAGCCAAGCTTTTAAGATTTTTCTGATTCCACTCTTTTCATTTTTTCCCCTCTCTCTCAATCTTGGAGTAAAAGAAGATTAGCGCAGATGGATGAAAATATTTTTTCCACTTCAGCATTTGCTGTCACTATTCAGTACTAAGCAAGTTCTCATATGGTGTCACTGGAAAGATGGAAACTCCTACATTTCTCTTAAAAATGATCATCTTGCCATAGAAAAAAAAAGAAAAAAAAAATGTCACACCACAACCCACCAGACAACCCCCTGTTTATTTTGCCCCTGGTTTCCTGTGATTTATGCTGGAGGAGAACCTGCACACACAGTAACGTCTCAAATGGATGCCCTGCCCTGTACTCGAGCTCAGGCAGCTGCTCCGCGCCGCACGTACCAATCAGCTCCTGGCTCGCTGTGCCCAGCCAGTAAATTGCCCGGGACGCAGGAGAGATGAGAACGCTCAGACTTAACGTAATCCCCGCTGAGCGCCCGGCCACGGGGCTGGATTAAGCCTGGGGGAGGCCGCAGCCCCGGGAGGCTCTCGCGACCTGGCCGCCCCCTCCGCACAGGGCCGCAGGCCTGTGCGCCCCGAGGCCGTTGCGGCAGCGTGGAATTGCAATAACAAGGAAGAGAATCTGCCTTTTAATTTTCTTCATTATAATTTTGAGTATAGTCGCAGCTGCAGTGATTTACATGTTCCATGAGCTAACTGCATACAGCCCAATGCTTACAGGTATCCGAATCCTGCATTTAAACGATCAGATTAGCCAGCTAACATGAAGGGGGGGTGCAGGGGACAGGAAAAATATTGTCAGTGTTTTTACACCTATTTGCTGTAAAAGATGTAAAATTCTCGGATGAGATTGGTTTAACTTACAAATCAGTCTGTTATTAATTTCATTTTTTCTAATAACAACTGAGTTCAGTCACAAGTGACCAACCACATGTGTGTAAATAAAAGTGGTCACCCTACCAAAACCAATATACAAGCAGTAAACACCATTAAATCTGCAATGGGAAAGAAAACTATCTGCTTAGTCGGTCACAGGAGGTCACATTACTATGGCCATAAATCACCAACAAAACAAAGCTGTAGCGAGGTATTTTAATGTAATTTTAGTATATCGTCTTAATAAAGAGTTGCATAATTAATTACTATTAGTAACAAGGTTGCTTTTCATTTGGAAATTTGAAATTTTGATTACTACAGGACCTGCATAAAGAAGGAGAAACAAACTTTGGGAATCCCCAGGTGTGATCTAACCTAGGTTGCACTATTCATAAAGAGGATATTTTCAGTTGTAAAACCCACAGATTACCTGGGAAAACAAACTGACCCTCCCTCTCCCAGCACTTGGAACGCAGTAGCCTCCCAGTCTGCTCTGGTTTTACACAGGCTACAGACTACGAGGGCAGGGATTACATAAATGAGAAAATGCACACACATTTTGCCTTTTTTTTTTTTTTTAATAGAAACATACAATAATGCTGGACATTTAATACATGAAAGCAGCTTTCTGTAAGAAATGTTCCTCCAAGAAAGGTCTTTAAACACAAAGAAACTCTGCCAAGGGACCTTCTCTTTCTTGTGAGAAGTCAAACGCCAGTTTGTTGGGATCCCAGTGTCAGCTGCAGACACAGGTCAGGTTAACGTGGTTAAAGCTTTCTCACCACTACAGGCAGAACAAGAAGGACAGATTCTTCCCTTTCCTTTACCATTTCTCATCACAGACCAAAGGATGATTTTTAAAGGAATCTCGGGCAAGAACCTTAAAGCAAGGTTCAATTGAAATGAACCTGGAAACTCTGTTCAGGAGGTACCTCAATAAAAAAAATAATAAAAATAATAAAAGAAAAAGAAAGAAAATAAATCTATCTTTAACTCTGGAGAGGTCAGGAGAGTCTTTTGTTGCTGTGCACATGAAGGAGGAAGCACACAATTGCTCCAAACCTCTGGCAAGTCCCACCCTATTGCTCTGAAGAACATTAAGGAAGCCATCTGGAGACAATGTTAAAGGAGCTCCAGCTTCTCCAACAAGTCATCTCCACAAGCTTGTCGGGAAGTATGGGGTCCCTGAGCCAGCCCTCGGCCTCACGCACCGGCTCCTCTCGTCCTTATCTCTTACCTACTGAAAAAACTGGCATTAAAACTTGCTTCAACATGTCCCTCTCCTCTTCCCAACACACTAGCACATCTACCCTTCTTGGTGACGCTGCCTGACAACAGATGTTCCTACAATATCTTTATGCCACACTAGGAAGAAATGTGTCTTTATGACACTGGGTAATGGAGATGAACAAACTGAAGGCCCTCCCATAGCTCAGATTTTGAGATAGATTACAAATTAGTTGGATTAATTACAAATGTTGGCATTAGCTGAAATTTTGTTTTGCGTATGAAAGTATTCACTAATCCTGGCAATCAGAAACCAAATACGATAAACTAGTTCACCCATGATTAGATTACACACACGAAAAGCTCTCCAGAAACCCTGATCCCTAAACAACCACATCCATGCAATGCGCAGCAATCTAACTGCCTGGCTTTATGGCAAAATGGTACTTGTGGTTTCTGGCATTTAACTTGGAAATTTCATAGTGATATATTCTTTCTCCTCTCCCTCCTCCTCCCCAAAATCTTAAATTTTACTACCAATATCCAAACACAGAACTTTTTAATGCATCATATAATAACAACTCGACAGCATAACTACACAAATGATTTTTCAAATCAAAAGAAAAAGCACTAACTTTTCAAAAGGAAAGCTATATTCTCAAAAGGTTTTTGGGGTCACCTTCCTTACAGTGCATTTAGTGTCACATGGTTTCATATTGTTTAATATAACAATCCAGTAGCAATTTTAGATAAATCATCCTCAAAGGATGAAACAGAGGATGAGAATACCTCTATCCTGTGAGACAGGAAATGTAGATAACTTTATTTGAAGCCAAACTTGCAAAAGTCTCCAGTTGTTCCTATATAAGATCACTAGTACTACTGTGTTTCAAGTTTTCCTCCAGATTTTTCCTGGATGAGAAACTGTAAAACACTCTTCTGTCAAGCACAAACACTATTTCAGCATGTAATCAGTCTTGTTACATCTGGGATGTTTTAAGAGATACTGTAAATAGAAGCAGATTTTATGGTTTCTTCACAAATAAAAACTATAGATGCAACTGTTAACAAATGGATTGGAAATAATTCACTTTAGTTTGGACAGGCAGTTCTTGATTTTGCTCATAGTAGCTTACTTGAAAAGGTCTATGAAGCACAATTAGTGTAATTTCATTGTAACTTTTACGATAGCCATTTCATCAATATTTTTACATTTCCCAGAAAAAAAAAGAAAAAAAGCCTCTCACAATGGTGAAAACCCTATATATCTCAGCACAGAAAAAAAATATATTCTTAATATTTTAAGCCTAAGGAAATGACACTCAAAACACTACAGCAATCAACCTCTTTTGTAGGGGGCTGAGCATTTCCACACAAGTCAGCAGTCCGGTTAGTTCTACTCTACCTCCATTAACAATCAGGTCCCCCAAGACCTCCATAGCAACATATTTAAACTATACCAGGCCAGTCGACTGTAATAAACAGAATGAGTTGACAAGCTCTTGCATCTGCTATGGAACAGAAATACTAAAGTCTAATCGCTTGATTTAAGTTCAGAATCTGCGAAGTGGCTTCTGTCACTCCAGCAAATAAGACCTAAGTTTCAGGGAGCCATCTGTGCTGATAAGTAATAACACAAGCCCAACTGACACAGCTCCAACTTTTCTGGTTTCAGGCACCCGGTTAGTGCAGACTTCCCATGAGAAAGTTTAAAGAGCCAAGATCAATGGCATTCCCGCCCACTGTCTGGTGCTACCACACCTGAGGTGATCAAAGTCAGTTGAACTAAATGAATTTTACTGGCTACGTTAGTCACAGCTTTCATGCGAACACAAGCTCTGTCCACAGCAGCACCCTGTTAGGAGCCCTGTGTTTTGGTTCTCAGTCACCCCAGCTCTTGCAGGCTGCACACGGGCAAGTGAGAACCAAGTCCGAGCAGACAAACCCTCCAAACAGCAGTGAACACAAGGGTCACCCTTCCCTCATCTCAGCTCAGAAGCCTCAGATACAACATGCAAAGTCGTATTAGCTTTGTGATCATTTCATTTCCCTACCAATCCCTTAAAATCAGTTTGCATTTAAGATTAGTTATAAAGACTTCTGAAACTAATCAATTGCTAAGCAGTTCCCCCAAGTTGAGTAGATACACTGCGTTTTGCCCTTTAACATGGGTGTATCTTGGGAAGATGCAGTATTTTTGTGTCAGCACTGCTAGCTGCACAGACATATTCCATGGTTGCACACAACATGTTGCAGCTTTTTAATCTCTCTCCTCCCCTGTGCTGAATCTTAAATAACACTGTTTTCCTTATCCAGAAATTGTCACAGAGGGATGACAACAACATCATTTCACTGAAGGAACCTGCCTGACTTTTCAAAGCGGTTTAGTCAGGTAATTCTCCTGGCACCTACTACAAAACCTTGCCAATAATTAGGGCTCTCCTCACTACAGGGTGTCTCTTCCCAGCCCTATCAAACAGGCCTCGAGGCGAGCAGCCCGTACCACCCTGCCTGGAGCAGCGCAGGGTTCAGTCAGAACCACCACTGGGGCTCGCCAGCCTCCTCCGCTTTGGGCCGAGCCCAGGACTAAGGGCACAAGCGAAGGCAACAGAGCCAGTACTCTACAGCGTGCGGCAACCCTGCAGGTACCATGGAGGCCTTGCCTTAAACACGGCTACTTAAGGACCATATATTCTTCCACATCTATTTCAAGTTTTATTAATTTAAATTTTGGGCAGCTCCTATTATATTAGACAACAGGTTCCTTTATTACCTTGGTACTATGCTGTGTTTGATCATTTCTTTTAACAGCTGCTTTCACACTGTATTATAGCACATTATGGCTAGCTAGCAATTCAGTCACTAGTAGCCAGTAAATGAGTAATTTTCCACTGGTTCAGTGTTCTAGCAGTAACTTAAGAGAACAACAATTTAAGTTAAACATAAATTAGACTGTCAAGCATATGCTAAGGAGCTGAAAGAGTCCAGAATGAGATCATTACTGGGTAACGCCTCATCATTCAGAAAAGTTAACAGATTTCACGATCACCTTAATTAGAAGAGAGGCTTATTTAAAATATAATTTCTAAAAAGAATTTCACTTTACTGAAGTCAATATGTTTTTCCCTTTTTTAAATATAAGCATTTATTATTAACTGTGCGCAACAGTGCATTTTTTTCCATTATAAACGAAGATTCATAGAAGGTGCATGCCATTAACTGCCTAATCGCACAGAAGCACTTAACAGAAAACTTCAATGAAAAACTGTTAACTACCCAGCGTATCCAACAATACTGAGCTGCATTTCACAGCTCTTAGATCTTTTGGGCTGAAACATCACAATTTCAACATTTTTGTCACTAATTATGTCACATGGGATCCATCTGTCTACATGTGTACTACTGAATTATAAAATCTGTGATAGATACATGCAAACACATACATGTACATAAGCACACTTTAAAGTCACATGATTTTTAAGTATTTATTTTTACATAGTACAAATACAGAAATAATTTTATAATTTGTTTTAAAAATGTATGAAGTGCAAAAGCCTTGCTTATAGTTCTGAGCCTAAAATATCAAAATAGCCAGCAGAAAGTTGAAAAGAGAAGTGTTAGATGGTTTCAAGGACAGAAAAGCTGTATTTGCAGCAAATCAATGCTGCTAAGGCACAAAAGTCTCAAAGAAAAATGTGTGAGGGAAATGAAAGCAGTAGAACTCTTAGAACTTCATCCACTTCAATAAATCTCAAGCTCTGGGTACTTCTATTTACAGAGCTTTCCACATAAAGGATATTTTATTATCAAGCCTCATTATAACACAACTGTTTAAAGACTATTCAATATGATGTCAAAACTGGAGCTTGACACTATGTCTGAATGACATTTGAGTTGCAGCACCTCAACTAAATACTATGTGCACTACAAATGCATGGAATATTCTCTGACATCTGCAAATCAATTTTCTTCTACATATGATTTAGTTGATTTTTTTTTAGCTGTAGCAACTCTTCTGGCTGTAGAGCAGGTGTCCTTCCACACATTATCAATATTATCATTCTGCCAGTTTTTAACCACCAGTTCTCTCAACTCTTACAGCACAGGAAATTCTAGAGATTTAAGACAGGAGAGCATTTCTTTTCAAAAGATCTGTTAGGAATTTCTTTTTCTAAGTAACCAAAGAGTTACTTCTCCATTTTGAAGAACCTGATGAAAATTGGGGCGCATCTGCAACCCTTTTTCACCTAATCAGGGACCAAACCAATCTTGTTTCTGCTGGAGTTCTTTGTCTGGGTGTGAACAGACATCATCCTCATGTTATGTGTATTTTCAAAATTACTTCAAATTATTTTACTTTTTTGTTACAGGTTTCTGCAACAATGTGGTAGTTCCTGACTCTTCACTAGAGCACAGATACACAACTTGGCTTGAAAGGACAAACGGAGAAAGCAACACCTGGAAAACATCTTCAAGCAGAGATCCAGTTGATTCTGTACTTGCTATCCCCAGATAACTAATCAGAGAACAAAGTTACACGGATTCTGAGTTTACAGATGTTGAGAAATGACTATAGATGCTACAAATACAGACACGTTTTGTGGACTGCTCCAAAACGTGCTTACTGAAAGCCAACAGAACAAAGCCACCTCTCCCTCAGCTGAAACAACCCAAATGACATGAATAAAAACATTACATCAACAAACATTCGAGGTCACTCAGAGGCAGTACTTGAATGTGAAAAGATTCAACTATCCAAGCAGAGGCAATGAAAATCTTAACATTAAGGAGACTAAAAATCAGTGTATTTTTAATGGTAGCACCAGTAAGGAAATTCCACCTTCAAAGTGCTATCTACCATAAAAATAATAGTATTCTATAATATTCCTAGCTTTGCCACCAACCTGCTGGGTGACTTGGGACAAATCACTTGGAAGACGTCCTTGGGAACGCCTGGTCGCGTCATGAAGTCACAAGCGAACGCCCCGGCCTGGCAGCCCTGCCTCTGTGCGGGAGACACGGCCTCTCCTTCAACCAGAGGCCAAGCGCTGTTCTGCTCTGGCCCAAAGGCACGGTGTCGGGCTGCGGAGGGCAGGTCCCCAGGGCAGTGACCAGGGGCCAACTCCGTTAGTCTGGGTGCTGGTCACACCACTCAGCACCACACGCACAGCTGCTGCCCCACGCGGCACAGGCCTCATCGCTGGGCACAAGGTGGGCACCACCACCACACGCAGCAGAACCTGAGCTCGGTATCTGAATCTGCCTGCTGCAGCCCTGCGTTTGCAAAGACACATCACCCACAGCTCTCAGCGGGAGCAGCCGTAATATTCTCTCTTAGTCCTTAACCATCTTATCCCTATACAGGTCAAGTGGAACATTCCTGGTAAATTTTCCTAGTAGTGACCGACCAAAACCTTTTTGTGGGAAGAGGCCCAGGAGCTCATCAAGCTTCGTCTGAAACACCACCACACCAACAGGGAGCAACTCAAGAGCCATCTTAGCTCAGAATCCCTGCTCTCCTTTCCTTATTCCCCCCTCCCCTGTTCCTTTTTCTTAAGCCATAAATGCAGTGATATTACTGAAACTACACCAGAAGCAAGGAGCTTGCCCTCTCCGGTGCTGTACAGGCACAACACGTTAACAAGCACAGACGTCCTCATGGGGTTAAGCCCGCGGCCGTGGTAGCCTTCTATCAGTGGACAGAGCATCAAGACACCAGCAGGAGAAAGCCTCCACCTGCAGAAAAGAGATCGGAAGCATTCCAAGACTTCCAGGCAACAAAAGAAAGGGGGATTATAAACATAGCGTAAAAAAAATCTAGATAGAGAGAAAAGAAATGAGGAGGAATAGTGACTCAAACTTTTTCTGGGTCTGTACTTCCCTGCTCAGGGAGGCACAGCTGAGACAATGCAGCTGGCTCTGTGACAAATGTGGAAAAATAAGCCAATTTGAGCGGGTTGTTAGCAGCCGCCGCGCAGCGCCTCAGATAAATGAGCGTCTGCTCCAGGTACGGCAGCAGAGCTTCCTGCTCCGCTCCTCAGAGACTTGCCAGGACTGCAGCAGCCCTCAGCCATCAAAAGCAGCAAGAAAATGCTCTTCCATCTCCCATCTCTAACTTTGGTGAAAGGTGACCTTGGAAAAGGATTTTGTTCTTCATGTCCTCCTCTCTTCACACCAATTCCATCCTTGTTCGTGTCTTACAGCTAGACATGTTTTCTTATTTAACAGTGGGTAAAACCAACACTCCCCAGCACAGTTGCTCAAAGTGATCTGTGTGGGATGTCACACCTCAAACTGTACGGCTGTCTCTAACTTGTCGTATTTTCAGCCTGATCTGACGTTTGCCAGGAATCCCAGCTTGGCTTGGAACTTGGTGTCTATCCGTGGCTGAGCTAACAGCCTTTAGCAGGGAAGGGGGGCACAGAGGAGTCCAGGCAGCCCCTTGCACCTGCTTCTCTTCCTCGTCAACTGCTAAAGCTGTTTTCTCTCTCTGATACACAGGCTACCTGCTGCAGGTAATTCCAGGTACTGCACTGCTTTTCTTCGCGTTCAGGGGAGTGGGGGGAAATAAAATAAAAAGTTCTCAAAGAATAGGAAAAGGAGAATGAAAAGAGGAAACAAGAGCTACAGGAACCTTGTTCACTCATCCCTGCCTTCGAAGCCTCTCAAATTAAGAACTACTTTGCCTCTCCTCCTAATTCCACAGTAAAGAAAGGCTACATGAAGCGATCCTTGCCAAGGGCCGAGAAAGAAGGTTTATCAGGGAATAGAAAAACAGAGAAGAAATAAATAAGCATCAAGTACAGAGAAGGACAAAACTGCTTATACTGAGAAAAATGAAGTGACTTGACATATCCTCTGTAAAGGACAACAGAGTTATGGGTCTCTGGTGGCCACTTTTGACAAATACAGGGCCAAGAGGGTTTCCTTTAAGGGCCAGAACTTTGTCAAGAGATAGGAGTAGCTATTTGTAAGGGACCAGAAGGTTTTCTCAGAAGGTCAGTAGGCACCTATGCTGCAAGACCCTACGAAACATTTCCCATCCAGAACTCCTCTCTGCTCTGAGATTGTACGGCCTTAACATCACGCGTACATGATGCTATCCACACCATCGTAACAGGAAAGGTTATTTTCAAGCAACAGAACATCATGGTGTCTGTGGCAGTGGTAGGAGATTTGGCAAGACTGTTTGACACACTGAAGAAGAGTTTTTGAGGAAAAACAAACAAAAAACAAATTCTGATCACAAAAAGTGATCTAAAATTCTCTGTGTTACCTAATGTGATTGTTATTGAGCTGGCTTTTTTCTCCCTCACTTACTTGGAGATCTCTACCAGAAAAACACTATTTTATTAACACTGACACATTAAGACTCTACTTCTGCTTGTCACTGCACCAGTATAAGGTGAATAATCCCTTGCCTTGAATGTACAGTACTTATTTACACGATAGCGCCATTCCAAATGTTGTCCAAGTTCTTATGAGGAAGCTGCATAATATATATATACACACACCCACATATATACATACAAGCCATTGAAATTTATCCTGCACCTATAAATTTAACCTTATATAAGTCACCATGAGCCCAACCAACGCACAACTACCTACATAATCAGATCATAAAACATTATCCAAATTACAGGTGAGGACTGGGACAAACAGAAACAAAATGATTCAACTATGATCACCCAGCAGATCAGCAACTGAAGCAAAAATTCTAAAAGCACTATTTTCCTAAACCTGTATACCAATTTCTCGTTTGCACTGGACCTGGCAAGAAGAGAAGAAAATCTTACAGGAAGGTTTGAGTCATCCGGAGAAGACCTGCTAGAAATCCTTACTTAAACAAAAAGAACTGCTGGAGGGATTTCCTTCTGCAAAAATACAGGATCATCCTCCTATTCCATTTCTCTTCTGAGAAGACTTCTGCAGTCCCATGCTTATGGGACAGGAATTGGCTTGTGGCCACAGATTTCACACTTGGTTTCATGAGCAAAATCTAAACGGGTCTATACTGCAAAGAACGTTGTGAGCAGCTGAGCCGCAAATGAGTTTTTGGGAAGGGCAGTAAGAGAGGTAAGAATTTTGAAAGAATCTAACATTTAGAATCACTTGGAGATTGGAAAAGCAACTTCCTGCAAAGTGTTCAACATTTTAAATGGTTCACCAGCTGGAATAGCAACCTTCCTAGTGTTGACACTTCGACACTTGAATCTATGAACTGATTGAAAATTATAAAATTTAACTTGCAGAGTTCTTCCTCTATTTAAGAGAAAAACTTTTTTTTTTTTTTTACACCTGAAAGATTGGTAATGGTATTAGCTACACAATAGTTTCCAAATGTTAAATAAACTCTCCGCTAAGAGCAAGGCTCAGCAATAAGCAACTCAGCAGTTTCATTACGTAGGGCTTATGCAGTCATCCCCGGTTTTGATCTGCACAGGCACATGCCTTGCAAGCATTTCTTTAAGTGTCAAAGCCCCACGTCTCAGTTAAGTACCAATGAAACAACAGAATTTAAATTCATCAAAAGCAGGCATTACATTTAATGGGATTTCAATTAGTGATGGACCAAAGTCTAAGCCCTAAAATCCTCTCAAAATGTAAGCAAGTCTGCAAATCCATGAGTAGGCCCACACCAGTTTGAAATGAGAACCAAGTAAAACAAAGTTTAAAATGAAACAGCAAAATTCAATCCTGTATTTTTCAGGTCTGAATAAGGCTAAAAATCTTAGCATTTCATATGGACACATCACAGGAAGAGCAGAGAAAAGAACAAGGGTATCTCAAATTTAATTAAAAAACAATCTGGTATATTGCTCTGTAATGACATCCATTCAGTACAAATCTTGCAGTTATTAATGAATATCATCCTAGCACCTCAGGGCTTCAACGTGAGAATATAGAAAATATTTAGTTTCTTGGTAGATTTTTTGTTTAGCCACAAAAGGAGACACAAATACCCAAGATAACAACAGTAAATGAGATGATGGAAAATGAATATTATGGGCTAAGAAATTAAAAAAAAAAAAAAGGAACAAGAAATGCAATTGAAGGAAGAGTCAGATAAACTTCCTCGGGATACAAAGCAAATGCAGCAAATGCATAGAAGAAATGTCTCAAACATAGGTGCTGAGCTAATATAAGTGTCACTGGCTGGCGGTGCCCTAAGTTATGGCCTAACCCTTTCCTTGAGCATTAGGATAGGCACACGAGTGAATAATTTCAAGGTGACAGTAATTTAAGCTGCAACACTTTAAATAAGAGATGGGGCAGCCGTAGCAACATGTAAGACGATACCCACCACCCATAGCACAGAAACGCACCGAGAAATTTCAAGTGCACATACAGAAAGCAAGGAAGTCATATGGAAATTATTTTACTGCACTGGAGATAAAACTGCTAGATGCTATGTCCATCACATTGCTCTCCTAACTGATTATGTGCCCAAATAAAATTATTATGAAAAGTATTTAACACGTTTGACAGACACATACACTGCACCATTTAAGTTATAACCCAATACGACAGACAATAGTTATTAGCTGAAAATTATGGGATCTCAGTGGTATTGCTGCCACATGGCAAGCTTTATTTTGTTTAATTTAACAATAAACTCATTATATTAACTGAATTCAATAGAAACAGCAGGGGGAATCCTGTTAATTTAATCTTGAACATCAGAGGGCCTCTGAATGTGCTAAAGGAATGAAGACAGCAGGAATTTGAGGAATGGTTTCATAAAGAGAAAGGAAGTTTCCATTTCCTCAGTATGCTCATACTGAATTTAAAATGAGCAAGTCTGATGTGATATTTAATGGTTTAGACATATGGTTACTGTTCTAATCAGGACACTGTGCTTCATTTGACCTGGTACAGCCATTCTTATACCTTTTAGTATGGATAAATCCTATATAGTTCTTGCCATCAAAATGCCATTTCTACCCATAGGTTAGCATCTGCAAAGCCCTCATTTCCTACGCAGCCTCACACATATCACAGATCAGACACCAGCTGTTGGTCAGAAGTAACCACAGTACCAGCCTCACCACGGGCCAGTCTTTCTCACCAGTGACGAAATCTCTGCGTTGGAACTCAAAGGACTCTTCTTAAAACTACTTCACAAGGATAGTAATAGCTCTGCAGGTTTCCACTGGGTTTATTTTTCATCTTCCTGACTTCTCTACTGGAAGAGTACCCTGGAGTATTTGATACCGCCTCCCTTAAGAAAGAGGAGCTCAAAAACCTACCGCTCACTGAACATGAGATGTAGTAGCAGGAGAGATGGGCATCGCTTGGCGCGTTCAAACCCCTTCTCTAGGCAACGCCAAGCAGAGATGCATAAAAACATAAAAATTTGTATTAATAACTTATTTATCCAAAGATGATGCAAATGACCTAAAGAAATTTAATATCACTGAGAAAGACAAACTCTAGCTGGATTCTGGTAACCAACAAACCTGCTCAAAAGAGCTTTCTCAAAATGAAAATCAACATAGGGAGCTGATTAACTGCACAAGAAGTGGCAGTGTGACCTGCTGCACATGGTCACACTGCTGTGCAAGAAACCAGGAACAGCCTAAGGGCTCCTCGCTGATCTGATCTGTTGTCCTTTCAGGACAAAAATCACTTATCTTAGACAATGGATATTACCAAAGAAAGAAGTCCACCTCTGTTATACCCTGGATTAACCATTAATCTTCCAAAATACACAGTCATTACACAGATAAGCCATTTGATTTTAAAAGTTCAGAATATTTAACATAAAAATGTCAGTTCTGAGTCCTTGTAACCTGTGAGATGAAGAAAATATTTGGCAGCAGCCAGCACTGACCCCTCAGAGCCGAGCACAGCCGCAGGCTTGCAGCATGCAGCGCCGTGGCCACCTCGGAAAATGTGGGGAGTTGTGTGCTGGGCTGCGTGGGCACACACTAATAAGCCTCAGGAAAGCCACAGAAGCCCTGGTGAGAAAAGTATTATTTTGTTTTGTTTAGTTTTTCTTTTTTCCCCGGAGGCAGAAATGAAGGCAACAGGGAAGAGCTTTCTACATAGTCCTGTACCACTCTGGTCACAGGCCTATTCACAGATGTCCGAACTTCGGAGTCCTTCAGCCTTCGCTCCAGTGATGCAGAACAACACACCTTGACTTCTCATTTGGTGGCAGAGACATCTTTGAGAATATGATGTCAAGGCAAAGAGGCTCTGGGAAGCACCTGTTTGCTTTTTTTTCTCTCCAAAATGAAAAACCTGCCGCCCGATTTTGGCTCCTGGGGACAGGCCAAGCCTTTGGAGGCTCTAAGACAGTCTGAGCAGAATGAAGCAACTTTGACAGTGTGCACCATAGTCTGGGCGAGGGCGGGAAAAACAAAGTAGGAGAAGCAAAGAATGGAGAAGGAACATCAAAGCTAGGAGAGAAATGAAACCAGGGGCAAAGGCCCACTCTTCGGAGGAAGTGATTTTATACTTTCTTTCTGCATTTTGTTTTTAATTGTATAAATCCTGAACAGCCACAAAACAAATGATCACAGTTTCACTTTGCATCAGTGTATTCCCTCAGCACTACACACATGTCATATTCAGAAAATGCTTACAAAGGTTGTTTCTGTTCACAGCAGGAAGAAACCCCAAAATTCAGAACAGTTGCAGCTGTAAAAGTTTCCCATATGCTCATGAAATCTGGATACTTTAATTCTGCAAGGAAATGACCAGAGAGAACAGAAGTATGCAAAACACAGGCAAGTTTATAAAAAGTGAAGAAAAATATACCTATTTATCCTTTCAGATAGGACACGATAGAAATGACATGAGGAAATCCACCAAATACATGTAACCAAATTACCTGGAGGGACTCATTACCACAACGTATCATAAAGGCCAAGAAATCAGAAGAAACTCCCAGAATTTTTACAGTTAACTGATATACTGCCAGTTTGTGGGGACAGGTTGCATCCTTCACACAAAGCCACGTCCCCAGACCTTGCACAACCCCTGTCACAGTAGGATCCCACTTCATGGGGGTCACAGAACAAAATGTAGATGATTTTCAGACCTGCTGCGTGTCTGTCTCAATCAGTCACCTGGCAATAAACTGAATACAAATAAATAGAAAACCACCACACACTCCATGCCACTTAAGTGATTTACATAATGGAGGAAATCTCACACTACACTTGCACTCTTAGCAACAGCATTTTTTGAAAGAGAGAAGATTAATTTGCTGTTAAAAAATGGAAGACATGACATCAACTAGCAAGAAACAATACAAAAGCAAAATCATTTTCTACTGTTCTAATGAGCAGGTTTTAACAATGCAGGTTTCTTGCTTGCTTTTTAGAGCAAGCTTGTGACCTTTTCTCCTCCTCAAGGCAATTTATACTTCTGCATAGTCCTGGATACCCACAAATGTCTTTACAAGCACCAGTCAGGCATTTGTTTGGATAAGGCCTTCAAGCAAATGCAGGGTGCAAGGATAAAGCAGAATTCTTTAAAGCCAGGGCCAAAGTGATCCTAATAAACCTGAAGTATACATCAAGAACAGTGGCGCAAAAAAAACCGAGAAGATCAGCTTCGGTGCTAAAAGTCTCAGGCTGTTGAATTCTACAAAGATATTTTGGACTTCTTAATCAGGGACTTCCTGATGAGCTGTGAAATATGAAATAGTACCAGCTCAGCACTAGCCCATGACCACCATCCAAAATAAACAACATACACACACTCTCCAAAACACACAACTAGAGCTGCAAACAGTGAACTCACAGCTAAACCACTCCCTTGGCCCCTGGCTCTCCAGTCCTTTTTAGATGGCAGGATAAAGTTACGATAAAATTATTACAGGGTATCTTTCAAAGACTATACAAGAGTCATAAAATCCAGTAAAAGAATAACAGAAATAACAGAACAAAAATAAGAAGAAAATTCAGATTCAAAAGATCCAAAGGAAAAAAACTGCTTGATTCTGCAACTGCTTTGCCATGGTAGGAGTTGGTTACAAGGCTTGTCACAAGGCTTGAACACATCACATCTTGTCCTGGTAAGGTGTGTAACCACTCATGGAAAGCAAAATTCCTTTTACATCAGAGCGTGGGGACCCGCATCTTGTCTTCCTGGTACAGGCAGACAGGTGCCAGTTAATCAATACCTTTTACCCAATGGGGATTTACTTTTTGATGCATGGTTTCATCAGGACAGCCAATGCTGAAAACCTTACTAATTTACTGAACTGGCATGGTCTAAACCCCTCCAAAAATAAAACCAGGATTAATAAACACACAAGTTGCAAATGCTGCTCACTCAGCTCCCAGGGAATATTTTAACGTGGGTCTCTGCATGCGACTGCTACGAACCACAAAATAGGAGGGTCCAAGGCTTGACCCTAGGGCCCGCCAGATGCAAACAGCTCTCATTTCCTCAGCTCAGTTGACATTAAATTTTAGAACACTTTCTCTAACACAAATTTAAATAAGTAAACATGTAACAACTTGAAGCATTAAACAGCTAAAAGTAGGAAACTGCTGTGTAAAACCTTACCTATTTGTCTTATAAAATACTGCCTGATTGCATGTGAAAATTGGGAAGTATTTTACAATGTTCCATGCTTAACATGAGATTATCTATTTTGGAAAAAAAAGGAATATTCTCTGTTTATCTGAATATGAGTGAAGCAGAGCAAATATAAAATAACTGCATTTCCAAACAATCTCTATTTTTATAAAATGAATACAAAAAAGATCCACAATTCTGTCGTTTAATCTTCTCTTACGATTCCAAATAATGTCTTTTTGAAGGTTAGTCATGTAATACTTAAAACACACACAGAAAGCACCACCACATTTCTAGGATTTGGGAGCATGTGTGCTGCAATAACAACGCAGGCTTATTTCTTGATTTCTCTACTACTAAATGCCAAAGGTTTTTAATACAATATTCTAATTTTAATAGTCAGAAATAAACTTGTGGGGTTTTTGTTGTTTGTTTGAAGAAGGCAAGTTATCCTTTTGGATGTATACACCTCATCTGTTTTCGGAAGGTGGACACTCGTGTGGCAGCTGTGCAGGAACTATGCCCCTTAGGGCCCTCTGGTCCTCTGCCCTGCGCTGCCTCCACTTGAAACAACTGGAAAAGACCTTAGTTTTGTCCAGGATGGAGCAGGGAAAACTTTAAAATCCTCAGCAGGCTTCCAGGACCAGCCCCATCGTCTGTGTCCTGGAATTCACCACCAGCCTTTGCACTGCAAACCCCAGCCTAAGCTTTCAGTTAAACTGCTTTATACTGCTCGTGCTCCTAATCTCATTGCAGCACTAAGAAAGCAAAGAAAGAAAAAACCCGAAGGAAGTGTAAACTCAGGCATGTCACCTGAATCTGCCAGCAGTCTGAAGCAATATTTGCACACCACCAACTGCCTAACTGATTTCAAGGGGCTGCTAAAGCTGACTTTTAAGGATGACAATTTAAATGCCAGTGTAAGCAGCTGTTTACAGCTGGTGTCAGCAGCTACAGCTCCCTCACGTTAACCACCACCCCTGCAGCCCTGCAGGGGGGAAAGCCCACGGTGACCCCGCAGTCACGCAGGGGCTGGGGGGCCAAGGCGAGACACGGAGACCCGGGGAGCAGCAGCCTGAAGCAGCAGGAGCGCAGGGGAGAAGGAACGAGCGCCAGGAGGAGCGCGAGCCCAAGGGAAAGGCGGCAAGAAACACCCCCCCGCGGCTCGAGTCCTTCCTGACACCTGCAGTGCAGTTGAGCTCTGACAGAACAACTCCAACAGCAGCACAATCAAATCCTAATCATTATATAAAGGACACTGGATGGGATGCAAGTCCCAGTTGTTTTCAGAATCGTTTTATGGCTGAAGGGTCTTTTCCCTTCTCCCCTCCCCTTTTTTGCACTTATTCTGAAAGATTTTCATTAATAAAACACATTTTTAATGCTCTATTTTCTGCATTCTTCTCTTAAATTATGAAAAACTATAATTTAAGAGAAGGGCAGGATCTATAATCACCATCTGGCTTTTTAAACCTTCTTGTAATTAGTGATAAGCAACACGTTAACTATCATCATCTAAAGAATTAGAAAGTTCATCTGCAAATATAAAAACAGAAGTGTTACCTCAGAAGAGAACTCTCCAAGCAGGGGACACTGCAGAGTTCAAGGATTTGAAACTGAGCTCCTGTTTTAACAGGCAGACATGAAATTCATTTTCAGAACTTATTTTTACAGAATTCACATGGTGTAAAATGCACTTGCAGGGAAGCTGCTCCGCTCTGTAAGCCTTTTGTCTGAAAAGGCCCCTATGGAAAAAGCTCTTTGATTGCCTTGGATGAGATGATGTTATTAAAAAAAAAAAAAAAAAAGTGCCAGGAAGCACAAAGTTAATATAGAATCAAATTACTTAAACACAATACAGTGATCTGTTCCTTTTTTTCCAGTAGGGAAAGCAGCTATTTTCAGGCCAGCCAGAGAACCCATGAGGAGGCCGCAAGGGCTCCAGCCTTCCCTGCGAGGCAGGAGCGAGGGAGGCGCCGCCGGCCCCGCGCGGCCTCCGAAGGCTCCGCTGGCCGCGCGGCCCCGGGATTCCCAGCAGGCCCAAAGCAGGGGCTCTCCTGCAGCACGCCGGCCTCGCCGCGCCTGGGGAGATGGAGCGTTCAGGAACTGCTCTTTGTGAATGTGTCCCCACCACCACGGGTAACATCATATCTTGGACTCCCTAGGGCACTGCAAGGACAGCGCTGTAGTGGATTCAGCCACCCGGGAAACACGGCTGCCCTGTTCCCCGGCTACACGGGCCCAGCGCTTAGTGGGCAACCCCAGGTCACAGTCCTGCATCGTCCGGGGCACTCAGGGCTGCTCCAGCACCCTGACTTCCCAGTGTGCTAGCTCCACCACCACTTCCCAGAAGAGTCCAACTGCGCTCACTGTTTTTTTCAGAGGAGGCCATCTTACAGGCACTAGTGACAAAATTCAAGAGGCTGCACATGGAAGACCTTGCCATCTCACTGGGAATACTGCAGGAGCAGGGACGATTCGCTGCATTCCTCAACTAACAGGAACATACAGGTTTCCAGGGCACCCAACCAAGACGATGGATAACCCCCCGTTAGCTTCAGTATTGCAAAAGCAAATCCTTATTCCCGCCTGCGAGATCTCAGCTCTGTCTGCGATGTCTACACAGACAAAAGCAGTCAGATAGACACATGCAAAGAGGTTAGATCTTCTGCAGATCAGAGATCATAGCAGAGTTCTTAATTTTTTCCTACGACTTCACTGCCAAGACATAAATTAGCATTTGTCTCTGCTGGTTTGTGCAACTCATCTGGAGGAGCAAAGTCAAACTTCTCGCTTCCGTCTCAGATAGAATCAGATGTGAAGTCTGTCTAAACAGAACACGCCTCTGCGGGATCTCCACTGGCCTACTCACTAGCTCAGTCCAAGTTCTTTTCATGCCTTTTTAATGAAAGCCCAAAAAGGTTCTGACATAATCATAAAATGAAAAATGTTGATCCCCTAAGCAAAAAAAGACAGACTGAGTTTTGCTGAGTACAATATAGGCACTTTTGCTGGCATGGTCTTTAAATCGACTATTTCTGACTTAAATCTGCATCTCTTGGACTGAATGCTTGGCATAATCGTCAGAAAAAGATTCTTTGCCCTTTAAGGTAACCTGCTTTGCTTCTTTTGCCAGTGTATTGTCATTTTGAGATTCTTTCCCTGATTTGAGATGAATTGAACAACGAATCCTGGTCATAGGGAAATAACAAAGATCTCAGTTTTTTCCATCGTTGTCCATTAGCAGCACTTCCAAAAACAAACTGGTCTAACAACGTTTTTGGAAACCAAAGCTAAAACCCGTTACCATCAAGCCTTTTCAGAGATTTTTCCCCCTGCCCCTCCTTCCTCCAGTCGTTACATAAATTCAGACAGAGACACAAGCTGAATCTCCAGAAAAGAAAGTCACAGAGGAGCACCCTGCCTGGCCTGGGGACCGCAGCAGGCCAAATACGCTCAAACTTCAGAGTAAATCTGGGGGAAGAACCAAACAGTTTGACACAGACCCACACATACAGGTCCTAGTTACAGCAGGAGCTCTAATCCTCTAAGCCTCTCTTGCTCAGTGGTTTGGGAGATAAATACCCTAACCAACTCAGGATACTAAAAAAAAAAAAATCCAAATTTCTCCAGACTGCTTGACAAAGAGCACGGCATGCACTGTACAAGCCCCTATATTTTGTATGCTTATTCACAATATTGACTGTCAATGGTACTTGCTTAAAATGATTATTGCACACAGCATGGCTAACTTTTAAATGCAAATCATATGCAAATATATGCAATGCCATCTTTAATGCAGATGTAGCAAAAAGTATTAAGATGTGCAAGGCCTAATTAGGTCCTACATCAAAAACTATATATAAGACTTGACTCCAAACTCTCAGCAAAACAAATTTGAGCTAGAAATCCCAGGGTACATCTCTGGGGGAGGCAGGGGCAGTAATTCTTTCCCTGCAACTTGTGAAAACTGGGGAACGCAGCGTACTCAAACGAAGGGTTTGTGCTTTCCCTCTTCAGGCAAAGTACCTTTTAGCACCAAGCAGACAGAGTGGCACTGCCATTTCACTCTCTTCTATTTTGGAAATTTAAAATGATGAAAAGAAGCCTTCTTTTGGTATCTAGATAACACATGAAAGTCACAAGCAGGGAGAAAAAAATGTCTGGACAATGTAAGACTCGGTCTAAATAGGGAAGGAAAAACCTGACTTATCTTTTCTAAGCAAGGGGCTGCTCTGATGTAGCCCAGCCAGCGGGACCCCGACTGCTGAATTCCTTGGGATAGAAACACACTTGTACTTTGCAGGATTCAGAGACAATAATCAGCCCTGAGGATTTGCATTATCAATGCACTGGAATATGTGATACAATTGTCAGCCTACACTCTTTAATCTGATATATAACACTGCAGGGGCTTTTTGCCCCCTCATTCTTTGTCATTAAAGAGAGGATAAACTTTGGTGTGTGACTTGTGCTACTTGCTGAACTGCACAGAAGGTGAGAACTATTTTAGAGCCTGTGTATGAATCAAGATTTAAAGAAGGCAAATTAAAATACCATCTTATATTGGGCCAAAATTAAAACAGAGTGAGGCTTATTCCAAGAATACCACTTTGAGCACCAACTTGAACTGAGGGCAGACCAAGTTTTGGGGGGACCAGCATGAAGCTCAGCCACATCCTGTGCTTGGTAGGAAGCAGTTTAAGCTCTAGTTGCTCATGAGCAGCTGAGCAAGAGAAATCAGACCCATTCCACCCTCGAAAGGTACTTGGGGAGGAGGACACACAGCTCCTCCCCTGCAAAAGCAGCTCTCCCTTTTAGGAAGGGGCCAGTATCTTCCCATCCCGCCTCAGCACATACAATTCTAGCAACACTCTTTGGCCAACCAAAAGCCCAGAGTTTTCTCACTCCCTTCTCCACCCTCTGTCTCCCCTTTCCTAGCGCACACCTGGAATTCTCCTTTAGCTGCACTGCTGGGAGGGCTCCACTCACCCCACCCCAGCAGCTGGCCACAAACCTGCCCTTTCCTAAATGCCTGTCATCATCTGGATATTCAAGCAGGCTGTATAAACCCCAAGGGAATTTGGTGCTGATTGCTCCCTATCTGTAGTGGGGGACCAATTCCTCTGAGGACAAACGCTGCAGATTACTCACTCTGAATTATTAAGGTTGCCCTTAATTTTTTTTCCATTTCTCTCTCTGTTTCCCTTATATCTATTTTTCCAGCATTATGAGAAAAAAAAAAACTGAGTCACCACGTCAGCCCCGTCCAAGCCAGACATAACATCCTGCGTGCGCTGCCCAGGGTATTATAAAAAAATGCCTTTCATTCCTCTCCCGTCCCCGCCGCGGCAGGGCTGGCCTCGCGCGCACCCCATGAGCTGGCGAGCGCTGGGGCCGGCTGCGGTGCCGCAGCTCCCGCCTTCCGGATAAAAGGGCACGTGGAGCGAACACTCCACGCGAGATCCCAGGAAATTACACAAGGAACACGGAGCACAGGAGCCCTGGCCAAGCACCCGCGTCAGGGCACACAGAGGAAGCGGCACCCCAAGCTGGGGGCTCGGTGAAGCAGCCTGCGGGCGGCAGCACCGGGGTCGCCGCGCGCTCTGCCCCGCACCGCGGCCGCCGCCTGGGCCTCCTGCTAGATGTAACCAGGCCCAGAGGATGAAACTTTCAAATTAAACACATTCCTACAGGATTTCAGGCTCATTGTGTATGCACCAAGGAAACATAACATCCTAAAAATAATACATATACAGAAAGGAGCACATTTTCCAGGCACATTAAAGTGGAATATGAATTATAAGCAAGCTCCTAGGAAAAGACGCCAGATTACAAGTAAAATGGAGCTCTGGTAAACAACGCCGGTCTCGGTACACTACCGCAAACAGGGACCGCCATGGAATTTTACTCACCAGCACTGCATCTAGCAACACTGATGTTGACCACTTCTGTCCACATTTGCCTTTTTTTCCCCCTTCCTGTGAACAGTAAAGCTCCAGATTTTACAGAGTTCAGGCTGACAGCTATATAGGTTACTAATAATCAGCTAGGACTCTATTCATATTTATTTCAGTACATGTTATTCTGCTGTTTAAATATATCTCACCAACTGGCAAATATTAGGTGACAATATCTAGAAAATACTAAAGCTTTATGAGCAATCTAATTGATGTCAATACCAGAAGTTTATCTGTACCAAATTACATTAAAATCTTAAGACTGAAGAACTATCACATTGAAAATAGTCAGATATTAGACTATTGTTCAGCAGTAATTCAGAAAATTACAGTGAATGCAACACCAGTTTGGTTTAGAATATTAAAGCAAAAACTTTAGCATTTTTTGTGTGCTGTTTAGCCTTTTAGATACAGATTCACATGGTCCCTATATTTCAAATACTAAACATGACAGAATATTTAAGGGCTTTGCACATTAAGCCCAATGAAAAATTCAAAATCCCTGACTGGAATTAGTAATTTAGCCCCAAGCTAATCAGAGATGTTATTTCAATGGAACCAAAGTCTTCCAGTTGGCCCTCAGCTTAATTTCACCGATAAAAAAAAAAAAAAAAAAAAATCATGCAAGTCAGTTTGCTTTGCTACAGCCCCTTTACAAGCTGAGCTGAAACTGGTACAGAGGAAACAAGAGTGAAACACACACATTTTGAACATCGCAGAAGCACTTACTTCTCTTATCTATTATATTAATTTATGTCTGGCTTTAAAACTTGGAGTTTGCACTTCCCCAGGTGATGGTTATGGGAGGGTTTTAATGGTGAGAATGCTCTGTGCAAGAAGAGCCAAGGGCGCTACTTGCAGCCCTGCCAAGATCCGCTTGCTCTTTCATTTAAGGCAAATTAGAGTTGCTAAAATTTTATAATTTGGGAGTTCAAATGTGGACTGTTTTTCAGAGGCCAGAGACAGCTGAGGATACACAGTCTAATAATCCAAAGCTGAGACTGAAATTCAGATCACTTGTTTTGGGGCTTAAGGTGTTTCTCTGCACTCCTTAAAGGCATTCAAACGCATTCGAGTAATAAAAGTTCATGTGCTACTACAAANCAGTCTAATAATCCAAAGCTGAGACTGAAATTCAGATCACTTGTTTTGGGGCTTAAGGTGTTTCTCCGCACTCCTTAAAGGCAAACGCATTCGAGTAATAGAAGTTCATATGGTACTACAAAGTTATTAAATAACTAACAGCAGTGTAGCGTTATAATACAAACAGGTGAAAACAGGTGCAACTTGGCTCCCCTGGAGCGTAGCCAACCCTGCCTAGACCCCGAGCAGAGCCGTCACCATGCGGGTCCAGACGAGCTTCTTNAACAGGTGAAAACAGGTGCAACTTGGCTCCCCTGGAGCGTAGCCAACCCTGCCTAGACCCCGAGCACAGAGCCGTCACCATGAGCTTCTTCGCCAACACGAGGTTCTTCGGCCCTCGTCGGCTGGCAGAAGGAGCCCCAGAGATGAGAATTCTGTGTGGTCCCTAGGAGGGATCCTGGAGTTCACACCCAGCTCACTGCAACCAAGCACAGTCTGTTCACACTGGAGCTGATCACGTGCAAATAAAGTCTCTCTAACCACAGTTAACGAACAACATTTTTGTATTTTGCTCAAAAATTGGAAACATTTTTTTTTCCCCCCAGATGTTTAAGCTCAAGTAATGGGTCTGATTGGGCTGTTTTTAAGCTTTGGCCAGAAGAACCACTTCTCCATTAACACCGAGCCACAGGATGGGACTGATTATCTGCCTTGCTGCTTGCTACCTTCTCTCTTTACCCTTAAGAGCGCACCCCTTCTTTCCCTCCAAGGGACATCTACAAAGGCCACAGGTTTTCACGCAACACACCGGTTCTTAGAGGCCATGGAGCTCATATCCAGGAAGATTTGCTAATTAAAGGAGCAATTAGTGACATATACTTCTGTAATACTGCAGAAGCCAGGCAAGAATCTCTATATCATTTCATATGTGATCAAATGTATATAATCATTTATATGCAATTATATTACCAAAAATAATTTAAATAAAAGAAGCTCAAGCGAACCCCGCAGCAGCAGCCGGGAGCCCAGCCCAGAGAGGCTGTCAGCTGTTCTGCAGATGCAGCTTGGCAGCACTGAATACGTGAAGAGGCCAGAGAAGCATTTAACACCTTGTGCAGCTTGCAAACTCCCGACTGATAATAAATGCTACATTCCTCAAAAGAGCTCAATGCCCTTGAAATCAAGGCAAAACACCACTCAAAAATTCACTACCTATTATGGTGGTGTCTGCAACGGGGTCCCAGCCATGCTCCCTGGAAGCCCCAGGAAACAAAATTGTGGGTTCACAACACTAAGAAGCTCTCTACCAGCAGCTGTATGTTTCTGTGTAATAATTCTCACATTTCCCCTCAGAGACAGGGAGAGAGGGCTCTGGGACAAGGCAAGGATGCAGTACAAGCACAAAACAAGTGCTGGGACATTTCCTAAGCCTGACATGGCAGCACTAGAGACTTTCATCAGGCACAAATGAACAAACACAAGTCCAGGGAGCATCCCACAAGCCCGTGATTAGCCCATGTAGATGCAGGTCTGGAGTCCTCTCGTACACTCTGGAAAGGCTCCAGGCTCTCACACAAGAGGTGCTTGGCCCCTGTGGTCAGCCCTCACACCCAACTGCTCCGAGTTACTGCACGTACAGGGAGCCGTGCAGCTCTCCGCACGCAGGGTCCTACGCTTCAAGCACGTCCTCGGAGCAACGGTGAAGCTAGAAAACTCTAGTACCACCTAAAATTGAAAGGCAGATTTTGGCCCAACATCCTGACGAGGCCACATAGCAACACCACAATCAGAAATAAACTTTAACTAAGTATGTGCTCAAGAAATATATTTCCTATCTTGATACAAAGCTTCACAGCTCTGGAGAACAGACTCAGGATTTTGTTTCCAGCCTCTCAAACTGCACAAAACTGAATATTCTTTTGCATAACCAGATTCTTCCTGGATAGTGTCCTTTAGCCCTAAAATAACAGGGCTGCACACTGAGTTAAACCAGAAAAGAAAACTTGAGCTAAAGCACTTATTTGGCATTTTCCATTCCTGGCAAGGAAAAAATTAAGATAAGCCAAAAGGAGCATCCGGATTTGAAGTCAATATTGCACCAGAACATTTGAAAATACCAGTGCATAAGTGTATAATGCCTAGATTACTAAAGGAAAATGATTATTTATGGGGTACAATAGCAAGGAAGGATTTCTTTCTCCTTTATCCTCCAGTGCTTAGCGAGCACTGCTGGCAGCTCCCCTCTCCCCCATTAGTGTCTCATAGTAAGCCTGCTCGCGTACTTATTGCATCTGCTTCTCATTTAATGACCATTGTTTTGGTCTGTCAGAAGAACTACAACAAGTACCCAAATCTGCAAGATTAGGCAAATATTTTGACAATGTTGTACGTCTCATTTTCTTGGAGAGAAAGAATAAAGAGGATTTTCACTTTTCAAATAACTTCACTGGAGCTCTTAATCAAAATGCTACAGAGAAGCAAATGGCAGATTGAGCATACTTCTAGTGACAAAATACAGCATGCCATTTTGTTTCCCAGAGCTTGCCAATTCTCTGCACATTGCTATCACAAGAACTCAAACACGGGACTTCTAAATAACGTTCATATCACACGGCAGCTGCTTTTTAACAGAAACTAACAGAGCTGGGAGCAGAGAGGGACAAGTAAAACAGCAGCATGGGCTATTAGGAGTCTCTATGAGGGAAAAAGAGAAACTCCACGTTCTAACCTGAAGGTGCTGGTGGCCCTCTCAGCTGAGGCTTTCATTTGGCTCACTGCAATAGAAAATATTTCTAAAATATAAATTCATATCCAGATACTAAATCTCAAATCTTGCATCAAACTTAGTAACATTTCACCCAAGCTTAGACATAGATCTTAGAGGTAAATACAGTCAGTCCTCAGCGCATCAGGGATGGAACTGAGTAAAATGCAGCAACACAGACTGATACCACTAGAGGATTTACACTACACTAGCACGTTGGGAGCACAACCGTCCTGGCTGTCTGGCAAGGGAGCAGGTCCAGCTTCCCACATTCACGTGCGAGTGGCAGGAAGGCGAGTGCTCTGAATGTGCCCAAGGTGGGAACCAGGGGTACAAGTTTTATTAGAACTGGGTGTCTCAAGTTTTCTTCAGATTTCTTTCATGTTTTCCATGGCATCTCTACTCACTTCTCGCTCTAAGCCCCACTCTTCTCGCAGTTCAGAGTTAAGTCCAGCTGCAGTGCACTAAGGTAGCCAACCTCTGGAATTTGCCAGTAAGGGATGGCAAATAAAGTCAATTCCTCTCTATTCTTGCCTATTATGGTGTTTGATAAAAGAAACCACATAGGCCAACTACAGTAGTAGCCTCTATAAAAAACATGCCAGTAAGGACCCAAACGCAACAGTAAACTTGATTTATTAGGTTTTTGCTTTAACTTTTAGTCTAAAGAGCTAATCTGTGGAACTAGAAGACAAGTAAAAGATATTTTTGATGTATAATTTCAGAACAATCTCTATTTATCTTGTAATTTCTCTTCCAAGTATTTTTAAATCAGCTGTTAGGTTATTCCAAACCAGCAATCCTAACGTTGAGACTACCAAAATGCCAGACGTGCCATGGCAGTCCCTTAGAACCAGGCACAACCCTCCCCTCCCTGCTGCTGTTTGGCCATCACAGCCAGGACAACCCATGTATCACAGCATGGCTATTTGTAACACAGATGCAGAGTAACCGAACTCCATAGGGCTGTCAATCACCTTGGCTTTTTCCTTCTTTGAAGTGATCAAGAACCATTCTTTCTAGTTTGGGTATTTTTTTTTTTTTGCACTTTCCTCTCCCATGTGATGGTAATTTTGTCACGGTGAGACATAGTCAAGTGCACAGATGATACAGCAGCACTGAAGTTTTCTTGTCTGATCTCAGCCATCCCTTTTCTATCTCTACTTAACTTCTACTTATCACTCACTCCTTGTAATACAAAAAACAAAAGTCAGAGCCCATTCAATCCCAAATCTGCTTCATCTTCTTTCACACCATGCACTTCTGCTACTCTAACACAGGCTGAATGACAAAAAGCTAGGCTGACCTCTCCCACTACAAATGCTCCTTCTGTTTCGTTATCTTCCCTGCAAAACACTTTTCCAATTTACTGAATTCTACATCCCCAGTCACCGCTGTCTTTTAACTGCCCTGGACCCGTATCCGCCTGCCTCCAGTGTTTTGCTGCACTGGATTTTAATGGTTTCTTCAAAGAGAACATTGGCAAGTGTAACATATTCTTTCCCTTCCCTTTGATTGGATTTCCCTCTGTAACTTCATCCTCCTTTTTACTACCAAAGATAAAGGAGATTTTCAACTTTTCTCTTCCCCTAATTCATCTGTTTTCCCCATGGCAATATTTTATCCCTTTCTATCTTTCTAATGCCAACTGTCTTTCCTGCCTAATTCTACCCCTTCATCTCATGTTCTCTTTGGGCTCTTTTCCAAGACAAGTCTAACCTTCATCTTTGCCGCACCAGAAATACTGACCTAATTCACTAACAATCAACACCTCACTGCCCTCTTGAGCTCACTGGATACATTAACACAGACAAGAATTTCTCTCCTCCAAAGCCAGGACAAGAACCGTAAAATGAGTTCTTCAGCCCTCACACTGACCAAGGCCTAGGCCCAGTCTCCCACCCATAACTCAGAACTGACCCTTTGGAGGTAATCCCACCAACCTGTCAACCACCTTCACTCGAGAAAACTGGGGTCCTCCTCTTTGAAGAGCATCCTCCCTTGAGCTTCCATGTTTGCTTTTACTTATACTTTTCCCCTTTATCACTAATTTAGTCTTTGGAAAATTCACCAGCCTTCCATGGTCTTAAGCAGATCTTGACATCTCACCTCCACCAGAAACTTCATTATCACCTCTCTCAAGCTGAGGATGCTGCCTCCACCCATCCTACCCCCCTTATGGATATGTCACCATAAGGTCACAGGCTCCTTTTCTTGCCTTCCAAGCCCTTCCTGTTGTCCACTTACTTGAACCAGTGCAAACATCATGCTCAGATCTCACATCCCAGGATCTAACATGGCATCTTAGTTCACTTCCCCGGATACCCGAATGTGCAGCAGCAGACATCTAAACCTGCAAATACCCCCTGCCTGGCACCACTACCATATGGTCTTCTCTCTTTTCACGTCCACCACCCTCACCCAGAAGGAAGATGAGCCCTTGTGTGTGCGCTGAAGGTGCTGGAATATCTCAAAGTCTCCCATCTTTATAAACAACAAACAGCAACATCACAGACGCTTTCTCTCTCCAGTGACCGAGCGCTTTTCACAAGCCAGGAAACGCAGGTCTCGTCAGCGTGGATGGCTGCAGCAGTACAGAACACTCTGTACCAAGATGTGCCCCTATTTTCTTAGAAATTGTTACAGCAGTAACTATGCTGGGGGGGAAGGAACCTAAAAAAATCTAAACATAGAGGGCTAAAGAAATCCATAAACCATTGAAGGAATCCTAGAGATTGCGGTCTAGAACTGCAACATATTGACTGGAATCTTTGAGAGTCTTGTCCCTCAGAATAATTTTTTTTGGTTCTGAGCCCTATATAATATTTTGACCTATATGTGACACAAGCCTAGGTTAAACATACATTTACTCTCCTAGCATACAGCTTCCAATTTTTCCATCTCTTGCAAGCGCTTTCACATTGTTGTTTACACTTTTCTGGAGGTTTTCATAGCACAGAGTTCTTTCTCTTCATTTATAAATCAGTAAAAACTGCAGGGAGGCAAGGAAGAAAGGGAAGAATTCAATCTCAGGTGCATTTTCACCCAAAGTTCTGGAGAACACTGACATCTTCGAACATTCACACCTTCTCCTCAAGAATGTGTTACTTTATATTTTCCCCTTTTACTGTCTTAGAAATATATGCCCTTACACACACTATTGCCCCCTTCAGCATTAACTTCTCAAATTTCACTTTAATATTTTTATTTATCTATGTATACACTTGTATATATCATTATACACTTATGTACATATATATATACACACACACAAAGAGCTTTTCCTGTGCATTTCTCCCAATACCCCAGAGCTGGACAAGTAGCATTACTCCATGCTACAACCAAGGGGACTGTAACATGGAGAACTAAAAACAAGTTGCACGAGACTGCACGAAGCCAGGAAATGAAGGTGGCCCTGAATTCTCAGGCTTGTCTCATTTCAATACCCAGATGCAGAAATTCCTATTGGCTTACTTTGCATATATAAGGTAATGATTTTTCATCCAAACTGTAACAAACACAGGAGGTAAACACTGTAACACAACTTCTACACCGTAACCCTCTAGTCATGCCCAGCACCGGTGCCATTTTTGACTAATTTCATAGCAGGAGAGCAGGGAACCTCCAGTCTAACAATTCCAGACATTTTTGGGTGTTCCTTTGTTCTTAGGCTCCAGGCAGAGCCGACCAGTTTGAGCATTTCTGATAAAAATCAAGGGAGTGACAGGCAACAGAAGCTTCAAAGCTTTGCTATAGCTACCAAGAAGAAAGAAAGAATGAAAGGAAGGAAAAGAGGCGGGGGAAATGGTACTGAATTTATGTAGTTGCTTGAGTAATTTGGTGTCTCAAGCAACAGAGACAAGTGCCTCTGTCCAACAGGACCTGTGCTAAGCACGTTTAACCTGAGGCTGTCTAGCATGATCCAGAAAATGCCTTCTTCAGAGCCAGCTTCTTAATTTCTCATTTTAAGAGCACTTCAGATGCTCAGCAGTTGCAGGCTGGTCTTCACCTGCGCACACACAGCTAGAAAAGCACAAGCAGGCTAAAAATGACAGGGAAAAAGGGAAATGGACAGAGCACAGGTAGAATAAATAAATATACAGAGAGAAACTCTTCCAAGACACGTCAGAAAAAGAAGAAGCCACACCGGTGCTGATGGACACACACGGGCAGGCGCTGTGCTCTCTGCTGATGCAGAGCCTGCTCTGCCCAGAGCTCCCCGCACACCCGGCCGCTCCGCAGAGCTTCTCCAGCCGCGCTGGGGGCGGCCGTGACTTTGGTCCCCGCGTGAGCCATAAAAATCCCCATCGGCAGCGAGCTCACTTTTGTGTGGGAAGCCTACAGGAGTATTTTAAGCAAGGACCCGAGATTAGGCATGGGGTTGGCTTGTGATATTTATGGAGCTAGAGATGAAACTGAGCTGCACGAATCCGGCGCAGACCACTGCTAACTCCAAAAAGCTTCCGATTTGGCTTCTCCCTCGTGTCTCAACAAGGACCAAGGCTGCGCTCAGCCAGTATCAGCGCTGCCTCCGCGGCTGATGCAGAATGAAAACCATCCTGTGCATCCTTCCCTAACGCCTCGAGTGCCCTGCACACGGAAAACACAACGCTCTCGGGGGATATTTGCATTCAGGGTCCTAAATCTATTCTGACATCAACACTGTTGTCCACTGTCTCAGCATAAACATTCTTGTTACAGGGAAGAATTTTTTTTTCTCCTAACTGCAAAGGGGAAAAAAAAATCACATTAAACTACTTGGAAAGCAAGTGTCAAGATAAGCTAAAATGCACAGAAAATAAATCTGACACTTATTCAACTTTTTGACAGTGGGGGGATTTGGTATTCTTCTTTTCCAATTATAGGCAAGACATCTCCAACCTCCTGTGTTTAATTCACAGCTTTGAGGTCTATTTTGCCACACCAGGCTGATTTTCTAGGAGTATTTTGATGAGAAATGCTGGAAGAGAGTTTTATTTCGCTTTTGGAAGGCAACCAGAATGTACTTCAAGCTACATTAATAATAACAGCAATAATAATGTCTCCTTCCCTCATAGCTTCTTTACTTATAAACGAAGATATCCTTTACTCTGTCTCTTATTGAGGCCATGCATTATTTTCAATAATAGCAGTATTCTAAATAACTAAATATTACTGTACTTGATAGTACTATTGCAGCAGCCATGCGTGTTTTTGTGTTTGTTGTATGTTTAGTGTATATATTAGTGTATGTTTAACTTTAGGGCATAAGAATGGTCTTTGAGGCTCTGTTTCTTGGTGAGAGGTGATTTTTGTTTGGTACATCTTGCCAGAGGAAACAGCAAAAATTAACAACAAACAAAATAAAGACACACACTCCCACGGCTTCTATTCTTTTTTCCAAAACGTGTAGCAAGCTCATCCTAAGAAACGGACCTGTTATTCTGCATGATTTCTGGATAACTTCATCTATTTTTAGCTGTTCTTCTAAATTAGGAAGCTTTAATGGAAGCTCAGATGCAAATTCTGTTCCTGGACACATCCCTAGAGCTCCAGTTGGAGTGAGTCCGGACGCACCTTTTCGCCCGTGGGTTACACTGTTTCAGTGACACTCACTTTGGTTTAGGGAACTGAATTAAGGCAGTTCGGCAAGTTTATTTTAAAAAGCAGCCATTACTCATTATAGGACCAAGCACCACTAAGATTAAAGAAATTCTAATTAAAAAAAAAAAAAAAATCTAAGTCAGCTTGACCTAGATCCATCTATAACCTTCATACAGTCCATCCTATACTTTAAATCTCCCAGGTTGAATTACAGGATTCCTATGATGAATTTCCTGTAATAAATTCCCAAACAGAGACAAACTAGTACTTAACAGGAGTTGCTATCTGGAAAGGAAGATCAAGCTACGCGTCTGGTGAAAAACCTTCCAAGGAAGCTTTGGGAACACCCCCTCAGCGCTTTCTTCCAAGGCCGCAGCTCTCCTTTCCCTGCCCCTCGCGCGGAGAGCGCCCAGCACGGACTTACGTAACCCGCGCGCACAACCCGAGCCGCCTCGCTGGGAGCCAGGCCAGGGCTGAGGAGCTAACGGAGCGCTGGCAAAGCCCAGGACACGGTGTCTTTTGGACAGGGGCTGCCGCGGCTCCCGGCGAGGCCCCTGCGCCAGGGCGCCTGTGCCACCTAGCGCCGCCGCGACGCAGCGTTCGGCGTGGAGACACCCGCGCAGCGCAGGCCCCGCGGGCCATCCCCTGGCCACGGGCGCTGGCAGCACACGGCAGCCCCGCGGGGATGGCGGCGTCTCAGCCGCGGGGCAGACGCAGCCGCACGCGCAAGGACGGGCAGAAGGAGCTGGCAGCACCGGGCTGCCCCGCCAGCCGCTCCTGAAGGGGGTATCGGTCCCGGAGCCGTTTATGACTCAGGCTTAGTCCTTCTGCACCCTGCACAGTTTGACTGTCTGTCACACAGGGGGCAGCTACTACTGCTGGACAAAACAAAACCCAAACTCTATGACTCGCAGGATGGCACCCATCAAAAAAGGGTTGAGTCAGAGGCTTCTTGCTCTGCAGTTACTCAGATAGTTTCCTCCTCTCCCCTGCTCCGCTCAGAGTGGCTCCTGCAGCTCCTGCTGGCACAAGGCCGAGCAGAGCACATTTCCTCCGCGGCAGCCCCACAATAACATATTGCTGTTTCTCAGCTAAGAGCTCTGCTGAGCAATTTGCCAATAATTTAGAAGCAAGATGACTAGTTGGGGAAGATGCTATCAGCACCACAGTGTCCAAGGCTTGGACACACACACACACACACTCTTACTCCATGCAGAGCTAGCAACCAAGTTCATATTGGTACAACTGCACTAGTAAAATTGGTTAAAACACCAGTAAAAAAGCCATTACCTACACCTTAATAAATGTGACCCGCTCCACCAAGAATTCTAAGAATTAGATCTTGCTGGTGTTCATTCACTTTTAGTGTGGCAGCACAACAGAGGTGCTGCCAGGCTGCCCACCACAGCACACGCCTGCACACCCTCATACATGCAGCGTGAGTCCAGGACGAGGGTGTTTCGGTGCACGGGGCTTGGACACTGTGCACAGCAACTGCCGCAGCCACAGCAGCAGAATCCGCTCCTTTGCCAAGTTACATCCAGCCTTTTACAAGGCTGGTGCAAGGAGCACTTGAGCTCTAAGCACAACAGCTCAGTTAGCCCTTGTTCCAGTGGTGCTGGTCGGATACAACTAAGATGCAGGAATAAAACCTGAGACATGATGCGAGACACCGAATTCAGGCCTGGTGACTCACAGATACTCTTATTAAATGCCCAGTGGCTTGGGAAGCCAAGCTCCATTTGCAGTGCCCCCAAGGCGCAGGGATCCTTACACACACACACACCTCCCGAGCATGAGCCTCCTCAGGCACTTCAGAAAAGCGAACTTCAAAGCCTAAGTTACTCAGGTTTTTACAATTTTTTTCCTCCCTATCTCCTTTTTACTTCAGCTCAGTAAAAATCCAATTTCTAATTTCATTTCTGCCTACAGTACAGCCCTCTGGAAGTTGAGGAAGTACAACCTCCTCCTTGTTCTTGCTGTCCTCAGCTTCTTCCCTGACTTGGGTCTGAAGGGCTCTCCATTCCCGGGATGCAGGGAGGCCCCAAGGTGCCTGCTGACAGAGACATTTGGGAGGATAAAGTAGTTGGAGGTGTGGCACAGCCTTAAGACAACAGCTAGACAAGCCACACAAATCCCAGCTGCTGCCAGGCCACGGGTCCAGGACAGGATGAGACTTCTCTCTGCTCTATTAAAGAAAAGATTTTGGAGGTGGGATGTTAGGGGAGATGGAAGACAATGAGCTGAATAACTAAATAAATGCTATGCCCAAGTTGCACAGCAGGAAGGAAGGAGAAAAGGTCACATTGTTAACCAAGTGCTCTTACTAAGCCTGAAGACGTTATTGTAATATGAGGGAACAGACAACAGCTACTTGGCAAGCATATTAAAAAAACCCACAGAACTTTAAAGCATAACCTGCATCTCGTTCTTCCAGCAATAGTCCATTCAGTAATTTCCAGCCAAATCGTTGCTCATGCTATGAGCAACGAGGAGGGATTTTTCACGCACCTGCCCAGTGAAGTGTATTGTATTCACGTGGAAATCCTTGAGCTGCTGAATGCTAACATGCACCATTTCTTCTACACATCAGAGGAGGACAGGAAATAAAAACAATGTTTCAAATTGTTTTATTCTATGTATTTGCAATTACTCTACAATCAGTCCTGAAAGCAGCCCTAAAATACATAGCAAAAACAGTCAGAATTACTCTAATATCAAAAAAAATATATATATATACAAGTGCTGCTTTCCGATTATATCTTGTTTCTTCTTTGATGACACAGAACTCTGATCAAATTCAGGTCTCGTGAAAACTAGGAGGGTGTGGGTACAGGTACAGAGCCCACCAACAGCGCGTCACAGCTTCCCCGGGCACAGGACAGGCAATACCCGTGTACGAAGGGGTTATGCATCGATGAGCACCCGGTCCGCGTGATAGATCAGGGAGCCCGTGTAGCCACAGCGGAAACTTGCAGCTTCTCTCTGCCTTCAGAAACTATTCTAGGCACCTCCTGGAAAAGGCACTGACTTTAATAGTATAAAATTCAACAAGACTTGAAATTAACCTTTTAGTGAATCTTTCACATTCAATGTGAAATAACGGAGCAGGCTGTGATGTGACATTTTTGTAGGTGAAAACATCAAAGGCAGCCCTGCCGCAGACTGATCTACCTTTGAACACCCAAGGGTATCTGAGACTGCCAAGTCTCTGTAGACTAGACAGAGAGAAAGGAAAAGAAAGAGAAAGAGATCTAAGATATTCCACTATTTAAGGTGAAGTCATTCTAACTAGGATTTAATTCAATCTTTTACACTTTGTTACTGCTGGTGGTTTTTTAATACACAGTCAAAAGAGAAAAGTCAGGATAAAAGGAGAAGAATATTATTTCTGACTGTCAGGCCATAATAAGGCATAAATACATGAAAATTTAACTGCTACCACTTATTCTTTCCTTCCTCTTTAGCATTCATGCCTTAGGAATTCCTTTATATTGGAGTTATGCAATAAACAAACCAGAAAAGCAGTATCACCCCTTGAAAGGCTGCATAAAACGGTAAGCAGCTGTCTAACAACTCAGACACATCTGAGCTAATGGACACTGCCTATTCCTGCTCTTCTCAAACACACATCTGAATGCTCTCCTCCAGCTCGGGTCTTGCTGGCTCTATTTAATCTCTTCTCAAAGCACTCCTGACAAGACGTGTTCCTGTGCCGTGCTGAGGGCATGACAAGAAATGCCAGGCACGCGAAGCCCGGCTCGAGGCTGCAGCTCCATCCCCCTGGCTGGACCGCTGTGCTCCACGCGGCCATGCCGAGCCCCGACCCTCGGGAGCTGCAGCCAGGACAGCCTTTAAAAACACTTTAAGTATATCATCATAGCGAGGGAAGGGATGCACCACCGTACCTACAGGGTCACCAAGCGCAGAGCAACGGGCAAATAAGCGCTCTTTAGAGGGTTCGCCTTCTCCAGGCTTGTCTCGCATCTCCTTCTTTATTCCTTCAACAGCTTCTTCCTCTAATTCCAGAGCAGTCACCAGTGTAAGATACATAACACAGGAATCACATATACCACGTATGAAATAGCTACTATTTGCATGCTTCAGTCCAGTTTGGTCTCATAGGTGGATATTAGGGTCTCAGTTTACAATTTAAAATAAAAGTTGATAGTAATTAGGAAGTTTCCTTATATTCAAAATATTTACACACTTACACATCTATGGCTTCCTTCTCTTAGATTGTCATCACATGAACACGTTTGCTTCAAGTATTGAAGATGCGCCCAAACCTAGATATCAGCAATTTGATAAAAATTCTTATCTATAGAAAATTGTATTTCATTTTACCTGCTGATTTAGCAAGCCTAACCACTGTGCATGTGTATGCTCTCTCTTTCAGGAGCATGTTGCTTTGCAGGAACTAGGAAGATAATCAAAAGGTCAGGCTTTTGGACAGACAGGTCTTTACCAGTCCTACCCCCTGGCAGTTAAAGGCTGTCTGCCTTAATTCTCCAAGTCCTCATAGCAGGTGATATTTTATGGAATGATTTATTTATAGGATAGCTAGCAGGTAAATGGAAGACACTATTGTCAAAAGGCAACACTTAAACAGAACATTGTCACACAGCATGCCGCAAAACACAATCAACTACCAAGAACAACCACACTGACTTCCAAAGAAGTATCTCTCTAGGATAACTCCAGTTGGAAGGGATCTCAGGCCAAAAGCATTTGGTCCCATGTTCAAACCAGTGCCAGCTAGGGTGCCAGGCCATTTTATTCACAGTTTTTTTTCAGTCTGGTCTTGGGAATCTCCAAGGATGACAAATGCACATCCTCTCTGGGCAACCTGCGACTCCCATGAGAGCTGTCTGGAACGTCCCCTGCTCCAGCTCATTCCCTCATCGCCAATCCTCCTGCCACACACTCCCACTCCCACAAAGAGCCAGGCTCCAACCATCCTGCTAACCTCCTAACAGGTACCCAAGAGTTACGTTCCCTGCAGCCTTCCTTGCACCAGGCTAACGTCACTACAGCACTGAAGTTTTGCTTTATCCCTTTCTGAAAGGCTCTCGAGCTTGTCTTCAAAAAAACATCAGTGAAAGTAGGCCAGAGTGAGGCTAGAAAAGCTTGGGGTGACAGAGCAGAACTCTGCTGAATCGAGCCACACGGGCACAAGGCATTTTGTTCTGGTGTTTCAGCCTACATTAGGCTCTTCTCTTGCGGACAAGGGTTTCAGGCCATCTCTGCATCAGAGACCAGGGCAGCCGTCCAAGGGACTCCGAGCTGGCCCCTGGGGCCCTACGTAGGCATTACAGCCTAAGCAGAGGGTGTAAGAGGGAATCCTGCCTCAGCTTTCAACAACCAGCATCCAACAAAATTGCCATCCGAGACAAGAAAGGGTCAAGCTGGCCAGGTGAAGCACTAGCCTGGGAAGTTGGCATTTTGTTCTGCTAGCCACCCAGCTGGGTTATATCAACCACAACAGAAAGCTAGACTAGGACAGGAAAAAAGTTAATGAGAAGATCACCCAAAAAGCCGAGAACATCCAGTGCAGGCTGTAAGAGCCTGGGGAGAGGAGCAAGCGTGACCCTCCTGTTTCATGGTTTCCAGGACTGTATCAGGTCCTGCTACATAACACCTGCTACCAAGCTGGCTGTTTCTGAAGGAGCTGCCAACAACGGACCAAGAGACAGCCCCAAACTTCACGGTCGGGCCTGGCTGCGGGTGCTGGCCTCGCGCAAGAGCCCAGGAGAAGAGAGTCTCCCAGCGCACGCAGTTCAGGAGCACACAGGACTCATCAGGCAGGTCCACAGCCAAGGGGCCTCACGCCAGAGGGGAAAAAACACCCTCATGTAACAGGCAAGTGACACCGAGCAACACTCAGCCCTGGCCTTGGTGGCATTTGGAGCTTACAGATTCCAACTGCATTTTTATGGTTTGCTAAAGCGGTGAAAAACCATGTCTGCAAGTGGAGGTGGGAGGGAAGGGAGAGCTCGCTGCTGCTTTCAAGTTGCACACATCCTTCTCCCCACCGAATAACCCAGGTGATACCACGTCTGAACTTCTTCATGAAACAGCTTCTAATAGAGCCTGCCAAGAGCCTCCACAGGGAGCAACCTCTCACCCCACTGCAGATCATGGGAAATTAAGTGAACCACTTGAAAAAGGAAGGAATTCTTAAATGGCCTCTTCCTGAATCAGCTTGAATCTATTTGAACTTATCTTCAAAAAGATCCCAAGATCTCACATAATGGAGAAAAAAAATATATATATGTACTTTATACAGTTTCTCATGGTTCTTTCATAGCCACTGAGACAAAGGAAAAGAAAAGATGCTCCAAAGCAAATTGAAGATATAAAGCCTTAGATGAAGTTGCTAATTCTCACCCAACTTCTTCCCACACATTGTGATATCATGACCTTGATTTATCTCTATCAATGATAACTTCAATGTAGCAAAGATTTTTTTGATGATCATTTTACTCAGTGCTACCACAATAGATGTGGGGTGGGTTTCATACTTTAAAAGAGATAAATGGTCAAATTTTTTTCCCTCCCCTATTTCATATTATTCAAGTCTGCTCTGTAGACTCTGATACTTTCAAAAAGGTTTTATTTCTAAGTTTTCACTGATGCACACAGGACGTTCAAAATCATTTTTCTCAATAGCACCACCTAGATATTGACTACACAGATTGAAGCAAGTCCCTTATATTCTGTACCAATTCTTGCTGTACCACAACCCAAATGGCATCTAACCCTACCTATCTGCTCCTCAGAACTACCCTTTTTGCTGTCCTCATTAAAAAAGTACCTACCACAAAAAAGAAAAACAAAACCTTAACAAGCAATAGAAATATCATAAGAATTCACAACTCAAATAAGCAGTAGTTAAATACATAACAACATCAACAACTTACTAGTGCAGGACAAGATCTAGGAAAGACATTTTTACACCCCATCCCACCACTCTTCAGGGAAGCACTGCTGAATTATATTTAGCTGTACTGTTACACTCCAAGAAAAAAGGAAACCCAAACCCCCTAGATTGCAGCTTAAATGCACCCCTGGAGCCCACGGGTAGAGGCCCCAGGTGAAATTGGTCAAGGCCATTAGCTCCTATTAGTGCCCTCAGGGCCCTGGTAGAGCCTAATAATCATCAGGTGATGCTAAAACGCTCTGCTTCGAAGCACAGGGGAGCTGATCCCCAGCACAGACTAATCCTTAAACAGAAACACCTGCAATAAGACACTGTGTATGTGACTTGCTATGGGCCTCGGTCCAGGAAGCAGAAACAGAGCCTTAAATAAGGCTTGGGAAAGCGTACAGTAACTTCCTTAATCATCTGAAGTCCTTTTCTAATTTATTTTAAAATACTAATATTGCATAGGTATTAAAAATAATTAAGAATTGACCATCATATAAGCGCATAGGCTCTAGTCTGGAAAAAAAATCTTGGAAGAATTAACGACTTCTCTGTTATGGGATGTGCAAAGGCCACCTACCACTCCAGCAGTGCCCAGCATTCAACGTCTGCGGGGTCTCCAGGGAGCGCACGAGTGCAGGGCACTACTGGTGCCTTCTGCTTGTTGCTAGGAAGCCTGGGGTGGCACCCAAGTCTCCCAGGCAGCACCAGGCTGACACCCTGTGAGAATGTCCAGTAACCCCCAGGCCATGGAAGTGTTTAGCAACCTCGGGCAGATCCAGCAGGCAAGGCCTATCTGGGGCCACGTGGCCAGAGAGCGCTGCTCTCTTCTCACAGCTGTGTCCCCGTCAGAAACTTGTTAGAGGGGACCTGCAAGGAGGGAAGCTAATCTGCCCTCACGCAAGGCTGCCGGTCTCTGCTCCCTCGGCCGAGGTCACCTGTGTGCTTGGGCAGAGGCAGTGCCCAGCTGCAGCTTGAGCGCCTGATCCAGCTGACGGAGGTCTAGAAACTCAAGGCAATAGCAAATTACTTCTTTACTACTCAGACAAAATTTCCAGCAGGAAATAGAAGACATACGAGGAACTTCTGGATGTACGACAGCTGTAAGATTACAAAAGTTCAGCTGCACACCACCACAGATACATTTCCACACCTTACTGATCATCTACATACCTTCTGTCTCTCCCAAGATAGCAGTCCCTTTGGTGGTCCCAATAAAAAGAAGGAGAATAATGGACAAAAAGAAACATTTCTCCAAGACTGTGCAGAAAACCTGCAGAGGTTATCTGAACAAGGGTGAAAAAGAGTGTTGGAGTGAAGAGCATATGTATCCTTGCTGTGTTTAGTGTCTGTTCCATTTAAAGAATTTTATTTCTAATCTGCTGTAAGTGTCAATCTTCACTTTCCTGAACTGTGTGTAGACATTGAACCAAATTCTGAATTCTGGTTATGGGTCAGTACGCAAGGTCCCCAAATTACCTGAAATATGATTTGGGTCCAATTTGCCACTGAAATATACCTAAAATTTTAGGTACAAGTACCCCTTAAATGTTTGTATAGGTCAAACAGCTGCCTACCTTCAGTGCTGAAAAAATTGGTCTTTAATAATAAAAGAGAAAAAATCTACAGCACTTTGGTAAAGTCCTGGGTTCCCCACGGTTTCTAAATATTACAGAATGAAGAATCCTGACAGTTACTTCCCAGTCAATGAAAAGCTTTTAATACTGCTTTGAACTGAAAAGCGGAATCCAAAGCCTTTGAGGCATGAAGAAAAGGCAGGAAAAGCCTGGGAACACATAAACCTTCTCCCCGTGGTGCACGTGCCGGGCTCCCCGGCCCAAGGAGCCCATGAAGGTCCCCGCCGCAGTGCTGGCCCTAGGCCCGCCGCGGCTCCCACCAGGTCACCCCCAAAAGCCTCCGGGTGCTTTCCCGCTCCCAGCCAGGCACAGGAACGAGGCCACCACAGCTCGGCCCCTCCTGCCTCCGGACGGCCCGCAGGAGTGCAGGACAGCAGCCGGAGCGGGGACGGCGCCGCACCGTATCCGAGTCCCCGCAGCCTCTCTCCACCTTTGGTTCTTGTTCATTTGCCTCATTTTTTGAGAGGAAAGTTGGGTTTTGTGCATCAAGTACAGCAGTACTTGCAAACTTTCTAGGTTATCTGCAAACTGCCCCTGCTTGGAACATCTAAATCTGCTTCAACACAGTTAACTTCTGCAAAGCTAATTAGGTCCAAAGTGCAAAAAATGCATTTCAAAAAACACTTCCAAAATACTGCATTTTTGAGGGTATCCTGGGAAGAGACACAAACCAAAGCAGAGCTAAGTGGCAGAAACAGAGATCACAGATCTGTTTTACAAAGTCACAGAGAGAGACAAGAGAGGGAAAGGCTGGTGCATCTAGGGAGGGAAGAAGGGGTGAGTGGAAACAGCTGGACTTGTTCAGCTGTGTCAACATTCGGCTGCTTCACAGATTGACTAGCAAAGTGTCATCTGAAACCAATTACATTCCCAAAACCCCATGGACCCAGTTCATAACATTGATTAATCCACATTGTGAAAACGTCCCCAAGCAAAACTGGAACAGCTGTCAGCCCTCGGAGCTCAGAAATAGCATTCATTTTTTTTTAGAGCAAAAAATAATAAAGCAAATTCTTTAATAGCAGCTTTGTAGTTTTCGGATGATCATATACCTGTTTCTAGCAATTAAGCAGAAAGCAGACGTGCAGCAGCGGGCGGGAGCGAGGCGCAGGCCTGCGGACCGTCCCCACGCTCAGCAGTTTTTGCCCGTGTTCCCGGGCTCCCTTTGGGCACTGAGGAGACGCCCGTTGCAGGAAGCAGCCGGTGACAGTGAACGAACACCCAGAGGTGGCCCTGAGTCCCCGTCCGCGCACAGCGCTGTCCCCAGCAGCCGGGGCACGCAGCCCGGGGCTCTCACAAGGGACTTGAGGGCTGTGAACGCACGGCTCCGCGGGGCGGATCACGCAGAGCTGCCCGTTGGCGAGGAGCCCCCTGCACCTCCGCGGCCCCAGGACCTGCGCGTGTCGGGCAGTCCCGCACCCGCCTCCCAAGAGCCGGACCTGAGGCAGCGCCTGGAGCTCCGCACTGCGCAGGGACGCGCAGGAATGTCCTCACAGGAGGAACAGCGGTGTGCACAAATGGAATAAGAAAATGAAGAGAGAACAGCGGGATTTCTGGTCTGCAGTTTTGTTTTTTTATTCTATGAGCTAATTCTGAAATAAAGTTTAAAGGAACAGTGAAATGCTTTGTCCTTATGTAACTCACTCACCATGTGTCTTTTTAAAGAGATTATGGATTCAACTACAGATGCACAAGGAATCTTTAGCACTGCCAGAGTGCCTGTGCTACAACTTAGAGGAATAAAGTCAACGTCACTTGCCTTAATAGACTCCTTATTCTCTATTCTGTACGGGCACGTAGACGTACCAGCAGTAAATCATACTATATTTAATGAACATTCAGAAAACAGGAAAAAATGCTACTTCACACATATGCAGCTCTGAAGATATTTACAAATTCTTCTTGTTTCCCATAAATTTCAGAAATAAAAAATAGTCCCTGGATCCAATATACTCTATTCCCTAAAAGTAAAGAAAAGCCAACAGTGAAGCCCTGCTTCAGATGAATGCTCTACACGGCTGTAGCCACTTGCCCAACGCCCACTCCCAGAAGACCAAAAGGATACAGAGTTTATCAAAAGGCTGTCGAGGTGGTGCAAGGCTGCGCGTGACAACATCAAGCTGCATCTTCTGCCCTCAGGAAACTATTAATAAAGATAACTGATTCATAACATCTGTCTTCAAGAATATGGAGTTAAAAGTTGAAATCTCTTCTACCTTGTTAAAATCCAACCTGAGAACGTGAAATTATTTCTCAAGTAACTTACAATACTAATGGTTGGATTCACATGAGCTGCCAACAGTAGCTAACAGACTGAGGGAATGATATGTAAGGCATTCTTAAGATCACAATGACAAAAAATGTACAAAGATCTGCAAAATTAGGGCAAAGTACAAAGGAAGTTATTCAAACTGTATCACTATCAGACATCCATAAATTCATAGAATTTGAAGTCCAAAAAGACCAGTGGGATCATCTTTTCTTGCATATTGTAAGCCTTGCATACCCCAGGTCATTACATCTCCCATCATTAACCCCTGCACTGAGCTCAGTGCTGTTTGATCAAAACATTTCCCACAGAAATGCACCCAGCTCAATCCCAAGGCTTCAAGAGACAGCGAATCAGCTGCAGCTTCTACTACCTCATTCCAGTGTTTAATCACATTCAGTACTGAGCATTTCTGCCTAATCTCCTATTTGAACCCATCTGCTCCAGCATTCAGCCCCTAGCTCCCATTTTGCTGTTCTTCATCAGATCAGAGAGTTCTTTAGTACTTGGTATTTTCTCTTTGTGAAGTTACTGTCACCCTCTAGCCTTCCCCTCTTCTTGTGAATGAATTTAACAGCTAACACTCAAAGCAATTGAAGGCTATTTCTCCAACCTCAAATATTTAGACTTTCTGAAACTTCCCCAACACTTCAAGGTCCTTCTAAGCCATGGACCCCAGAACGGCAGCAATTCTTCCTGCAGTGGTCTTGCCAACAGCACGGACCTCCGTCCTGCTCACACGGACAAGCACCGCTGCCTCCTGCACCACAAGCCTGTGGCCAGCTGCTACCTGCAGGGATCTTCCCTGCTCCCCAGAGCACTCTCTTCTCCCACTCCAACTTCGTTATTTTTTTTTCCACTGAACGACATGCACTTTGCTTAAAGAGGCAAAGCAGTTCAGAGCTCTTGGGGCAATGTGTGATCGCCGCATCCCTATCTGGCATTCTGCCAGTCTTTGTGTCACTTTGAAATGAAGCGTCAGGGATTCAGATACACTTTTTCAAAATAATTGATAGAAATGTTGAAGTGTTGGGACTGGTCTTTATCCTTGTGAAATCCCTGCACCAACATTCCTGCTAATTCTCCACCAGTGACTGTGTGAGATACAGCAGCTAGTCGGGACCATATTTCATGCACAGATTGTTGCGACTAAAGCAGAAGTCACAGGAAGTAGCAAGAAGGAACTTCAAAATAAGCAAAGTGCATCAAAACCCCCACGCTGCGACTGTGTGAAGAACCCCCTTATAAACAGAAACTGCAGCTGAATTTAAAGATCAAAAGTACTCAATCCCAGGAATCGCACCTGTAATCTAGAGGTATGGACACCTTGATGTAACAGTGACTGAGACTATCAGGAATTCCTACTGTGTGTCGCCAGCAGTGCTTTTTATATCTTCAGTTATCTGAAAATATATGGATCAGCACCACAGATTGGTAATCGTGAAGGGTCAAGTGTTGAAGGGGAGGTATGAAATGGGTGACTAAAATAAGCAAAGAACAACAACAGAAGGAATATCTTCTCAAAGACAGTAATGACCATATATAGTATACTATATATGCATATATATGTGCATGTATATCTATAGTTGATATGCATTTGATGCCTGAGGACCTTTCAACAACTCTGTCACCAACTGGGATTTCCCAAAAGGAGATTTGGCAAGGCATGAGTTATTTATTTGACCTCCTAAAAGCAAGACTACTCTACTTGTCCTTATAGGAACCATAACACCAAAGAGCATTTTTGTAGAATTTGCTATGGAACGAGGGGAATAAGGCTAGCAATAGGGACAGTAATAGGGACTCTGGTGTTTTCTCTCAGTTGGTGTTTACAACCATATGTGCTTCTTGTACAGATCATCCACCCAGAACCGGGGAACCTAATGGCTCCCTGAGCTGTATCCCTCAGATACAGCAGAAGTCATTATATAGAAATGTATTCAAAATAGAGATAAATAAATATTTGTTGGACCGCTGGCCTTGCTGAGCTCCAGGAAATTTGAGAAGCAACAGCTTCAGCAAAGGAGCCGCTTTCTGCTGCTGGATTTCCACTACACTTAACCGGGTCCTGTTTTGTGCTTCCTCATACTCTATGAAGGGAGACAGTGGATTGGAACTGAGCAAGGGCAGCACTTATTAGCAGAGCTTCCTCTCATCACATTTATGCTTAATTACTGCTAAAATTGGCACTGAAGTTTCCTAAACTCACAAATGGTTTGCAAGCAGCAAAGATCTATGGTTTTTTTAATGATTCTCCACAGTGCGCCCGTTTGTCTGCGCAGGTGCAAACGCGCCGAGCGCACCCAGGCAGTCTGGGCAGAGAGGGCTCTCGTTTAACCCCCTGTTCGTTTATCAGCCAACATTCCCGCACGTGCTCAGGCCCCAGCTTTAGGGGCTGCTGCTGGACAACAATCTCAGAGCAAGAGGCAAGAACCTGGCAGTGCCAGGACCCGCTCCCAAAGCGGGGCACGACATGGCCCCGTGCCCAGGGCAGGAGCTGCAGCACCCCGGGGAGACCAAATATCTGTCAGGCGCGTCTACCTTTTAACCCTGCAAGAAAAGAGCTGCATCGTTCGTTTAGCTGCGTTTTCAAAGTGCCATGTTACAGATTGTCACTGTTTATTAAGGCTTTCATACTCAGACTTCAAATTTCTCTAGGCTAAAAATAAAGTTCAGGATTAACCTAGGGGGAAAAAAACCACCAGTTTGAAGGTGCTTGGCTGGACTTGCATGTTGTTAAAATGCATCCTCATATGCACTGAAAGCTTTGTGCCAGAGCATGAACCTCTCTGAGAGGAAAGGCCTTCCCAGAGATTAGCAAAAGTACCCTGATACCTTCTAGAACGTATAGAAGCTGCATAGCTGAAAGTTGCTCCTCTATATTCTCATGACAAAAGGTTAACACGCAGCCCCTCTAAGTTTCAGCTCTTTTACAAAAATACATTTATGCTATGCTTCCAACTATTATACTTGCAAAAATAGTACCTTCCACAGAATTCATACATTTTATTTTTAATCCTTGAAGCTTGTTAGTAAGTTCCTGCAGAAGAGATGATTGTCTTGTTATTGTCAACACACCCACCCACCCAGCCAGCCTTCAAAACATCAAGAATCACTTTACTCCCACTATCCCCTTGATGTAAATTATTCTCCTATTAATAATTCTCTTTTATTGTTATAATCATCCTTCCCTATCTTGCATGAACTGCTCTCATCCTAACATGACTGAGCTTAATTTTACCTCTTGGAAAAAAAAAAAAAAGGTATGAAATATAAACGTTTGGGGCAAAATCCTTGTCCTGCTTTAGTCATGGGAAAAGCTCTGGCTGCTTTTGGTGAAGGCAGAATTTCACCCTCTTACCTCTTCCCTGTGATCCAAATATCATCCCTGGGACATCGCTGTAGATGACACGGGGAGAACAGGCCACTGCTGCCATCAGCCCACGCAGCCTGCTGCAACGCGGGCCCTGCGCCTGCCAGCCCAGGCACAGGAAGTCTCACCTCTGTCTGCGTCGCTGCAGCCCCCGAATCCTCCTCGCTCCACCAAGGGATTGTGGGCAGCGCAGGTCGCGTTCCCGGCCACACTCTGGTGAGTCAGGGAACGAGAAGCAAATGCCCTGCATGCCTTGCTGGCACACCAGCCCGAGACGCTCACCAATATTTGTTCACTAATCCCACGCATTATGTCACCAAGGCAAAGCAAATTTACTCTGTTTTGAATTATTCTTTTCATCCTCGTGTAACTGGCCAGCTTTTTGCTGTTAAGCTGCCATTTCGCCAAAGGAGCGGTGGAGGTATCCCGGGAGGCGGGCTGTGCATACGACCTGCTGGAAGCATCATGTTCCCTGCATGAAGGATGGACTTGCCGGCAGCAAATCTAAGCTGCTTCTAAAGCCAGGCCCAGGGAGCAGAACTGTGTGGGCTCCGCACTAGGACACCGCATGTGCTGCTCTGCACTGAGTGCTTTGGTTTGCTCCATCAGTGATCTTCCAGGCTCAGGAAGTACTGGAAAAGCAACCCATCTTTGTCAAGCTCACACCAGCCAGCCAGCTTGTGGCAGTGTGGGGGTTAGACAGATTGCTTATGATGGGAGTTTGAAGCCCTTCAAATCATTGGGAGCCCCAAAGGTGGAGATAAAAATTTATGGGCTTGACACAGCACAAACTGTTATGGCTGGTGTGAAACTGAAGTCAGAGCAGACAGCTCTAAAGGTCCCTTCCGGCCCTGCAATCCAAAAGCTATTAATTTAGCAAGAGATGCAAATGCTTTTGCTTCCAAATACAGCCTTTCTTTTTGCACTATTTATTTGTTTTCTGCCATTAGTTTTAACAATCTGTTTATGAGATTGTTTTTTTTTCCTTCCTGGCTGGTTGAATTCTCCCCAGGCCTCCCCAAACCCACAGCAGTGATTCCCAGAGATCGCTCCGACACGATAATAATGGTGGGACTGAAGCTCCCCAGCTGCTAAATTCAGCCAGTGACTCTCTGGGGCTTTGCAGTTTGGGCTTTTTCCCCCTTTTATTCAATATTATTAAAACCACTTTTTTTCTTACACTGAGAGTTCATTCAAATTTTAAAGCAGAAGAGGATTTCAAAAGGCAGAGATAGCAAATGAATTGTTCCATTCCCTTCTTTTGCACAGTCCTACATGCTTTTAATAGAGAGGATTTTTTTCATCAGACATATATATAGTGGTGTATAATGAGTGCTGGAATCACATCTCTCTTGTGCCCAACAGGCACTGGATTACAGAATGTGCCCCGTAGCAGCTGGTGAGTCAGGCAAAGAGATTTTTAATGTCAGCACTATAATACATAACGCTGACTTTCCTACTAACAATGACAGAAATTTATAATTTGGTCTCTGATTAAATTTCAGCTTTTACTGTACCTGATTTCTATGGGGTGGCAGCAATACCTACCACATATATTCGTAAACTTGCCGTGCGCGCGGAACCCAGGCGCGCTGGGTGTGAGGCACCAGGCAGTACCGCGCATTCGGGACGAACTCTTCCCGTGCCGTTTGGAAACGCGTCGCAGGCGGAAGGCAGAGAGCCAAGGGGCAGAGCACGGCAAGCACAGCTCATGGCAAGCAGCTACTTGGAGCTCAAACTGACTGACAAGGGGTTCCTTCAATCCATGCCCAGTACGTTAGAAAAATGACTGTATTTATTTCTTTTTAATTTATATGCAAACCACTTTATGTAGTATTTTCCTTTTTCCAAACAATAGTACGTGAGTCCAATGTGAAGGGATACTTTCAGAAAGGAGCCAGCACTGCAGTGAAGACAGTCCTTGACACTTAGTCGTGCGGCTGTAGACACATGAGCAATTCAAGACAACCCCTATATGCAGATTTGTTTCTAAAGCTAGAGTGAGTAACACAGGCAAGGCCTTGCTCTATGTTTATATCCTGAATCCTGTGTTGGTCACTACTCTCTTTCCACTTAATACCCATTTATTTTAAAACATGCTTAGAAACAAAGCCAGGAAAGTACCTCTGCCTGAGAACAGTCTGCTGTGGACCTCAGGAGAGAAAACATAGCAGTTCTCCCAAGCAGGCTGTATGCCCAGCCCCGGTGAGCAGAACAAGCTGAAATCCCTTGCAAGCACTTCTGGAAAGCAGCCAGCAGGTCCGTGGCACCTCCCCAGCGCAGTTAACTCAGGGGGAAGCAGGTGAAGAAGAAAGCTAAGCACTAGCTGGTTATACACTTGCATAACTAATGCTGAAATAAATATACATAATTATACAATGATCACAATAATAGCTTACTATCAACTTTCTAATTGAGAAAAAAGGGATATTTATCGTAAATATGGCCAAATACTAACAAAACTATGATGCACAAATAACTTATACCAAAAGAGGGCAAATATGCAGCAGAAACTGGTAGGTGACAGGTCCTAACTACATTTCAAGATGTGTCACAACCATGTTTCCTGCAAAACCTGAGGACACACCTATACTTCAGAGAATAAACACAAATTAAAAAAAAAAAAAAAAAAAAAAACTTTGGAACTGCTATCTGAAATGTATACTGTTTATGTGCAAATTAATGCTACTAGAGATCCAGCACTAAAAAGACTCAACAGAAAAACCGAGCCATAAAGACTGCTCTCTGCTTGCACAGAAGATGTAAAAAGCTGACAGATTTTTTCAAGAGATCTCTTCTGCTCTGAGAATTCGTTTCACAATTCTATATTCAGGAACCACTCCATCGATTCTGTTTGCATGGGCCTGGTTACCATCATCCTCGAGACTTTCAGGCTGTGTGTATGCAGCAGCTCTGAAATGAATAATTTATTAAGCCCCTGTATTTGCATCTGGAGACTTGACTCGGGGCTCCACGGTGCTGGCAGCGGCTGAGCCCACGGCACGAGCGCCGCGTTCGCTTGGCTCCCCCACAAAAGGGCTCCCAAGGGCAAGTGTGGCCAGGGAAGGCCCTGAGGCCCCAGCTTTGCAAATCCCCACAGAGCAGTAACCCTACGCATGCACTGAGCTCGCTAAGCTCCACTAAGCTCTGCTAAAAAGGGCTCTGGGCTCCCCACACCTCGGGCCCCACGGCAGCGCCAGCAGCAGCGGCGCAAACAGGCAGCGCAAGGCGGAGAGCAGCAGGAGACGGTCACAGAGGAATGAAGCAAGAGGGAATTTAAGATCAATAAAAAGACAGTCTAGCTGGGCCACAAGGTCCCTCGCTCTCCGTTCCCGCAGCGCTTCGTGCTCTATTAATACTTGCAGCTCTGTCCCCTTTGATCCCCTCGCTCCTAATTGCGACGCAGCCGCCAGAACTGGGCCAGAGTTCAGAGTGGCAACCAGGATTAGTGTATTTATTAATGCGGTAATAACTGTATCAAGCCCTGTTCGCCTGACACGCAGGTTGCTGGGTGCTGCAAACACATTCCCCTTACTCTGCCATTGCAGAAAGGAGACGGGAAGAAGCAGGGAGGAGAAGAGGACACGCTAGGGAGGGGAGAGATGCGTTCTCTGGAGAGCTCAGACCAACAGAAATGCACGGGCTCAACTGTGGAAAAAAGATGCAGCTTAATAAATCATCATCTGAAGTTACCATGGCAATGGTAAATGTCTAGTCCCCACACTGCCTAACTGCACACATGGGTTCGTGCACAGGAGGAGCCGCCTGGGTTTCGCCCCAGGACCAGCTCGCCCTGGAGCTTCTCCTTCCCGCGCTCCCCTCGTCCCAGGAGCCCCCAGCCCTCACGCTGCCTCCACGAGCGGTTTGGGGCTGCGTGTGGAAGTGGAGAGCACTCGGTGACTGCGCGAGGACGTGGGACCCGCACGAGAAAAGAGTGTAGTTGTAAGTAAATATAGATACAATCTGAAAGATCTTTTTATGTACCCAAGGCTCCTAGGAGGGAGGGTCTGGACGAGCAAAATGTAGGAGTGTGACAAGGAGAGGATGGTGCGTGGGTCTCGCTCGCAGTGAGGTCAGCTCCCACAGACGTCCTCAAGCAAGTTTCTTACGTTCCTGTGTCTCGGTTCCCCCATCTGTACAACAGTGTTAACACGTACTTTACTTACCAAGGCTTATTATCATGCAGAAAGGGAATTATGATCTGAAATTGCAAGTTCAGAGCCTATGCAAAAAGAAAGAACACTTTTGTTTCAAAAATTCCCTGTCTCAAAGAGCCGGAAAGAATAGACTGGCTGGCAAAGCCTGTGCTAAAAAGCACTGTCAGTGCTTATAAAACAAAGATAAAACATTTCCACATCTCATAAAGAAGCAAATTGTCTAGTCATACTTAAAGCACTATAAGAAAGATGAGTAAAAAGACAATCAAGAAATAAACTCCAGCGACAGCAGCACGCAGAGCAGCTCCTTGTTAGGGAAGTGCTGCTTAGAGGGAAGAGAGAAAGGGAGTCCGATTCCACCTGCCAGCACAGGAGCACTCAGTGCCCTGTTCTTCAAATCTTCCAAAATGCTCGCTGTGCCACCTCCTGAAACACTCACCCCGTGGTCCTGCTACTGGGTTATTTAAGTCCATCAGGTTAAAGATCTTTCCTGCTTCCAGGGGCCAAGGTCCCTTAAAAGACGAGTCTCCATGGGCCAGCTCTTGTTGCTAACTATAAAAACCACCATGCTACTACTTCGAAGTATTTTCTACTTTTTTTTTTTCTTTTCCCAAATAATTGTTCGAGGTAGGCAGAACTCAGGGAAAGCAGCCAGCAGTCCCGGACTGCAAACTGCTGTCCTGCAGCCTGGCCCCTGCCCACGCTGCTGGAGGCCCACCCAGAGCCCGGCCGCTGAACGGCCACCCATGGCTCACCCTTTCCATCCGAGACCTCCTGGGATCCAGTACAGGCCTTGGAGCCTGCCAGCCTGGTAGTGCAACACTGACTGTGTGAGCTGACGGGTTCCACTGCTGCCATTGCAGGTAACTACAAAGAAACTACTTTTTTTTTTAATCACAAATGACACAGCAAACTTCTCTGAAACGAGTACTGTCTGTACAGACCATGAAATCTTACTGCCCCAAGGCAAGCAAGAGCCTATGAAACACAACGTGGGAACACTGAGCGCCTGTTCCTCTTACATCGGCCTGCAGGCCGCAGCACAGAGCGGTACCCGCAGTGCCAGCGTGGCACTTGATACTGTGATTGCCTCTGAATCAAGAAGATGCAAAAAGCACAGTCCTTGATTTAAAACAGGCACCGTTCAAGAGGTGCCAACAGGTCGTTTCACCCCATGCACACTCAGGCAGTGCCATCAACTCCCATTTACACCTCAGCCTTTGCAGCAGCCTTCACGGGGCTCCACGCACATCTCTCTGACAGCCTCACTCCTCTGTGTTCTCCCTTGCAGGGCCTTCGAGAAATAGGCTGTCCAAAAAAAGGAAAAATACTCTTATTTTAACCAAATTAAAAGTTCATTTAAAAGTATGTCCTTTCTAAAATGAGCTCTCATTGCCTAACTGGCTATAGGTGAACTTCAGTTATAAACAACAGTAAGATCTCTGAAGAAGTCATAGGAGCTGTCCCCACTGTAGCTCTGTCGTGGCCACCAAGAAGATTTTTGCAAGATATTGGATTTTCACAAGCTCTTAATTTCTCCTGCGAGTCGCAGACGCCACTCTGAGGAGGGGCAGAGAGGAAGGCAGCTGCTTCCCACAGACATTTTGCAAAGCAAAAATTTATTTTAAAGTGCAGCAGTCAAATGATTCCAGAGTGTTTTACATGTTTGACTCCTTTGGTAGAATATTTCTAACATGTTTTTCTCTACTTTCTGCATATAATTTATATTCCTGAGACGCAGCAATGATGTCAAAACCCAAAAGAACAGAAGATTTACAGTTCTGAGAGATTCCCTGGTGTCAACAGCTGGACATCAAATGCTGTAGGATAAGGCTACAAGGTTTCATGGTGCATTTGTTTCTCCAGCTGCATAACTACAGCACTCCTGCTTGATGGCACTACTGAACAGAGCCTCTGCATTCTAAAGCTGCAAATCTGAGTTCCAGATGGAAATATAAATTCATAATACGTTCAGGGCAAACATCCAGCTTACCATCAAACCAGGGTTACATCACAGTGGATGCAATTTGAAACTTCAGTGAAAGACAGCGAGAGCAATCAAAGTGATCCTTTGAGAAAAGGATGATTTACTAGCAAATATAAGACCAATATTTCATATCATCTGCACAAAGACATCCGCAGCTTGACATTAAATGTGTAGAGGACTTCAGCTGGGACAGTTTTCTTGGAAGCAACCAATGCTCCCTTCCCAAACTCTTTGCTTTCTTTCTAAAAGACACTGTATCAAATTGCCAAACTCTGGAATACACTGATCAAAGCACATCTTACTGCATTAAGGATAAAAGAAAGAAAGCCTTCCTTACCTGAGGAAACATGCCAACAGAGACACACAACATCACACACACGGTCATTTTCTACATTTTGTACTATTTTTGCCCTTCCAGTGTATCATTTTATCGAAACACAGTAAGAATTCGATAGTTTCTTTTCTCCCTGCCCACGGGGCACAGGGCTCTCGGGAGGCTGCTAGGCACTTTCTGTACAAGGCCAGGCAGAGCAGACAGCATCAGAGCAGGGCTGGGAAATGCACTGAAAATAATTCTGCCACCTCTCAACGACCACCCCGACAGGGTCTTGTAATGTAGCCGGCGCAGAGGCTGCACAGGAACACTAACAAGTGGCCAAGCTGCACACTCTGTGCCAGGGGAGAGCTCCCAGGCCCCTGCCAGCCCGGGACCCCCTGCACGAGCACCTTCCATTTCCACCCGCGCTGGGAGCCCCCCGTGCAGCTTGGTGCTCTGGCGCGTGCTGCTCCAGCACCCTCCCCGCTGCACCCCACAGCCACCCGGATGTGCGGGATCCTGCACAGGGAAAGAATCACTGTCTGGCTCTGGGCAGAATGTGCAGAAGAGGTTAACAGAGAAAAAAATGTATTAATAAAACATGAAGTTATTTAAAATAGTTCAAGTCCTAGCAGAACTCTTTCAGTCATGCCAGACTTGATGATGAAGTTTGTGTGATTAATTCCATTCTCTTCCTTTTCATCTCAGAAAACTGTCAGCTCTGTTGTACCAACAACATACTGTTTCAGTGGCATCGCAAATAGCTCTTGGATAGCAAACAGAAAATATTAAGTGAGCTTTGCCAATTACCTACCACATGTTTTGCTCACAAGCTGACTTATTCCCTTAAATTCTGTTGTTGGAAAATCTAACCTTTTAAAAACAATAGGTACCACTTAAAAGCAATTGTTATTTTAATTGTGAAGTGGGATCGTAAATCCATTGTTTAAGAAGCACTTGTATGTTCTGCTGAATTCTTCTGAATGTGCCTGCTTGAATTCCCTCCCAGGCAACTTCTGCTATAATGAAATTTTTCATTTGCAAATTAGATTTGCTTGTAGCTAGAAACAAAAAGCCATCATCAGAGAGACAGTAAAAGGGGCATATCCTATCTAGTAGGAACAATTAGCTGCACTGTCTGCAGTTGCAAACGCCGCTGTCTCTGCTCTCTCGCCCAGCTCTGTGATCTCGAGCGGGCCCAGAACCACGGGCACAACAGGGAGCCGCGGGTGTTCGTTACACTGCACATTTCACTGCACGGAGCTGTGCCATTTACAGGCTCTGGAAAGCTGGACTGTAGCATGTAGCATCCATTTGCTAATGTTGTTACTGCACATGTGTGCATATATTATGCATACATATTCATGTTATAATAGATAAAGGAAAGCTTAATTATTAATGTGAACTCCCACTCAGCAAGGCACTTAAGCACTGGCTCCTGGAAGGCTACTGCAAGTGGCGTGAAGCACGTCATGAGTCTGGCAGGGGGCTTGGCTGCTCTGTAAATGCCTCACTGACATAGAGAACTCCAGGTAAAACTCACGGCAGAGCCAACCAGCCCATCTGAGAAGCACTTGCAGAAGCAGGAGAGAACAGCTATTCCCACTTCACTTTCCAAAATCCCTGATACTGATAGAAAACTGAGCAATGGAAACATTAAGCAGCTCATCTCAAGTCACCTGAGAAGCATGATGAAGAGTTACACATTGCAAAGGGATCTCCCACGTCCCAGCCCGGCAGCTTTGCGCACACGTCAACCCCTGCTTGCCCAACACCGCATCCAGTTTGAACCTGAAACCATGGTTCCCCTGACACGGCATCTTGTTTAAATTCACAGGGCTTTCTTGAGACCGAAATAATCCTGGCAGTGTTCAATCAAGTTGTTACTTCAGTAAGCAAGCTCCATGCGGGAGAGGGAGGTACCGTATTTTTAGGCTCCTGCGAGCAGCACTCTTCGCTCTCACCCGTGCAGCAGGTTATGTTTATCTCGGCAGCCTGTGGGATTTTTCCCCCTTAGAGCACCAAGGACATTCTCACAAAGCTCACGTTAATGCATCCTGTGCTCTTCAGAGGGGGTCGCGACTCGCTTGGGCCAACAAGCGAGAAGGAAGAGCCACCAGATGCCAATGACCTGGGAAGGCTCGCAGATTGGAGCATGTAAAGGGAGCTGGCTGGAAAGGCACCTGGCATGAGGCTCAACGGGAGCTGGCAGCTCTGGACAGAACCCTGCACAAGGAGAGAGTTCTCTTGCAAAGGACAGCGATTTCATCAGGGTACGTAAATCTGGAAATACCAATCTGGGAGCTATAGGTTGGGTTAAAATGTTGATGCACTGCAGTGTTTCACAAAAATTACAGAGCAAATGCAAATCCCTTTTGCTCTCTTCCCTTCTCGCTTCTTTTCCGACAGAACCAACTCTGCTCTGGACTGAAGAGGGATCACAAATGGGCAGCTCACAGGAACAGTATTTTTTAGGCTGCATCAAGCCACTGACCTACAAGCTCCGGACACTGCCTTGAGCCATGCACGGAGCCGCAGGAGCCAGGGACGGCAGCCCTACAGCGGCGGGCACCGCGACAGGCCCCGTCCCGAGGCCGTGGGGAGCCCAGGATGATCTTGGGGGCTGCCAAGCCCCCATCGGTGCTCAGCCTGCGCTCAGCAGCACAAACCATGAACCCGCCCACGAGATCAGCTTTCCGCAGGGCCAGGACATCCAATCTCCAGGGGCTCCTGCCACTGCTGAGCACCTTGCACTGCACTTGCTCAAGGTACATTACTTATGTATGTATTAGAGCATCGTCACACGTTCTATGGTTACTGGAGACGTTATATAACACATTATACCTACTTAAAAGAAAGGGGCGGTGATAGTGGTTCAAATCTGGAATAAAGGAAGAGCATCCCATAAGATGTGAATTTCGACATAAGGATGCTGCCCCTTGGCAAACACGGCCTGAGTGTGCCCACCACGTACCAGCCAGTCGAAAATCAGAAAGGTTTTTGTCAACAGCTGTCCAAACATTACACTTCTCATATCTTAAGATGCATGGATTAAATTCCAAAACAAAAAAAAAGGTTGACTTAAACTAATAGGACAAGACATGAACACCTACCAGGTGCCTATGTGTGCATTCAACCCTCCTTATGAAACAGCAACTTTCTTGCTACGTTAGATGAACTCTGGCACAAGAGCGAGACAAATCTGTAAGATCCAGAGAGCCTCAGTTCCTGGCAAAGGGTTTTTAATGAGTCCCACTCTCGTCCCAAGGCCCCTGGGAAGGCGAGCGCTGTGGCGACAGCCTGAAGCTCCTGCCTGCTGCCAGCTTACAGGCAACAAAGTCACCTCTCCCTTGGGACAGGCTTTCTAGCGGCATGGCAAGAGCTTGGGGCCTGTGCGCTCACCCTGCAGCCAGGAGGCAGCCTGCGCTGAACCTCGCTCTCAGCGAGGCTGAAGCAGGGAATCTGCCAAATGGCACAAAAGCTGCGACGCAGGTGCCTCTCCCCTCACAGAGGCTGGAACTGTCCTCAGAAGAGAAAATCAAAGTGCTGCCTCAAGCTGTGCACCTCCACTCCCACTGATGGGCCACACTGAGGCATTTAGAGAGCCCTGGCCCCGGCTCTCAACTCGCCCCTCTTCCCTCGGTGTCCTTTACCCTTCAGTTGCGCATCTGTCAGTCCCGGCTGACAAACACTGACGCCTCCATGCAAGTCATGACCACCGCTTCCTATTTCTTCCTGCCTTATCACACGGCTAATACTTCTCTGTACGTGCACGTGCACACGTGGTGTTCTCCTAGAAACTACTTAGCATTAAAAGGATAAAAAGAGAAGCAGCTGTAGGGAGAAAAAAGCTGTCGCAGACACAAGGGGTGAGCAGAGAGGATGGCCCAACGCACTGCCGCAGGCCGCGGGGAACAGCGCCTGCAGCAGGGCCCGTAACTCGCTCCCTGACACGGCAGAGCCGGGAGGGCCGCTGAGCCGGCAGGGGCAGGAGGAGGGAGCGCACGAGGCGCGATCCCTTCCTCCTCTCACCTGCAGCCCCGCAGGCTCCAGCAGCTGCATCACCGGGGAGTTGCGCTGGCACATGGACGATAAACAGCAACTCTGTCCACGTTTGACAGGACAAGAAAGATGCAGGTCTAAATAAATGCCAAAAGCCACGACACGGTTTGGTTGAAGCTTCTCAGAGGTGTGAGTGGAAGGGCTGCGCCTGTAGGAAGCAAAGCTCTGAAGCAGCTATGGGGAGACTCTGACTACTGATAATTAAAACTGGTAACCCACTTTAGACCCACAACCGAACTAAGTGCTCCACATTACTCCCCTCAATCTCCAGGCAGCACTTAAATCATCTTTTTGGTTTTTGTTCCTTACTTCAAGCTGACTTCTCCTCTGTATTTCTTTTTAAATCTTCCATAGCAATTAGTTTCTCTAACAATTTCTCATTGCAGGCATGAAACATCTTACATTTCTCCCTGGAGGGCCATCCCTCCTGCCTCCGTAACTGATTTCTCCAAATCCAGGGGTTCCGTAATTAATCTGCGAGTTGCTTTCTGTAAGGGGTGCGTGACATTCAGAGTTACAGTAGCAGTGCCTTTGGTTATGTTTTGTTTTTGTTTTAATCTTTAATACTGAACTTTACTTCAGTCTAAAAAGAAGTATGTGAAGTGGCTGCTAATGTCCTTTATTTTCCTATAACTTGCAGAGACTTGTTGACACTCTGAATAGCCTGCATGGGTTTCCTGAAAGTCCCCTTAGCTGCCTGTGCAGAAGTGCAGGGCGAACGGGCACAGGACCCGGCCCCTTCCACATCCGAGGAAGGGAAATTCCCACACTTTCTGTCTTTGCTACTTACCTCTCATTACAAAGCCCACACTCCTTTCTCACAGTCACCAAAGCAAAAAATAGCCTCTTGCACCCCTAATCAGATGCAAGATTATTTTCAGACCCTGTAGACCACTTCCTCAGGGAACTAGGAAAATTAATAAGCTCACATTTGTAGCTTTTTTTTCCTAATAAAAAGTCCTAAAGCCTGCAGGTTGCATCAGTTTGCATTGCCTATAAATTTTATTAAGAATATGAAACTTTTATTTTAATATTCACCTCAACATCTTTCTAACGAAGGAGCCCCAATCCCTCTCCAAAAGTTTTCCCTAACCCAAGCTGCAGAAGCGAAGGGGATACCCAAAGGTTGAAGCATTTTTTTTTTCTATTTTTGCTTTGCATTTGCCTGTCCTAAGAATTGTCCAATCACTCCTCCAGTTTCAAAAGGTGGCACTGGGAAAGATGGTCTGTGCTCATGTGGGCCAAACTCTTGTAAAAGCCCCCAAAAAGGTCATGGCTACAGTAAATGACAGGTATATACGGCTTTTCGTCCATTGAATTCAACTGTATTTTACCGTCTCAATTAAATGAAAGACATAAAGACCCCTCTTTAGCTAATGAAAACAAGGCCAACGCTCACATTGCGAGGGGATGCACAGTGATGAGATCTGCACACAAAACCCACGCGCTCTCAGTGAAATAAGCCAAAACATTAAATGACCTTTAAAACCAGAACAGACTGTACTGAATTATTTCTCCATAAACGAGTATAGATTTAAAAAATCCATTTTACAAGAGAGTACTTGCTCAGCTTAAAAAAAAAAAAAAAAAAGAAAAGAAAAAAAAAAAAAGGCACGTCCCTTTTATGATGTGCCAAGTTCCCAGTGCTGCAAAACACTTAAGCGTGTTTTGAGTATTTTGCTCAATTTAATAGGACTCAGGTATATGCAATGCCAAAGCACTTCACCTAATCCCTTGCCAAATGAGGGCTGCTGATCTGATTTTGACTCACACATTCAGCATCTTAACATTTCGAGATGGTGACGTACGAAACCAGAAACAACAAACACCACGGATATGATTTTCAGAACACACAAGCTTTAATACAGCAAAAAATGGATAGCCTGGTGTTCACCCTCACTTGCTGAAATAGGCTAACTCCATATTCTGATAAAAATATTAATAACGAAAAACTGACACGTCCAAACTCCACTGGCGATATTATTTCAATTTTTATTCCTCCTCATCTGTCCTCTTAAAATTTAAACTTTGGATATTCGACAAAGGACATCATGGAAATTATTTCCCTAGCTATGATCTGTAATTTATGCAAGCTATCATAATGTGAATAATGAAATGATGCTTTGCGTAGTTTTATTCCTATGGGTTATAAACGGAAGAACATTGGCACTGTCCTGTCATTGCAAATGGTCCTGGATTTCTGACGTCTCACTTCAAGTGATGCTAATGAGGGGAAGAATACTCGGGCAAAACCCGCTGCTGGCACCGCACGCGAGAGCGGAGCCTCACAGGGCCCCGAAGGGGGAAGGGAAGCAGGCAGATCTCTGAGGCATAAAGTCAGTGTTTCAAAAGACTTCTACAAGCTATAAGTAGCACTGGGTGAAGAGACAAATAAAAAAGACTACCTAAATGCTCTCAGAAGATTTGAGCAGGATACAAACGGTAATTCAGACTCCTCCATCCTTAGCGTGCATGTGCCCACCCCTGTGCGCTACAGCTGAATTGATTAGGAATAAATAAACAAAAAAAGCAAGTCTCACTCCGTCTGAGACCTTTAGGGAGATCTGATGGTTTCTTTGTGTAATAAAAGGTATTACAATGATTTTGGCTTGGAATGCAATGGACTTTCCCTAAAGAAAGTGGCAACCTGCGGTAGTGGCACCACCACTCTAGGAAGCGGTGCACTGACTCCAAGTGACTAACGGGATTCCCAGCAGCCTTCCAGGACAGCTCCCTCAGCTCACAGGCAGAGACACAGAGCTGCCACCAGCTTGTTAGACAGATGACAAATGAAGAGAAGGCCTCAGTGCACACATAGCTGCTGCGCCTTGGAAAGCTTTGACTTTGCATGTCCAAGTCTCGGGAATTCTGCAGTTTCCTCCCTGGTGCCTTGGCAGGGCCCTGCGGTTCCCAAAGGGAACGGCCCCCGCTCAGCCTGCTGCCCCCAGACACTAGTCACTCACTAGGCACGAACTACCTCCTGCCCAAAACGACACGTAGCTTTCTCTGAAAGTCCAGTCCAACCAGTTAGACTCAAAAACACGACAGAAGAAAGGAGAGAGACAAAGCAAGGACAACATAGGGGTTGGGGGTCTGCAGGAGCTTTCTCCTCCTCCAGGACCCCAGTAGGCCCCCGCAGCTGCTCAACCTCAGAGGTTACCTGCCGGGGCTGCCTTGAACGCTTTACAAAGATTTCTTGAGTGGGTTTGGGCACTGTCCATCCAAGAGGGAAATTGTCTGTGCTCTGAGGGGAAACCCAGCAGAGCTCTAAGCTAAGTCGTTATTCTAACCTGCCCTTGGCTAGGCCACCCAAGGAACTGCACAATCAAGGGCCAACTGAACACAAGGCCACTCGTAGTTACTAAGAGCCTCTACCAAAAACAGGTTGTCCATAAAGAAGGCTTGTCCATTACAATTACAATTATGGCACTCTGTTAGATTTAGGCAAATTCTCTTTATTTTCAGAGATGCATTTCACAACCCATAGTAAAGCTATTATACATTTTCTACAGCATATATGCATTAAATGTAACAGAGGAATTCAAATTTCTGTGATGCATTGAAAAATAATGCATTTTCTAAACATTTAGTGGTTATCTCTTTCTTACTTGCAGGCTAAAGGACTCCAGGGAAAACTGTAATTAGGGCTCTATTTTAAGTTAAAAATGCTTAAGATGATACAGTAAAGCAAGGTAGTTAAGATTCCTTTTTATTAGTTTTTGGTTCTGGGTTATTAAAAATGTTGCTTTGTATTCTAAAAAAATAAGTCCTGCTGTACTGGTGCTTCTTCAGAAGTATGTACATACATGTGTTAAGAATGTTATCTAAACATAACAAAAAGATCCTATTTTTGTAGTCTTAAAGAATTATTTCAAGAAGTCCAGGGAGTGTCTTGCACTGATGAAAACCAAAAAAAAAAAAAAAAAAGAAAAGGAGAAAAAAAAAGGAATCTTTGCCTCTTTGTAAATCCTCTCACTTGAACTGTCTCTGCCTTCAGAATTCCCCCTGTGTGCACGCTGAGCACTCTGCTTAAGCTTTGTGCCTTTCCAACCAGAGCGATGTGTACAAAGTTCTCCTCAAATCCAGTGAAACAGCCCTCAATGAACAGGAATCAAATTGTGCATCTTCCTTCAGATTTTCCTTATGCCCCATGATGGAGCCAGTGATGTGGAAGGCGACTTCTCAAGTTCTGGCCATGAAATATAGAGGACCCCAGGACTCCAAGGATGCATTTCAAGGATGCAATCTTTGCATCCTAGCACTAGCCCTACCCTTGAAACCATAGTAACTCATCACCCAATGCGATGTCAAAGTATTTCAGCTTCAAAGACTAATGCAAGATTCAGAACACCACTACAAAAAAAATAAAAAAGATTATGATAACATTGGGTAGTAAACCGGCTCCTTAGAACAGAATGTTGGGTATCTATCACTTCTTACAGAAAGCCTAAACTCATTAAAATCAAAAAACAACCCCCAAAACCTTAAGGTAAAGATCCCAAACTATACTCTTTCTTTAAGGGAAAATCCTGCATGGAAACTCTTAGTGAAATTAAGAATTTTCTTGGTACACTATTTTTACTATGCCATAAATGGGATAAATTAGCAAAGTAATCTTCGTTAACAAGAAAGGCTGAAAGATTTGGGAAATAGAATTTCACCCTGCAAAGGAATTCAGATGACACTCTACGAATAAAGCTCAAAAAAGAATTGGAAAAAAAATGTCTTTTAAGGTAAATAAATTAATTATGGTGGTAGTAGCTGGGCAAGCTCCAGGAAGAGTGAGCGAGGGGTTAGAACGAAGCGTAGATTTTCTTTTCCCTCAGCTATCCCTGGCTGGTCTCTCCCACTCAGCTGTCAAGCAGTTTGCAAAGAAAGAAAACAAGTATAGCACATAATTTTGTTCTCAGGCTTCTGCTTTCCTCAGAGATTCCAGATCACAGTAACTGTTGACTGAGCCTTCATTTACCTAGGGAAATCCCTAATCATATTGACTGAGCCCATAAAACCAGGCTCTGGATGGTGATAACTCAGAACAGCTTCCTCTTTCCTTGCAGAAACTGCTTCAATTATTTGCTGCAGCTGGAGACTCTTCTTTCGCCAGGTTTCATACTGCTGGCAGTGCAGACGTTGGATAATAATGCCAATAAGTCTCCATCTGGAGGACAATTAAGTGCTTCCGATCGCTGTCTGCTGGCAGAGCTGCTGTATTCACCACAACCCTTCCCTCACATGCCTCACCTTGTATGTCTTTCTGTTCTGTAGCTGGTAAAATCAATATTCTGGGCTTTCTGGTCAGATACAAGGGCAGATGCATCCCTCCCTCCTCTCCCCACTCACCCAGCTCCATGTGTGCACTTAGTTGGGTTGTTCCTTAAGTCCAATAACAAGAAAAGTAATGAATATCACCTTCTGATTTAGATTACACTGTTATCTCTTCTAATAATAGTTACCTGGAATACAAACAGCTCCTGAAACCAGCAGGTTCTCCAACACCAGAACTGGACACCCGTCTGTACACAAAATACAAGAGATTGCAGGAGAGAGGTTCTCGCCCAGCTCACCCCCAGCTGTGTCCACGCACTGCCCTTTTCTCACCACCTTCACTGCATTTACAGACTGCCAGCACAGGGAGGCCCAAATCTGTGCCCGGGTGTCCACGGCCAGAGTGCCCCAAGGCCACTGCTCGCCCCGCAGCAGCGTCTCCACTGTCCGTGTGCACCACGAGCAACCAGGCCCTGCCACGCGCTCCCGCAAACAGCGGCAGAACCGCCGCTCCGCACGGAGCCCTCGCCCTGCTTCCCACCAGCCTCTACGCTCTCCCTGCTGGTGGAAGGCGCTGCCTTTTCTCCGCCATCTGCAGCTACCCAAGAGACATAGAAAAGGGAGGAGGTTTCTAGAAGGCTGCTGCTTGTGGGATTAAGATACAGGTTCTGGGAGGGCAGACAGGAAGAAAGAGTGGGTGCCAGGAGATAAAGGAAGGAAGGAAGGAAGGAGATGAAAGAGTGACTGGCAACCACTTCCACCGCCGTTTGCAGTGCTCTGCAGCTCCTTGGTTCTTCCCAGCACTGCTCTAACACCGCAGCCTCTCCCCCTTCCCTGACGTGCATCTCGCTCTCACCTCCCAACACGATGCAGGGCCTCAGGCTCTGCCAGCCGGACGCCACTTCCACACCGGAGCGCGCGTTGCACCGAGCGACAGCGTCCTGCCCTCGTGGCTACGCAGCGCAGGTACCGCGATGGGCTGCCTCTTAGTAACCTCTCCATGATTTGTTGTCTCCAATTGCTTCAGCTGCTTCTTTTTACAACCCAGCAGAAGGTTATTCCATATATTTAGCACTCGAGCAGATGCAGAGGCCCTCAAGTTTTCTCCCGTTAAACATAGCTCCTTCCTTGCAAACCCGTCAGAACATGACCACATCACGTCTGTTCTGAAGGTCAGCTGAAAAGCAACAACTGGTCTTTTTCTTATGAATCGCTTCTTTTGTATGCACTTTGATCAAAATGATTCCTGAATTATTTTTCTACACATAGGAAAAACCTCTTTCCTTTTCTCTAAATATTCTTCTTCTTAAAAAAACAATATATATATATTCTTCCTACTTAAACCAAGATGGGACATAAAACTACAGAATTTGGCTTATTGCTGGCAGGCTCAGAAAGATGTCTTTTTAACAGATACATATCACCCTCACTCCTAGCTGAAACAATCTGCCCCTGTTGGTGACAGACCTATTTGCTCGAATTCAGGCAATTATTCTCACCAAGGCTTCGTTATCTTCTACCTGGCTACTCATCTCTTGAGCCATGCTGAGGGCTTCTTGAATTTGGAGAACAGCTCTGTACTTTATGTTTCATTTTACTTAATAAGGCAGACAACCAGAAACCTGCATGAAAGCTAACTGATACGTCTCTGTTCTTAGGGCTGAGGATTTCTGAGAAAATCTTTCCACCATTTATAAATGAGAGAAAAGGCAGGAACTTCTCTCACCAACATTTTTCCTATTTTCCTTTTAAAATCCTATCCCCTAGACATGAGCTGCATGCTTCTCCACTCATTTTAATAATCAGGCAAGTGTTTGAGGAATACTTGAATTTAAGTTTCAGGTCAGTGCAAGAATAAAAAATAATAATAAAAAAACACACTTGAAACCTTCTGCCAGAGGAAAGAACTCTTCTTAATGGAAAAATGAGGCATTTCAAAATTGCTTGTATTCCCATGACACCTACCACCCAAATTTCAGTGCTTTTTATGGGCTAAGGTACTCATATCTTTAAGCGTTATGATAAGTTTAAGAAAACCAAGGCACATCCACATTTGAAGACAGCACTAAAAAAAGAATTCAAATGGTATGAAATACCAAAATCAGATACAGAGGTGCCCTTGGCTTCGGGAAGTTTAGAGTTCGTTTCTTTGGAATATACTGAGTGGAAATACCAATTTGATATTGCAGGATCACATTTTTTAGTAGTTAAATTCACTGACAAAAAGATTGAGATTTTCAAGTCCTAACAATAAACTGAAACATCTTTTAAATACTCGTGTACCTGGAAAATCACATACAAGAGCCAAGGCTTTGGCAGTAACATGGAGAGCAGTCTCAGGCTCAGCACGAGCGTGAACACTGCCTTCTATCTCAGTTCATCAGGATTCGCTTTCTGATAATCAAATGGAAAAGTGTTTACTTGTAAACCTACAACGTCCCAGCAGAGTTGGGAACTGGCATAGACTGTGTGGTCTTGTATGTCACAAAGACAGCAGATGCTCTGCAGACTCCAAAGTAGGTGGGAAATGAGAATTCCTTTTACCTGGGATGTTACAAAAGCACTTGATCTAAAACCAATCCTTTAATGAAGAACATTTTGTTTTGGAACAAACTATCATGACAATTCAGCCTAATCTGCAAGAAATTTGTATGTTCTCTTATTCATGTTCAAACTAGAGATATTTAGGAAGGGAACTAATGAACATCCCACGTTGAATGACACCAGAGGCCCAGTATTTTCCCATCTCAAATGGGAAAACAGTCCTGGACAGCAGGCCTAGGCAACACTTTTTACACTTGGAGTCTTAGGAAATTTTACCTATTTTTAAAAATATTTTAAATACTCCTTTTTACATTAAAAAAAACAACAACTTTCTTATCTCACCTGCTTATCTTTTTAACCATATTTAGTATGATTGTGCCATCCCACCAGGCTCTCACCAGGCGCACACACACACGAGAAGAATCGTGGAGAACAGAGTCCAGATCCAGGCCAATCAATAATGCTGCAGTTTCTAAAAGGGATTTGAGATTCAGATAGCTAATGAGAATACCTCCTACTAACACAAAAGAAATAAATGTGGAAGGGATATAAATCCATGTTTCATGACATAAGTGAATCAGCTGAGAAGGCAAAAATACCACATTGTACCAAATTATTCCCTGATTGACCACTGCTGGTTCTCTCAACACTTTCCTTCCCAAGAGATGATACAGGACATTGTTAGATAAATGAGACACTAAATGGGGCAGAAATCTGAATCAGTTACGTAATTTTCATCTGCATGGACAGAGTCTAAGTTCATATAATTTGGGGGCTATCCCTTTGTAATACAGCAAGTGTTCTAAATGTATGAATAAAACATAGCCAGTTTGAAGCACTGGCATCACTGCTTGTGTTTCATGTTGAATCACCACAGCCTCCTGTAAAGAAATAGCGAGTATTTTTATTCCAATGCACCTTTAGTTCAACTCATTGCTTTTTCCGAGGCCCGGTCTTGCAGCAGGAGCACAGAGGGTGAAGTCACACTGACCTGCCCTTTAACAGGGCAGTACCTTTTACACTCCTCTGCATTCAGCCAAGCTAAAGAGATGAATAGCTACTGTAATTTCTCTCATCTTTAATTTTGAAAGCCAGAGTTTATCTTGGTTCCACTTCACATTTTTCCTCACTATCCCTTCTTCTCTCTTCCTGTCTTTCATCTTTTCTTGGTTTCTATTTTTGCCAATTACTTTTCCTTTCCATCTCCAAATCTTTCTTTTTTAACATCTCCTGCTCACACACTCATTTTCACCTTACTTAGAATCTCTTTCTTGATATCATCAAGGGCTTTTTTTTTTCTACCAGTAAGTATCTGAAGAGTCCTTTTTTTCCAGCTTGTTTATATAAAAGGACATTGTGAAAATTACTCTCCCTGCACGGTTACCCCTAGCCTGCTCCAGAAGGCAATGTTAAACATAGCTGTTGCTAAGACAGTCTCAGTTTGAGCTTTTTACCAAGGCAGTGGTTGACTTCCCCGTGAAAGGCAGGCAGGGGGACAGCTGCCTTCGCTCTGCTGGCCTGTCCCTCGGATCCCTCAAACACCTCTCTGCCAGGTACCCCGAGTGATTCTTCTCCGCCGCATACACGCGAGCAACATTTACCCCCTGCTCAACTGCTCCCATCCATTTCCTGTGTTCTTGGATGAATTAGGCAGCAAGGAAAAGACATTTGTGTCTGGCATTGCTATGCTGATACCATGTACTAATAAAAGTCAAAATCAGGTCACTGCTGAGATTCATTAAATATACACTAGCACATAAGGCACCTGTTTAAGGAAAAAAAAAAGAGTGTCAGGAAGGTGGCATTTGAACAGCAATAAATCTTGACCTCCAAGTTCCCATTACAAGCACCATGATCCTCCAGCCTCAAAGCTAGGCTCAGCGCGGCCCGCAGTACCGTTCCGTGTAGAAAGCCAGCTCTAATGCTCATCACTGAGTAGATTTAATATCACTATTACCAGGCAATTTGCTTCAGAAGATGACAAGGAAAGAATATTAAATCTTCATCGTTCAAATAATCAAACAAGTGAAAGTTTGAGTGTATGTGTCTGATGAGACAGAGGAATGCTAAGGATTACAAGGGATGAGATTTGTCTGATACAAAGAAAAATGTTATAAATAAAGACATTCTACATTATGCATTGTGCTATCTATAATAACCAAGAACATTATCAGTGTTATCTATAAAATTTAAAAACCATTGTAGTAGTTCAAAAAAATCCTTAAAGTGAGTACAGTCAAGCTTCTACATGTGAAGAAAACTGAAATATAACTAATTCCATATACATTTTTCCCTTTAGTTCAGGGGTTAAAATTGTAGAGCAGCAACATTCCTGCAGGGCCCTGACCAGCTGACAGCCACTGCAGTAAGTTCCCTGCTGGCTCGTCCATGCTTGTGGGGTGCTACTGGGAGCTCTTCAGGATCGCAACAGGACGGCCAGCCCAGGGCCCGGGCCCAGTGACTTCTCTACAACAGCACCGCAGGGCTGCGGCTCGGGCGGACGGGTCCCCAAGCCCTGCAGCCTCCAGCCTGTGCCGCGGGCATGAGCCCACGCTTGTTGTCAACACAGAGAGCTGGGCAGAGCTCGTGGAAGGGCTGCGGTGCCCCGCACCTCAGCAAAAGCAAATTAAGTTGGGAAATTCTCCAGAGGCATTCACCAGATCTGAGGACAGGGCTGTATACGTGCACACGTATATGTGTACGTGTAAACATTCTGGCACAACACTTCATCCCACAATCAATAAGAAAAACAATTGCTATTGAAGTGGCACACTGCACTAAAAGGAATGGAAAAACATAGGCATATACCAAAATCTGCACCAAAGTAAACGATTACCGCTTTCGTCATTTCCCCTGCATCTTTAGCTGAGATTACACCTGACACGCAAAACCTATTTTGCCTCCTTCCAATGGCAACACCGCTGGGCAGGGAATGGCTCTCGGGAGGGAGGCCAACCCTTCGTGTACCCCCCGCGCCCGCGAAAAGGGAGCCCGGGCAGAAGCGCGCCGGGCAGGGCCGCTCCCGCGCAGCCGGCGCCTCCCGGCCGGAGGCGGCTCCCAGCAGAGGGCAAAGCGCGGCCGGCGGCGGCGCCGGGGATGGTGCTGAAGGGAACAGCTCCCGCGCGGCCGGGCGGCGGGCGGCGGCGGCGGAGCCCGCGGCGAGGCCACGACTGACCGCGCAGGGGGAACGTCCTCGCACGGCGGCGACCGGACAGGCCAGTAACGAGCCACAAAAAGGAAAGCAGAAGGAAGGAGAGAGGAAAATACTTGTGTATAACAAACACCACATCCAATATTAACAATCCTAAAGCAGATGAGCACATGGTAAGTGCTGTGAATTATTTAGGATCCAGTGCCCTCATTAATGATTTGATACTGTCAGAATATTTCTTATTCCAGTTCTTTTTCCCTGCGCTCCGCTCCCAAAAGTGGTTTGATATTTATATAGGCAATATATAAATATAAATAAATATAACTTGCTTTACAACAACCTATTGCCTCGAGGGCTTAGATCCTGCTGTCACTGCAGCCCTCGCAATTCTCAGCCTTGCTAATTTCCGGACAACAAGATACATTTGTGGTACCTTATCGAGGCTGCAATCCACTGGGCAACATGAAGGGAAATGGCAATATCCAATTAAAGAGTATCAAAGATAATAGAGTTAGATTTGCAGAAATTTTTCAAAGATCCCTTATCTTTGAACAAAACTTATTAGAGCTCTATCAGGCGTTTGAACAGTTTTAATGAAGCTGGAGCTCAGCTAAATATGGAGTTATTTTACTCCATGATTAACTTTGAAGAATTTTATTTTTGAAGCCTTAACATCCTGTAATTAAAAAGAATCCTTAACACATTGCAGTAATTCAGTATTCAGTAATTTATGTTACAAGTTTTACTTCCAAAAATGGTCTTGATATAGAGCCAAACGCTGTTAACCAATGGGGGCACTTCCATTTACTGCTACTTGCTTCTTTAATATTTTAAATCTCTCAGAGAAACCATATTCTCAGCTTCCTCTTGCCTGCCAGGGCGATGCATGAGGAAGCCGTCCCTCCTCTGGCAGGCAGCTCCCGCGCCTGCCGTGTTTGCGCTGCGTTAACATTTACCTACAGCCGCGAGGGGCAGTTCAAATGCCGAGGCGGAAGCCCCTTTCAACCAGGGTATTTCCACAGCAAGATGAAGCACTTGAACCTATTGATACTGGAAGTTAAATTCTAACATTTTCTTAATTCTGAGCTCACTTAATTTGGGCTCTGGTAAACACACTAAAGGCAACAACTAGGGAGGTATTGCTAGTTTAAATGTGAGCCTTAACAAGTTTACAGGATATTATAGGACAATAAAGTCACTGCTGGTTTGCCAATACCTTCCAGGAGCAGAACTACCACAGCGACACGGATCACACCGCTGTTTGATACAAAATGATGGGTTTCCAATAGTGAGCACACCAAGTAGCTTGGCCAGATTTCCCAAACCTTGTTTAAATTACAAGGTCTGGAGGCATTTAGCACCTCAGGCCTGAAATGACCTCCTAACAGGACACCCAACTTTGCAATATCTGAGCCTTAATATGATAGTAGCAGGTATGTGAATGGGAAGATTACCTACGAGAGGGAAAAGAATAGTAAGTGGATCAGCAAGAGCACACAAGAATTCCCATCACCGCCACAGATCACTTGCAAACCTTTCTGAAGGTTGCACACACGCTGCACTTCCATGCTCTCAGGATTAATGTGAGTAACTCTTGGATCTCTGAATTGGGATGAGGATATTTTGTATGGAAGCTGTAAAAACACAGCACTGGAAGTGGAGAGTCTCTTGGCAAGCAGCTGTTCAAGGAGAGTAAGGATTTTTCACTGAAAGGCCCAAAATGAAGGTTTTGAGAAGTCCCAGCAGCAAAATGCCCAGAGACGCCTACCAATCTGAAACGAGTTCTTCATAAAAACGGTCATTTTCCTATTCTGGGAATTGAACTTGTGCATAAAAGCACTGCCATCAAATGAAGAGTTAATTCCAGAAAACATCTGTATTTTATTTTGCTTTGCAAAAAGCCTCCTTACAGTACCATTCCTTGGCTTGGATACATATGCAGAAATCATCTAGGTTGCTTCTAAAACATCCCTGTAGCAGCTTAGCGGAAGACAACTTGTGGCTCTGCACTGGGCGCGTGCCCTTCCTTTCCACGGGAAGCGAGAAGGAAAGGCCACACCAGGTGTCAGGGCTGGCCCGCTCGGGCGTCCACACGTCCCAGCCCACCCGTCACCCCCGGAGCGTGGGGACTCCCTGCGGGCTGCGCAGGGTCCTCCGGGAGGTGTCCCCAGCGCCGGCAGGACGCGCGGGGCTCCGGGCGAAGGGAAGCACCGCTGCTCTGGCTGCCTGGCGGCTCCGTGGCAGAATAGGATGAAACAAGAGGAAAAGCGACCACAAAGAAACACCCCCTAAGTCAGAGAGAACAAAAACATTTTGGAGGGATGTTTGCTATGTCCTCTTCCCTCTCACACTCCCTTCCCTTGTGCTCCCCAGTATTATGATTACTTTCAGCTGTCCTAACCTGTGGGGAGATATTTTGGGTAAAATAAGACAAGTCTGCATGAAATACAGGCTTCTGATGTAGACAAGAAATCTTTTTTTTCCCCCCAGAATATTTGGCTTGACACTTCAAAGGCTTATTTCTCACATTCACAGCGATTCTTCTATAAATACATCCATCTATATGCACACAGACACTGCAACAAATCCGTGGCCACATAGGACTTCACAGTCATTACATCCACACCAACCACCACAGCCCTGCAGACCTCACCGACCGCGGGGAAGAATCCGCAGACCCTCCACAAGCGCCACAGCTTCTCCAGCTGGGCTAGAAAAAATATTAGCTGCAGTCTTCTGCGAGTACCACTGGGGCTGTTTTTTGGATAGGGCAGTTATTTTCAAAAACAAACATGCATTTTTACAGTTTTCTACTATTTCCTTGATAGCCTTGTGGATCCTAAGGTTTGCCGGGGCTACAGCTTAGTGGTATCTGGTACCAGCACCCGCCCAAACTATACTATTAAATCTCCCCAAATGAATAATAGATGAAAGGAGGTGCTGCTGCAAAGAGCGACAAGCAACTCATCAAGAAAAGCTGTTTTTCACAGTGAGAAACCTCCTGCTCAAAAACACCAACCCCTAGCTACCTTCATACAGAGCATATTCTATTTACAGTACACCTATCGGGTTTTAATCACATCAGAGGAGTGTAAATTCTAGGAGTGAATCCTTTCATCTTGAAAGCTAGGAGATGTATCAAAAACTTATAAATACAATATCAAAATATTTTAGTTACATTCTGAGCTTCACCACGAAGACATATTTATAGCAGCAAGGAGGGGGTGTTGTGCAGACTTTCCGAAGGAACTTTTCCAGGAGTGCCATCCCGACAGCCCCATCGGAGGAAGCGCGTTCTTCCTTCTGCGAAAACACCCTGGGAGCTCTCCTTTTAAAACACACCACAGAAGAATATAGCTTATATTCTAGTTTTAGAAAAGCACACACACACATACGGGGATGGGTACTTTACTAAATGCAATGAGATGTTTTTGTCTTTTTTTTTTTTTTTTTTTTTTGCTATAGCTGAAAAACCTTTTAAGATACTGGAAATCCAAACTAACCAGAGGTATTTGGAACCTGCAAACCTGAGTGCAACTGACAGTTACCTGCACACTCTGGGTAAAGATATTCATATTAAATAAAACAGGTATTTCATAAGAAATGTAGTTCATGACTGAATATATGTTTTTACACTATATACTTTAACCACATCTCCATTCTCTATTTCAGATACTACTCTGACCCTACTATCACATCATGCAAGTACATGCACAAACGCTGAACTCGAGTACTTGGCAAACCCCGGAGCATTTCTCCTTCCCTTTCCTTTGGAATGCTCTTCTCCATCTCACAGAGAAGGTCCTCAAGTCCCTAGGGAAGCACAAAACTATATTTCTACCTTTCAGCCTACAGTTGATTCCTACTCCCTGCACAGGTTTAGCGGTCTGCTACCAAAGGGAGCATTGCAGGCTAAAGATCCTTAATATTTAGGCTTATTTATGTTTAGGCTAAAGATTTCCAAGACTCTCCGAGTGCTGGAGTGTGACCACAGGTAAGATCTGAAAAAAGCAGTAGAAACAAAAGAATATTTTACTGTGTCTTTTAGTCCAAACATGCATAAAACTTGCAGTGCCAGCTCTGGCTGTGGTCCCTCGCTGGTGACAAGCTCTCCTGAAGGGGGAGAGGCAGACGCTGCAAGAGAGCGGTAACAGACGTCGCTGCACAAAATAAGCTCCTCCATCCCTTTCACTCTCTCGGTGTCTGCGAGGTTTACTACTTCTTCCCCGAGGCAACGACTGGGACTGCATTCTTCCGATCCCCCTTGAGCAAACCCAGCCACATTTGTCATCTCTCCTGGCATCTCTTAGCTCCTTGGTGATATCTGCTAGCTCTTCCATCTTCATCTTTCAGCTCAACCAGGCATATCTGCTAGCTCTGTTATGATTGATCTAATTTTGACAATTAATAAACATGACACACTTAATGTCCTACTACTGTAACACTGGGGAATTCCAGGGAAGAAACTGCATTTAAACAAGATTTTCATGAATGAAAATTTCATCAGAAACTGAAGCAATCTTACATGTACAACAACATAATTCATTGTCTCTAGCTAACCCATCGCATCTCCTCTACATTTCTAACCTCAGAGAGATGTGCACCTCAGAAATTCTCCCAGTGACAGCAAGTAACCACCTGAGACACGACTACGCTGTTCAGCTGCACTCAAATCTGGTGACAGTTTCCAGCTAAAATGGCTGGAACATGCAAAAGCAGATCTGCTTTCTTCACATTAAGCTGAGTAGCATGGTTGGTGATTGTATTACACTTAGGCAGTGCAATAGGTGTGTGATGACCCTGCCTCTGTAACACGCAGTCCTTCACAGAGGGGACAAGGCTGCAGAGCCTCCTTCCTCACTCGCCATCGGCACCCAGGAGAGAGAGAAGCCCCTGCCTCCAAGGAGCCTTGGAGCCTGTTAACAGCATGTGACCTGCAAAGCCACAGAAGTCAGTCAGCCACGTACGTCACTTCAGCAAACCAAACTCGAGTCTGGGGAAGAAATAAAAACAATGCAAATAAAGAGCTGAATTATCTGTGCTGGCATTCCAGTAGGGATGAAATTGCAGAGTCTCCTCAGGACAACTATGCTGTGGAGAGTTTGAGCTTTCCCGATGATCTGCAAAATCAGCATTGCAGGGAAATCCAGCATCCCCTTTGCAGGGTACCGGGGAGTGGTGCAACTTTTGCACTTCTCTGTGGAAGACACACCAAAGCTGACAGTAGCAAACACTGACAGAGTTTGTCAGAGGGGCAGAGAAATAGAGGGGACTGGAATGATTTCCCACTCTGCTGCATAGTGACATCCTCTGGGAAGGTCCCAGCTCCTCCTGTGCGCGAGAGACCCTGTATGTAGTTATTACAGAAGAACGCTATCTCCATGAAACTCAATTTACAAATCCATCCACAGCCTCCTCAGTGATTGCTGCACACCATTTCCTTAAGGAGGTGTAAATCTTCCTCCTGACTGCAAAATACGCAGTGGAGCAGTGAAGGAGGCCCCAGGCTCTTGCATTTGCTCCAGCTCAGCATGGCTGGAAAGGCAGGAGGTGAAAATGCAGCAGTGCAGGCTGCGCTGTTACTGCCACACCATTTATGCGCCTGCATTCCAAAGGGCTGAATTTCCCACGTACGCAGCAAGTGATAAGCGCTCGTCTCCCTGCTCCTTAACTTGAGCATTGGTAGAACTGTAGAGGCACATTCTCATTTTATCATAAGTCACCAGAAAAGAAACATATTGCTAAAAATGCTACAGATTAACAGATTTTCCTGGAGATTTTTTCCCCAGTGTCTAGATGAGAGAATAAATTGCTAGGGCTTCGCTGTCAGTTTATCTTGTCATCCAGACCCTTCAGTTGAGATTACTTCTGTTCTTCACTCCAGACCATCTGGTGTGGCTCTATAGAAAGGATGTATACACACTGGTGTTCATTACTGTACATCAGGAATAGCCTCTTCCAGCACAATATAACCAATTAATTGCTGTTTCTTTAAGTTCCAAAGAGAGAAGCAGAGCCTAACTCCACACACAGAGCGACAAAAAACACTTTCATCTATAATTTAGGAAAATGGATGCAGTTCAGCAACAGTTAAAGACTAATCTCTTATGCTTTTTGTGCATTTACATAATTGATTTGTTAGATAATGCACTCTGCTTCCTTATTTAATAAACATGTTAATGATTTCAGACAATTACTCAAAACTGCCTACAAGTGTCTGCCTAAGAAATGCAAAAAAATAATTAAAATGAAAATACACACCAAAAGGCACATCCTTCATATCACATTACACAAGATATTAAGTCAATATGTCACCCTGTCAACAGTCACTTGCTACCTGCTGTTATACATTTATTCAAACTCTCATGTATTAGCTGGGCTGAGGCACCGACTAGACACCATGAGGGCTAAAAGGAGTCTGTGACTCAAGCGAGTGTTTGCGGGGGTGTGTGTGCGCGTGCATGTGCTTGTGGGGAGGGAGCCCAGAGAGAGAAGGAGAGGAGGAGGGAAAGAGAAGGATACAGGCTAGAGAGCAGATTAGAGAAGACATCTCTGCCACGTAGTCTTCTCTGGGCTACAGGGGAAAAAATATGGAAAAACTAATCTTGTTCTATTTTTCCCTCCATGGCTTGAAGAAGGCCCAGCAGACACAGGCATCACTTCACATCTCGTAAGGCCGCACGCACTTTTGCCGCTCTGTCGTGCTCCGCGGCGGCGCGGGGAGCTCGCGGGGCCGGCCTGGGCCCGCAGCCCACCCGCCTGCTGCTCCCGCCGCGGTAGCTCCCGTCGCCTTCCCCCGGCACGGTGAGCTCTGCGAGGCCACGACGCCACAGCGAGAATCCATACGGGAACGTTTAGAGGCAGCCTCGGCTCCACTGAAGAGATTCAGAGAGGAGAGGGGAAAACACTGACTGGTGTAAGAGCTGGTATCACAATCACAGCATTAAGTCTAATCCTGCACTTAGAGGAAACGCCAGCACAAGCGGCTGCAGGTTTGATCTGCTACTTGACATCAAGTACGTCACACAGCCAAGGCCAGTCGCTTTCGGAAAGCTGGCTGCCCCAAGGCACCGCACAGGGGCAGCCCCAGAGCAGCTCCCTGGGCTGCTCGGTAAGGGCTGCTCGGGCGCTCTGTGCCCTCCCTCCACAGCTGGATGCCCAATTGCTGCCCTAACGGCTGGCGGCCAAGAGAGGCGAGACAGAGGAAAATTGTCAGTGTCTTTTATCTACAGTTTTTAATCATAAACGGTATTTTAAAAATAGCTGCTCACTTCTCTCTGTGTTGGCTTAGCAATTCGGAGTGAGAAAGGAAGGAATCAATATAAGAAATATTATGCTACACCACCGTTACCTTTATCCGAGCAAGGTTAATGGAAAAGCATCAGCAAGATGTTACAGCAACTCCCAAGTAAGAACGAGCATGCAGGTATGTCGTGCAATCAAACAGAAATAGCCCACGATGAAGAACAAATGACACAGCGAATGGTTTGACTTCGGCACAGCTGAGAACTTGACCACCGAACAGCGGCAATGGCAACTACATATTTGTACACTGTGCAGCTTTTAATATTACGCAGTGCTTCCCCTGTGAGTGCTGGGGCCCACAGCCTGGACACAGTACTGACCCCAGTATGGGTAGTTTGTAGGACAGGCTTCAAAGTGCTCTCCCTTGTTATTTCCTAATGACAAGCATCTTCAACAGCAAGCAACATCATTTTATACATTTTGCACTGAACAAAAACAGGCATACAGACTTTTTTATGGCTGACCACAGTATATAAATCCCTCACTTCCTACTCATCCATTTTAAATGTATGAGTTAATTACTATTTTTAAGGAAATACTCACTGCTTTCACTCAAGTTTCCAGTAGTTCAATGGATTTTAGGAGTGATACTAGAATGCTCTATTTGATACACAAAAACCTGGTGGGTTTTTCTATGCGCAGAAAAGATTTCAGACCACCCACTGATGGCACGTGGAATGGAAGTGAGAGAGATCTCAATAACCTCAGCGCCTACAAATTTTGCAGACCAGGGCTGTGCACCTCCTAAACCAATTCTGCCCACTTGGGTGGCCAGCCAACCAGCCCTGACAGTCCTTCTCTAGAAGGACTTGCCACAAACAAAAAAGCTCCAGCTCTCTACATTTCCATTTGCTTTCCATTCCCAACAGACACATAAGCAGTCATCATGTCTGCATTTTCAGTCCCTAAACTCACTGTCGCTCTGTACAGGAACAGCTTGTCTCGTCATCCTCCACAGGTGGGCATCTGAAAAGCAGCATTCTTCCCCAGTTTCCATCATCCCCTTGTTATCCACCACCAACACACACTAATTGCCAGGATTTTGGTTTGCAGCAACTTCGCCCTCGCTCTCCGCAGCTAGAAACGAGGTTCGAGGCCATGGGCAGACACGCAGCTGAAACGCTTCAAGTGGCCCTGTCACCTGCTGGACACAGCGGCTTCTCAACCGAGATGTGCTGCTTGGAGCCTCACCGTTCACCCGGGCCACCACTGCTGTGTAGTAAGAGTCATGCTACAACAAAGCCTTTAGAGTTCTACCTCACAATGAACTAATGTAAAACCCCACTGTACCTTGTTCAGCTCAAGGGGGCACAGAAATTGCCCACAGGTACCACATGGAATTTTCTCCCTGCATCCATTACTTTCTCACCTGTAGATTTATTTACATTTTAAAAAGTGGGGTATCTGTTAAGATGCTGAAAACCCTCAGTTTACCACTCTGTCCAAGGAATCTGGCTACTCTTCCCCTTCCTGAGCTGGGATACCCAACGTCTGCTGTCACGTTGACTTCGGGAACACTATGGAAAGCACCTCCTGCCTAAGGGCTCAGTAAACTCTTGGCACTTTTGTACCTTTGGCACCTTCAGTTTCCCTTTTCTTTTTCATATCATGCTCCAAGATTTCAGGACAACATCCAGTTTGGGAGATGATGCTGAACTTCAGCCCGGAATGAACTCCCTCTGTCGCACATGCATGTGCACTTAACACAACACTCCTGGGCAATCTAACAGGTGGGCTCTTTACTTGACCATCTCTCCCCATTCAAATACAAGACACAGGATAAGGCTGCAAAACCCAGAATGCAGGCATAGTTCTGCATGTCAGGCTCAATACTGTGAAACTCTGCTCTCACAAATAGGATTACAAATGACAGCTTTTTCAGGTACCTTGTCATATCTGAGAAAACTGGTGAGTTACAGAAGGGCCTTTAAGTAAGCGTATGCTTCAAATTTTTACTTAATTTCGTTGTATATGTTAGTGTGTGTATGTGTATACATTGTTCCCTCCAAACTCATTAATAAGAGGAGAAGGGACAAAACTTCAGACTGAAATGTAACTACTATTTTCAGCTCTATACAACAGCACCACTATGCCATTATTTTCCCATTAAGCTCACCTGGAAGTCAAGCTGGAATATAGTGAGCAAGTCTAGTCTTATCCAAATTTATTACACTTATTACCATCCATTTTCACATCCACTTTTACAATTTTCTAAAAGCTCGTTCTTCCTTGAAATGCCACGTTGATTTTCCTGCACCACTGCTGGTATCAAGAGTAGATTCTGTGGCAAGCAAATATAACAACACCAGAGCCACTAGTGAAACAGCGAAGCCAAATAACCTATATCTTGGAAAAGACTAAGATTAATGCAGAGGGGCTCTCAGATTTATTTTCTTTTATTTCAAAGACACTGGAGAGTCAACAATATAAAAGGCAATTTTGTTGCAGAATGGCCAAAGAAGCCCGGCAGCACATCCATTTCACTGTGATCACACTCAGCTAGCACATCCTGCTAGCTTAAGATAATTTTTCATCTATGCTAAGAATCCTTAAATAAATGTTTCCTCCTATTTTTGCAAAGTCTCTGTCACTAGCAGTTTTGTTGCAAACACCTACATGTCAGAAGGCAGGGAAGAGGCAATGGGAACAAGCCCTATTCTGCTTTTCCAAAAGCACCAGCATAGTAAGTCACTCGGGTTGCGCACAAGCTGCCAGGCACTCAAGTTAGGAGCAAAGGTGCCATTCAGATTGCAAGGCCAAAGGCTTAACACAGGTAAAATCACTTCCTCTTTCCCTCTACATCTATTTCTTTCCTTTAACTGCTCCCTCTGGCTTAAATCCTCAGCTGGAACAAATCAAAATCAATGAAGCGAAGCTTATTGACAACAAGTTGTTTATCTATTTTAAAAGTTCCTTGCAAGCAGCATATTCACACCATTCCTAACGTGCAAGACAGCCTTTCTTCTCCTTGCACACAAAAGATCACCCTTGTCTTGTTCTAAAAACTCATCGAGACCAACGGGTTTGTACGGTGAGCTTTGCTCCAAAACGTTATCTGATTTCAGTTATAAAGACAGGGAACAATATTCTTTCCACAAATAAAAAGCCAACACAAGAATATAAAAACAGGACCTGCTCTCCTGAGATTCGTGCCCACTTCCCTTCCCCCTACTGCTCTCCTCTCCACTCCTCTTCACTTTGATCCTTTTCTCCTGGTTATCTATTTAATTTAGACTATAAGCTCTTTGAGGCAAGCACCAGTATTCTCAGGGGTTTGCAAAGCATCATTACAAACTTCGGGCATTCTATTAAAGAGCTATTTATAAATAAGGCTCTGTTGCAGCATGAAAGTGATTTATCAGTTACGATGTTGACATTGATTCAACTTGCACCTTGTGCTCCGGTTCAGCTCCCCTCCCTCGGAGGGGCGCTGCTGGCAGGCAGCTTTCGCTGGCAGGAGGCAGCACTGTTTATTAAGTCATTGATATCTGCTCATTTCATTAAGAAATTGAATTTTTAAATTAAAATCTGATGGAAAATAAAATCTACTTATGCAGGCAGAAGAATTCCAGTTGTAAAATTCAAATGTTATGTTTATTTCACATGTTAAATTATATATAAGTTGCCATGTTAAATTATACATATAGGAACAGCTCATGTAAGTGAGGTAAAGCCTCTCCAGATTTCTCTGCTCTCCTCTCTACTAAAAAAAAATCATCTGCCACTTGCTTCCCTCTCCTTTTTATTTTGTCAGCAGAAGGTGTTAAATTCTGATCTCAGGTACCTGCACAAGCCTTTAAGAAACACTTAGCTTTATCGTGTCCATCTAAATCTAAGGCATTTTATGGCATTCACGGCACCTCAGTGGCATCTGCATTTCCAAGATGAGAAGGTATCTGTATTTTTTTTCCCCACACATAAAAGCACCCTTAAGAGTCTGTTGTATCCTTTCACTGCTGGGACCAATGCTAGGTCTGCAAGGTGCTACCTACCTGCAGTGACATCCCTATCAGCAATGCACCAAACACTCAGCACAATAACATAAAGAAGGCAGTTTTTTAGCAAAAGATCCCTTGCAGTCAGCTGCAATTATTTCAAGATCATCATTACTGCTGATCCTGACATTGGACAAACATATTTACCTTAGGAACCAAAATCTACTCCATTATGAGATCACTCAAAATGGGAAGGAAGTCAAGGACAGCTACGGGCCTAATACATGGACACAACTCAAAAATTCATTACCAAGTCTACTGAAAGCCAAAGCTGTGGCAATTATGAAGTTTGGAAGCAATTTATTTTGGGTACATATAGTACTTCTTTCAACTACTCATTACTGCTCACGCACAGAAGAATCATTAGGGAGTACCAGAGCAATGAACGATTTCTCTGCTGTTGCTGGCCACCATCCTCCTTGTTTCCAACAGGCCCCACAGGTGACCTAACACACTCTTCAAAGGAAACAAGAGCTAAAGGAAAAACTGGCAAGTTTTCATTGCAGGGAGATAATTTGTTTCGTCAGAAACAATTCTCCTTCTCTATCACTTCCAAAAGCTCTTCCCCGCTATTTCCAAGAGCTCTGATGATGCTCGTATCTCAACACGACCAGCTTCAAAGACCAGCTGCCAACCCCGCTCCTTTGCTCATGTGAGCTTCGTCCTGAAGGTGCCAGTAAATAGGTGCAGTAACTGCAGGTTGCATTGAGCTGCTGACATAACCCAGACTAGCACATTAGCTGCTGGCATCTTAAGGGAATTCCTGTAAAAATGGGAGGCCACATCATGTGGAGAACATCAGTGATGGATGCTGTCACTGTGCACAGCTGAGCTCCTAAATATGGGACCAGCTGGAATGTTTTTCTATTCTTCCCTCTTCCTCCAAAGTGAAGTTGCTAACAGTGAAACGGGAGTCCCTATGGGCAAAGGCATTTCAGAGAGAGAGAGCTATCACCTGAGAGATACGATTCCTATGTGCAGGTACTCAGAAGATATATGAAGTCCTCTGAAATTTAAATTACATGCTACCACTGTGATAGACAAAGACAAGCACTTGCAAGAGAGTAGGAAATTATAATCTGGCTGGTTATTCAAAGCACCCCCCTCTTCCTAGCCCTCCACTCAGCCTCTCCAGGCACCAGGTTCAGCTCCCTTCACTTCACCTTGCTCTGGGGGGCAGGAGGGAGGTAGGAAGCCGAACAGCGTCTGCATTGTTTGCTAAAAATGTCTACAAATGTCTTTCATCTGGAAAGAATCTGAAATCTTTTCCTCGGCACCAGAAATTATCACCTAAGATTAAACAAGCTGCAAACGCTGAGGATGTAGTTCAAAATTTTGCAAGAGTTGATCAATGTGGGACACCATCAACGCAGCGCGAAGGACAGCAAGACAGAGCAGCCACCAGCTGGACGGCAGCCCCGTGAATGTTTTCTCTCTCTCTCCCCAGGCTCTCAAGTTGATGGCAAAAGTTCCCTGAAGAACAAATTCTCCATAAGTCTCAACAGATTCATAATCCTTCTATTCCCCATCTTTTTGCACCTGTGTTAAAATTTTTCCTTCTCCCATCAATCCGGCTATTCCTTGTACAATCCTCCATCTTCCAAACGGAAAGATGCAACTTGTCCTCTTTGCAAGAAGAGATCTTTCATAATGCTGAATAAGATGTCTTCTTTAGGCCACCTCCAGGAATATTACTTCTATTTTATTTCATTATTAATATTCACTCTTTTTCCATATTCCCTCTGGACTTTAAGTCCATGGGAATAATAATGGTTTTCCTTTTTTAAATGCTACTTTAAATTCTGTATTTTTTTTTTTTCTCAGCAGAGAGCAGTTCTCTTCCCACAAGCTAATTTCACTTCACAAATACCTGATGTGAATTCTGAATAATTAGCCAATTAGGTGACTTGTGCAAAAAGCTGGTCTGTCTGAATATGCATGTAAAAACTTATCACGGAGGGTGTTTTCAGCTCAAGAAGCAATACGGCCTGAAAAACTTACACAAGGTTCAGGATTAGCTAGTATTATTTATTTACTTTTTTTTTTTCTTTTTTTTTTTTGAAAGGCATAATGATTGCGTTAATAAATCATTCACTTCAGTACTGACTTAGAAAAAAAATGCTGTGTCATCTGTCTGATTCCGAGTGATACAACTCGGGTCATGCCTATATGGTTCACATAAATCTGCATTTCCACGTTTTAAAAATCAAACTTTTCTGCTAGAGCAGAATTATACTTTCTAATACCAACATACTACCAATAAATGTACTTCCCTTTCAGTGTTCTTAATGCTTCCACTTAAGCCATAAGCACTGAAAAGGAAAGTCTGTAATATAGCAGAAAACATTCATTTGTTGGAGAAATGCATTGAGTAATTCTTCTTCAGAGAAATAAATTGCCACTGTTAATTTTCAGCTGCATTTTTCTACAAACCAATACACACAAAATATTTAAATTTGGATGTATTAAATAAGCAATCCTAGCACAGTAACTGAGCGGTCTCCTCAGTTGTGGCAAACAAGCCATTTGAAATAGAAAAAGTATTTGCCAGCGTACATTTATATAAGCATATACATTCTCACACTGCAGGAAAAGTCAAATTTGTTTTGAGATGTTATATAAAGTTCAGAGTTGAGGAAGACTGTTTTTAAGTTTAAAAAAAAAAGGCATTATCTCTGCAGGGGAAGTCTAAGAAGTCTGTGTTCAAAATTCTCCAAAAATCTCAAAGATACTAGGTTTTCATATTTATGGCCATATATTAAACATGAGAGTAATTTAAAAGGATATATTTAAAGATGCAATGCATACAACAGAGTCATTCTGTACACTCAGAAAGTATCTTCAAGAAATGACATATGCTTTCTTCTACGGAGCATTAAGATACCAAAGGAACTCAAGCCAAATACCGTTTGCTGGAAGATTTTTAAAGCTAAATATTTTCCAGTAGCTTAAGTTACACCAGCTTGAGCCGCTCTTCCTTTTGTTTTTAGGGAAAGGAAGGAAGTATTTCCCAAGGGAGAGAGCGGGAAGTTTCAGCACACGAAAACTGCCGCTGGCTCGGAAAGGAGCTCGCCAGTGTGGGGCAGGCCGCACGGCAGCTCCCCTTCCTCCCGCGCGCCCTCCTGGCTGTTGCCCCAGCCTGTCTCCACACTCACTGCTGCTCCAGAGCCCCAGAGCTGGGCAAAGCACCCAAGAGATTCAGCTGCCCTACGCTGTGCAATTCAGAAACCTCAGCACCCACACGGTAGCCTCCAAACACGGAGCAACTCCTCCCGTTTCTTTCCGTTAACCATAAGAAGGGTTTCCATCACCAGGCCAAGAACACAATGTCTTCCCACTGCTTTCTTCTAATATGTACCTAGATTCAGCACAGTGAAAGAAGAAGGTTTCCAAAATGCCATTTAAAAAGGATTGCCTGTCTGCTGGGTTGCAGGCTGATGTAGGAGAGGAGGCAGCACATACTGTAAAACATGCAGCCTAGAAGGCAGATGGGTTTGGCAGGATGGATAAGAGGCTAAAAATGATACTGGAGAAACCAAGTAAGCGGTGGGAGAGGTGGATGAAAGCTCTGCTCCAGCCAAGTGTTAGCACTCATGAATACTGCACAACTGGTGCTAGAAGGGCACCAAAGGAGTCTATCCAGCAGGAGGAAAGCCCTGTGGAGTCTAATGCAGACGCACACGCTGCTCCTGCCGGCTGCCCACAGCACTTGCTCCTGGTGTCCTTTACCTCGCTTGAGACTCCAGCTATGCACACAGACCACTGCCCTGGTGCCCTGGCACCTTGCAGTCAGCAGCTCTGCCTTCTCTAAACACCTCTTCTGAGGTATACTTAATTTCAGGGAGTGTTCGAAGGAAAAAAAAAAATCACATAAAAATGTGAACTTTTAAAACATTTTTCACCACAGGGAATAAAGCCTGAGCAGCAAGCAAGCTGCCTGCCTGCCTTCTGCCGGCTCCCTCCCACCTTGCACCACTGCCTCCTTTCCTCCTCCTTCTCTGTTAGGATATGGACTTGCAAACCCCTGCCGGCTCGGCAAGTGGTGGCAGAAGTGCTTTTTACCCTGCTTAAGCTGCTCCTTTTTGTTCTTTCCCTGCCCGTGGGAAAGCAGAAAGTTGAAAAGAGGTCACGGGAGCCTGTACCCAGGCGACACCTCCTCGCGGAGGACGGCTCTGCGCTTGCAGCACGGCAGGCCAGGCCCCTGGGGCCGAAAGGCCCTGGAGCCTCCCATATAGCCTCCCGTACAGCCTCTCCCCAGGAGAGGAGCCTCCCTGCAGCCTTCTCTACCGCACCGCACCGTCGCGCGCAGCGAGGGCTCCCAAGGGGAGAGCAAAGGGGACGAGGAGAGACTGAGCGGGCTTCAGGCCTGCCCTATATGATTCTGCTAACAGAGACAGTTTCAAGATAGTAACAGGGATTCCCATGTTGTATTAACTGTAACATTTTCAAAAATAGCCAACAAACTAGAAAATCAAAAAGCCTTGACACGAGGAAACATACTGAAAAAGTTGCCTGCATAAGAGAAAATGAAGCAATCTTTCAAGTACTGATCATGCATTAAAGATCCAGATGCATTAAAATTATCCAATTATCCTTGCAAAATGTCTGCAGATTCAAACTGGGAAGTCAAAAAAAAAAAAAAAAAAAATCACAAAACCTTAAAAACAACCACACAAAGCTAAACATTGCTCCAAACTGATTAGAAAGCTAGGAAAAATTTAACATGGGACAGCAAAACCTGTGGCAACCAGTGTCACAGACAGGTATTTCCTTACTCCCAACCTGCAGCAGCAGGTTCTTGGGCTCCTTCACAAAGTACCAGGAAAACAAATGACCCATTGTAAAAACCGCATCTGAGGCAAGGGAATTTCTGAAAACAATTCCATTTAACAAGATATTAAGAATATTTTGCACATTGGTTTTTTTTTATTTTTTTAAAGGGAGGAAGGAGAACCTCGATTCTTGAGCAGGAAACACCTGCCTCCTAGAAGGACTTACAAAGGGCACTGCAATATTTAGCGCAGCTCCTCAGCACGGGTCCAAAGCACAGCTAGGCCAGAGCCTGCCTGGCCTGGCTCCCGTCACCCCAGCCACTTACAGAGCACAAGAAACAGCACATAAGGCACCCGCCTCCCTTCAAGCCTTCTCTCTCGGTCTCTGGTCATCACTGGGTGCAGGACTTTCCAAGCCAGATAACACGTTTGGACAGCCAGATTTTAATCACAGGAGCAACATGAGGTTTGCCACTATTTTTAGATTCAATTTTTATTATTAGGAGGCTTATTATGACCCCCTGAGGAATGGTTTAAGATTAAACCACTAGGCAGGTCATAGTGTAGGCATTATGTTGTTTATAGATATATTACCGCACCACTCAGTATATTTTTGCTTTGCTCTTCATGTTCCAAGAACCAATACACGCACACCCTGCAACGTGGTACATGTGTATCATTAGTGCTAACCTGATGCCACCACTAGAATTCATTCTGTGTTTTCTAAGATAAGCAACATTTTGGTTTTGCACATCTGCTCTTCTAAAATCCCTCTATTAGACTGTAACAGTCATTTTCCACACAGCTAACAAAATGTTCTTGTCCGAGAAATGGAACTAACGTTTTTTGTCACTCTTGCAACAGAGCAACCCAAAAGTGGCCATTCTGTCTTCTCAGAACCAAAGGCAGTCTCTGGAGTTGGGGTTAACCAAGAGATCCACATCCTCAGAAGCTGCTAACAAGCACACACATCACATGCTATGTTTTGTTTGCTATCACAGTAAATGTATGTCCCCAATTATATTTTTTAATGCAAGAAGTAAAAGCCCGTTTTAGCAGGCAGACATTAGCAATGACATCCTGCAGTGCTATATGTCTGCCACCCTCATCCAGATCCTGTTCCTCAGCAGGATGAACATGCCAGTACTTGTTCTGCTGTTTGCAGATAAGCGCTCTATAAAATCCCCATCAGCACCAAGATCCCATATCAACAGATGATCTCAGTGCTACATTTATATGAGGACCTCTGGGGACAACATGAAGTAAAAAATCCTTATTTAACTTGCATAAGACAATGGAAAAAGCTGGACTATACTAATATTTACAGAGAATATTTCCTGAGAAACCCATGTCAGACGAGGGCTGTAGGTATCAAGCCTCCCAGGGTGAAGTGCTCTTCTCCCGGCTGCCTGTCTATGCAGAGCACTATGTGCAAGTCCCTGCCCGCCTGCCACGTGTCCAGCTTGTAAAGAAGCAGGAGAAGCTGCCAGGACTAATGGCTGTAAAGGAAAACTCAGAGGAAACACAGGAACTTTTTGACTTTTTTTACTTTAAACTTTATTTTTTTTGATGCAATATCAAAAGCATCACCTATCATGACCTCCAACTTCAAATAAACTAGTTACATCCAACTAGTATTCGTAATTATCCATACATACTATGTATTTTTCTATATAGTGTATGGCATGAACCCAACACTTGAGAGACTATCCCCAAGGCGGCTATTGGTAAAAACATACCATGTTGATTTATAGCACTGTTCCTTTTCTCATGCTCAACTTGTTTAGACAATACAGATAGCACTGTATATTTTAATCATCATCAAGAGTAACAGGAGCAAGAACTACTTTATGCTTGATGAATGAACCTCACAATACAGCAAAAGCTGAGCGGCACTGGTACAGATAACGGATGTGCAGGAATCCAAGTCCACGCCGCTATTTCACCAGCAAGTGAACAGCCAAAAATGAGCTGGATACAAAATGATTTTCATTCTCCAAACACTATAATTCAATGTAACTTTAAATTGCAAATAAGCTCAGTATTGAACAATGCTCTAAAGAAACCCCCAAACAGCCAAATAAATCACTTGCTTGAACAATCAAGTCTCTGAACAGGCAAGCTTGAGGAGACCAGGGTCTAAATTATTGGCTTTTTTTTTTTTTTTAATTTCGTAATTTCCGAAACATAACTAAAATAATAATAATACCAACAAGGTATTTCTGAATATCCCCTGCATTCCTTTGACCCAAACTTTCCCATCTTATGCAATAAAACTGAGTACATCAAGACACACAGGACGCTGCAAAGATGCCATACACCTTTTTTAAAAGAACTCTACAGACATTGAGAAAGGGCAAAGCCACCAAGCAAACAGCCTTCCACTAGCTAGATTCTGACTAGAAGTAGAACTTCTGAACATAAACTTAAAAATGGTATGCGGATAGCAGGATGAACAGGGCATTTTCATTAGCTAAGCAGAAGAACGTCGAGGCTAAGAATAAACATTGGCAGAGACCTGGACAAACTAGGTCATCCATTCCCAGGCCCAAAGAACACCCCGCCAGTACACGCAACCGTCTGCGCACCATGCAAATTTGATCATTTTAGAGTCACCGTGTTCAAATCTATCCAGAAGGCACAGAGCGTACGGAAGGCTCGGCCGAGTACTGAAAGTTCATGCGCACGCTTTTCCTTGCTCCCTCCCCTGAAGATGCCTGAAGCCATCACCCTCCGGCCTGAGCTCCTGCGCACCGGCTTGCCAAGCACAGAGCCCTTTTACCCCCTCAGTCGCACTGCGGCCCCAACCTCCTGCTCTTACAACACAAGCACTTAGACCACGTCCTCTCTGCATCTTGCACTCCTCACTCTTTCAAAAAGGTTTAAATGGTTTGGTCCTAATAATACGTATTTTAAAAGATTATAATCTTGTAACAAGGTACATTGACAGCAGTAGGAAGAACACGTTGCCTCAATATTCTGAGAAGAACCCCTTTCATTCCAAGCAGTATCTCTCCCCAAAATTCAAGCCCAGTAGCAGCCTTGCTTTCAGCAGTACTCGTGCCTTTCCAAAGGCTGAGTTCTCATTCCCGTACTCTACATGACCAGACTTCCTGGGTGCTTCTTATTTTGTCACCCACAGTTGCAGTGATGCTCTCTTCCTTACTCCCCAGCCCCCGCAAGAGTTGTCTTCCTCACTGCGGCATTCACGGGCTTTGCTCTGCTGCAGGCAGATTTGAAGCATGCTGGTCATTTAATAACAGAGCATCAGCTCCCACAGCGTTACTGTTGATTACACCTTCTAAAACAGGCGTTTTTCAAAGCTAAAAGACAAGCTACTTTTCTTTTTTCTTTCTTTTTTTCTCCAGAAAACTGGAATGTGAACAGAAAAAATCACTGGTGGGAAAGCCAGTCCTAGTTTGACTATTTCCAAGAAGACAACTACTGCTCAGACAGAAAATTAATGAGACTCGGGAAGGGACAGAATGAGGAAAAAGAGAAGAGAGAGGAAGAGAGAAAGGGAACCACAAATTCCAAGAAAAAAGGAGGGTCACATCTTGCAGATCCTCCGGCACTCCTGCAATCATCTCTGATTTCACAAATAAGTAACTGAAAAGAGCCCAGTGCAACCCAGAGCCGGAGAGAAAGACACTTCTGCTCAGCTGTGTTCTTATTCTTGACATCCAGACAAAAATTGAAGGAGATGGCAGTAGTTGAAAGCTTTTTCAGTAATGAAGGAACTGAAGTTACCAGTTATAATTCCAGCCAACTTTCCCCCTTTCTAATGCTGGGGGAAAAGACAACAACTATATTTTCTGAGACCATGAGGCTGCCAACTGGCTGTTCTGCTGAAAAGGATTAAAGCATAATGTCAAGGAGGACTGTTGGAAGAGTAGGACTCAAAAGGCATATAGCTGGGATTTAGGGACTCATACTTTCTTCTGACAGTACAACACAGATCATAATACTTCTATAGGACCTGTGGAGAAAAGGGCTGTTTTTCAGTAATTTAATATTGACAGTTACAAGTTTACTTGGCAGCAAAACCAGGAGCAAATTCTTCTCAATAGTTACACTGGTGTGATTCCAAAGCAACGGCAGCAGGGTCGGTGGCACCGCTCCAGGTCTACATCATCATGAAAGGGCTGGACTCGCCTCTCATCTCTTACCTCCCCTCAATAAACGGGAAAGAGAACTGCAAAAAAACCCGACGACTCCGCATATAGGTAGTTGACAAGGTACCCACCCCGTGCCAGAGCCACTGCTGGGGTTAGGCTGAAGCTACCTGATGCATAGCAATTACCGAGGCTCCATCCCTAGGAGTGCCAAGGCTCTCTAAGCAATGAGAGGCAACAGGAACTTGGACAAACATCCGCTGCGCGTGTTCTTGAGCACTCGCCATCAGCTGCCCCCACCACACACACAGAGCTGTGAAAGCCTTAGGTGCCTACAAGTCCCTCAGGCCTTCGGGTGCTTCCGCCGTGGCCACCCTTCACCTCCGATGCAGCATCTGCCACCTCCTGCTTTATCCACCTTGCCTCGAGAGCTCTCCCAAAGAATCCACCGTTGTCAGTAAATCACCACCCCCAAGTGCATCAAATTAATAGTAGTAAATGAGCAATCCCTTACACTGATGGTCAACTGGTGCATGTGATGGAAAAAAAAAACCCTAATTTGATTGACATATCATGGGATATTGAAGTCAATACTAGATACTAACAACTATGGATCTATTCAGTTATTTTGATGTGCTTGAAGCTCGTGCTTTCCTCAAACACTGAAAAACAACTTAGTCTAACAGATAATCACCTATGATACTGAGGTACATTCAGAAGCAAGGCAAAAAAAACAGGTGTAACGGATTAAGGGACTAGATACTTCATTGCTAGATGAGAAAATCCAAAAGGGGTTGGTGGGGGGGATTTTATTTTTCTTTGCACACATAGGCATTAATACTTTTTCTTCACATTTTGACAGAAATTCTCTAGTCAACTCCATGCTCAGCAGTATTCCTCATAGTACTGACCCTTCAGAATGAAGCTTGTATCAAAGTGGTGTCCAGAAAGAACTAGAGCTGCCCAAGCAGCGACTAATCCATGCAGAGAGCACTTCAGGGCTGTCCAAGAGAACATTCTTGTTTATAATGATCTGTTTATGGATAAACACATATGCCATGACATTCCAGATCACTAGAGCCACTGGGAGCTGCATTCGCCTTGCCTTGAACAGAAAATCATTAGTGAAAAGGGTCTTTAACCTAGAGTGTGCAAACAAGTAGCATTTGTAAAGGGGAGAAAGAATGAAGAGAGTGGAAGGCAGAAAATATTTTTATATAACATAACCAGGTTTATACTACAACATTTTTTCTGGCACAGTTATGTCAGTAGTGAGAAGGAAAAAACAAAATACTCCCACAAGTGACATCACAGAGCCAACAAATCAAACAACTTTTCAGCAAGACTGTCATTTGGTCAGTGCTATTCCTCCCATTTTATAAGGTGATTTTAGAGCAGTCAAGGCATCCCTTGGACATTATTCACTGTCCTCTCACATGACGAACTCTGCTACCTGCACCTCCAACTTTTAGCTCTGTTACACGCTCTGTGTTACAGCGGCACCGGTGAAGCTTTGGGGATGTGGACGAGCCCTCGGATGCCACGTTCCCCCTCCTCTGTTCCTGGCACACCGCTGAGAGGAGACAGCGCACTCGAGTTCTCCCGGCTTACGTCTCTATGGAAAGGCGATCCTACCTCGAGTATCTGCTGCCTCCTAATCTGCGATCTCTGAAACGGCGAGGCACTTGGTCCAATTAGAGCCGTGGAGAAATATTCATCCTGTCCCTGACTAAGATGAAGCACTTCTTTCAAAAGCTACTGTGGCACAGTGCCAGTGTGAGGGAGTCCAAGTATCCTGCATCGAGCCAAGAGTTATTAATTAGTTTTATTAGTGGCAGGTCCTTAATGTGAAGTGACAGGGAAAGAGAGAATATCCCATCACTACTGAAATATAAATTGTCCAGATTTCAGTTTTGTTGTTTCACAACACATACAGGCGGCCAGCCAGGGAAGAGTGAGGAAGAGCAAGCGCAGCCAAGTGCCTGTATTCAGTGTTCCTGTATATTAATGGCCTCCTGAAAAGGCTCGGTTACCTCAGGTGGCTCTCTGGAGAGCTGCTCATGAATTTTAATTACGAGGGAGGGAGCATTTTGAAAAATAATGTTGTCTGCACGTTAGCATTAAACACGGCCTGAACCACAGCAGTCACTTCTCATGAAAAAAGAACAGGCAAGATTAGGGGGAAAACCCTACTCACATTTCTCAGTGGCAGTGGGGGACTGCTTGTCTGAGTAAAGCAGAAGAGGATTTGGCCTCAAGGGTGGATTCAGCATTAAGAGATCTGCTTAAAAATGTTATGTGCGTGAGCAGTGTTTATTCTTGTACAGACTAATACAGGCACGTAGGTAATCAGGTCACATTCTTCAGAAAACAGACATTTGGAGACAATCATCCCATCTCCGATACCTCAGAGGAGACAGTTACTGAACAGGTTGGCCTGTGTCAAGCACGGCCATGCCCAGCGGCCGTGCTGCCCGTGTCCCCTTCCCAGCCACGCGTCTGCACCCACATGGCGGGGACCAGTGTGTCCAGTGACCCAGGACCAAGGGGGCCGTAGATGGGAAAGGGAACTGTCCTTGAGCCCTTGCTAGCTGATTGCAGGTCACTCCTCTAGGTTGATGGGCTACAGGAAATTTTATTCCATCTGGACTAGGGCTTTAAAAGAACGTAATTAAAAGCAACAACTTGAGGTCTAGTTTACTATTAGAGAGCAAGGATGCAGGACATTGAGCAAATATGCACTGCTAGCTTCACTGCCACCTATGACTTGCATCAGAGGAGTTCTGAAGTCTAAACAGCTCTCAAGGACTGTGCTCTGCGCTACAGAAGCGCGCAGGAAGAGCGCACTCCAAAGAAATGACAGCGACAGGATGGAACGTGCGACACAGGCACAGAGTCACTTACGTCAGGTCGCAGCACAGCTCGCTCAGGAGCACGGAGGAATGTCCTGCCCTGCGCCTCTGCGCCGTAGCAGCAGATCAGATGACGCATGGCACTAAGGTTGCCTCCAGCACAGCACCTCTTCCACAGCACAACACAACCAAGAGCAAACATAAGCAAAGCTCTGCAGGTCAGATCTCCAGCTAAACAAGCTGTCAATGCTCTTACTCAAGACTGTTAAGGAGAAGCAGAGGAAAGACGCGTAATTTTCTAGTAGTGCCCCCCTTCTCCTTCCAAGTAAAGCCAAAAAATCCTTGAAGCAAAAAATAAGTATCTCCTATAGGCCTTACGTCAAAACCCATGCTGACTTCTTCACTTGGGAGGAGGGAGAGAGAGGCAGGGGGAAGGAGAGAAAACACAGGAAAATGGAGTAAACAACCATCAGCCAAAGTAAATGGTTCTGTCTCCTTTGCCGTAAAGGCTCTGCAGCGAGCGCTGCACATCTGAGCAATCACAGTTATCTCCAAGTAACAGTGTACCTGCAAGAAAAGACCTGGAAAAACATTAATCTGATGGAAAGCTTTAAAGCAGCTGCATTAAACAAAGCCAGGCAAGGCTACCCTCCCAAGCTCTGAAGTAAATAATTTCCCAGTGGAAAAGGAGCCCCATGGACTAAGCTAATAAAGAGAACTGTATGATCTAATGGTAATATTTTTAATTAAGTTAGCTTTATCAGATTGGCAAGAAAGAAGTGATACCCTAAAGAAAACTAACCTGCAAATAGCAAAAAGGAGGAGTGGGGGAGAAGGATGCATTTGCATGTAGACACCCACAAAACCAAAGGAAAGCTTCGGACGAGCTTTTTCTTTTTCAATCCCTGGTGTCACTGCAGCTGGAAGACAAGCAGGTTCACGCTGCGCCCTTCCACAAGGAGAACATAAAGGCAAAAAGAGGAGTCTCCTATAAAGAACTAGAAAAAAACACTCCTAGCAAAAACTAAAGCAAAATCTCTTGCTGCTTTGCTTGCCAAGGACATGGAAGCCATGGCAGTGGTTTGGGGACACTCTATGCCACAACCAGAGCTTCAGAAATTTTCAAAAGGCTAAAATCCGAGCCACCACATGCACTGACCACTAATCCTTTACTTCAAGTTTTGGCCCCCAAACCAAGACTGTGCTATCTGTGATTTCCTTTTAAAAAAGGAAATGACCCATTTTAGAACATGGTTAATGCTTTTTCCAAACTTAGAATTAACTATGAAGAGGTGAAACTAGAGTCACACAGGTATTTACCAGAACCAGATCAAAAGGATGTCTGCTATGCTACAGATGGATCAGATCACAACTTTGGTTGTCATTTTGCCCTGTCAGACACTCCTGAGGCCTCCTATTCTGCAGCACTACCCAAAAAGGCTGTTCACATAACAGTGTCCAAGAAGTGGAACACAAGTTATAAAACACAGAAAAGCTGAATAGGAAGGAAAAAAAAAAAATCAAGTGTTTTATATCTCCAGATACTAATTGGGAGGAACAGTACATGTGTTCATTCAAAAGAGAAAATAAGCCCATTAACTCATAAATAATAGGCAAATATCAGGGAACACTCACAAATGGAGCTCTATCTGTTCAAAAGGAAAATACAAAACAAAAATTTAAGCTATTATGTTGGGGTTTTCCAACCACCCTGCAGTAAAAAAGGGCCTCATCTCTGAATGTTCAAATATCAAACTATGGTTCCTGATTAGATCCTGCAAGCTTTGCTTGAGGCAGTGAGAAACAAGCTGTTTTGCTCTTAGAGACCTACTAAGGTACTAACTTCTTACACTGCATATATCCACCTTCACTGATTTGGTTTAAGAAAATGATATATATTTATATATATATATAGAGAGAGAGAGAGTTCTCAACCAAGAAGTAAAAGCTCAAAATTTCAACAGGAATGTGCGCGAGATCAAAGGTAACATATCTGTACAAATTACTTCAGTGTACTCTCGCCAAGGCCAGTGTACAGCTATTTAACTAATCATCTTAACAGCTCTGTGCATACAAATTAGTAGGAAGCCTATGGTTAAGAAAAACCTGAATAAATTATACGGCTAAGAATAGTATATGCAACTGTATTTACAGACGCTATTCTGACCATGCTCTATGTCCTGTGCTGTATTTTTTTTCTGACTGGACTTCTCTGCCTTTACTAGTAACATCCAGGGATGCTTCTGAACACACTACAAATGCATTTGAGGAGCCGGACCACTTAGCACGGCAGCTTCCTCCACTGGCATCGCTGATGGAAACCCCTGTTCGTTCACGGGGTTGACCTGAAGCTCTTCCTTGCCGACGAGGCGAGTCCTGCAGACGAGGCCAGCCCCTGGGCGAGTTCCCTGGCGCGGCAGTGCCCAGCCCGGCAGAGGTCCCGCGCTCCCGCTGCCGGGCCCGGCTCCCACCTGCCCGCAGCAGCCTCCGGACAACACCAGCCCGGCAGCGCTGCGCAACAGAGCAGGAGAGATTTGAATGGATCCCTGCCAGGCTCCACTGCAGATCACGGGCACGCTGCCAGAGAAAAGACACAACCCCCTCCAGGGAGCATCTAAGGTACAAACTCTCAACCTCCAGGCTCTTCATATGGCATGAATGGCCTTTATTTTTATTTACTGAGTGCCGAGCGCAATGCTAGTCCAAAACACACAAAAACCATCACTGTTGCAGAAGACTCTGGAAAAATGGCAAGGATGAAGAAGACACTCATTGACTCGGCAACAGCACCGAGGAAGTTTCAGGCAAATTCACTGCATGGGACAAACTGTCTCTCAAGTGCAAGCTCCTGCAAGAATCCAAATCTTGAACATCCTCCTCTTTCGTCCTTCATTGTGGTCCCTCACCTCTGGGGAAAGTTCCTATTTTGATTAAACACAGGAGAAGCTGCAGGGTGACTTGGCACAGGGGCCAAGGCGCCACTTCCAGTCGAGGTGGAGCCTCGAGCGCCGGCAGCCCCGGCAAGGCCCCGGCACCGCTCGCGCCGGCGGAGCGGCCGGCCCACCCGGCTGGTTGTGTAACAAACCAACATCATCTGTCAACATATTGCTTCCAATATGAAATAAGCCACCGGATGGCAGAGCTCACAAGTCAATAGAGAATAATTTCAGTGATGTAGAAAGGAAAATTAAAAAGCACTTTATCCTAGTGCCCATGTAGCACACCACGAACAGGCAGCTTTTCCAGGGCCTGCTTTATCACTGTGTTTGGATTAGTGCAACGTGAAACGCAGCAACTGCTGTTATGTAACTAAACCCTGCGTATACAGTTGTCATTCTGGGTAAAATTAACTCTGCAGGTTTAGGATGGACATCCGTTGCCAGAAAGACCATGCGAAATAATAGAGATTTAAAGACATAGGGCCCCCTTTTGGTTTTCTTCTTTCTCCAAAATAACTGGATAGGCCACTGGTACAGGAAGGCCCTGGTGCACTTTTGTTATGGAAACGTGGTGGCGGCAGGCGCTGCGGCGGCAGCTCCAAGGACGGCGAGCGCAGAGCTCAGCGGAGGCCGTGCTCATCCGCCAGCCCGGGCTTGCGGAAGGCAGCGAGGAGCCGGGGGGCAGGCGCTCGCCCCGCGATCAGCGCCCCGGGCAGCCTGAGCGGCAGCGGGGGGTGCACCATCAGCACTGCTAGGAAAGCGGGCTAGCACTTGCAGTTTGTGCTTCCCAAAAGGCTATCAGTAACAGTAACCTGTGAATCTATTCAGCTAACAGTAACCCGTGAATCTATTCTCCTTCTTTTCTCATTTTTCAATGGAGGAGGCACCGAGTTACCTTTAAGTGAAACCAGTTAATTAGCAGCAGCTCTGGAGCAGGGTCAGATAAGGACGGCCCAGCTCCAGCACCCCCTGCCAAACAGAAACGTGAAAAGCAGCAATGAATACCCGAATGTCTCGGTGCTGGAATATCTCTGAAGAAACCTCCTTGAGCCTGGTTAGCACCTCACTTTGGGGCCTTTTATAGACAGTGTTCTCATAAATTTAAAATACCCTGAAATTCTACCCAGCCTTGGCGTTGAGGTTCAGGGCTACTGCTGCCATCCACCCATCCCAGTGCCACCATCCTCAGGCACAGCTGGGCCAGGTCACCACCCCAGCATCACTTCGACTTCTGGCCCTGAAACATCTTCGAGCTTCGCTGGGAAATGTTTGTCCTCACTCGTTACTTAAAAACTGGGTTGTGTCATTGTTAAAAGAGTTTCCGTTTTTCTAAATTGAAAGTTGTTTTTAAATATAAGGGGACATTAGAGAATGGCCTTCAGAGTGTCCTACCCATTGCCTTCCACTGTAATTCACAAGGCGGGAATAGAACATGTCAAAGCTTTTTTCTTTACATTAATATCTATTCCAAAGGATAAGCATGTAAAGTAAATATGTTTAAACATGACAAGCTAAAAACCTCACCGATCAAGGCCGATCATGAAAACATGTACTCAGGCTGCATCCACAAGTGTTTTAGTACATTTAAAGACAAGCACTGTAAAACATCTTTTAAACTTATCAAAATAATTCTGAATTCATAAGCAAGGTACTATGTTATAGAATGAGAATTGAAAAAAAAGGAGAGAAAAGAAAAATAGGGCATAGTAAAGACAAAATAGTAGTTTTTATAAAGTTAAATATATATTTATAAATAGGTGTATACTATTTGGGCTATAAAAATGACATGTTCTCTTTCTTCTAAAGGGAAACCTTGATGTGGCCAAACAGCAGAATTTGAAAAAAAAAAAAAAATTACTAAGAATTTCTAGACATCCTGCCATACAGCAAAGAACGAAGCTCTGAGAGCAGCTCTGGACATCTCAAGACCTCAAACGTATCCAAGTCAGCACGTCCAGATCCCCTACACAGAGCAAGGGCAGCTGAGTCCAGCCTCTCCTATGCCGGGAGACCCACTGCTTAGGCACTACACACACGGCAAATGCATCTTTATTTTTTTTCTTTTCCTTTTTAAGGAAATTCCAGAAAAAAATCTGATAGCCTGATCTATGGCCTAAATGAATAACTTGTATAAATAAAACATAATAAACAAATATAACAATCAGGCAGCTGGATGGGAGGCTGGGCATCTCCGCCCCACAGCGCTCCACATCTTCACGTCTCCGCCCTGAGCCGGAAGCAGCAGCCCAGGTTGCGCAGCCAGGGCCAAACCAATCCTACAGGTTCCGAACCCGTCCGGCACAGAGCTGGCTGTGCAAGGGCAGCGCACGAAGGGACGCCCAGGCGCACGCCTGGCAACGCGCGGCGCTCGGGGTATCGCCCCTTCACCGCGGCCCTCCTTCAAACACAGGGATCCCTAGAGGAAAAAGCGATTCTTGGGATAATAGTGAAAGCTGCTCAGGATTAGGTTTGACCAAGTGCTCTTCAATTTCTTCAACCTACAAGAGTTCTATTCGCTTTGAGATAAATGTGAATCTTTACTGGCAAACATCTACTAGAAGAATTATATAATTCTATTATCAGAAGCATTCCTTGGCAGCACTATTTTAAGTAGCTGTGTCAGATAAATGCACTGGCTTTAAATACTTATCACCCAGATGTAATGTTAATCCACAATTTTGCCATTAACAACCAGTCTAAAAAAACAGGATTTTGCCAAGAAGAGGAAAGCTGAGAGCGAGCAGTTGGCTGTAGCCTGTGTGTACCAGCTCGTCAGCAGCAGCCCTGCCCACCTCGGAGATGGTATCGGAGCAGCCGCTCCTGGTACATTCCCGAGCGGGATTACGCCCCGAGCCCCACCCGGCTTCCCAATTACTCTGGGCTTCATCATTCCTTTTCCCTCCAGGCTTGTAGACAGTTCTGTATCTTGTTTCCTAATAGACATAACAAGGCCTTTGATGTTCTCATCAATTCTCTTTAACTTTCATTATAGTCAGCGTTTTCATTCACACTGAAATTAGAGCTTAACACTCTTAGTTTAACAAGTCTTTCAAATAAATTCATGAAAACAGACAAAGTGACATATAGGTTTTTTAAAAGTCAAAAAATCCCACAGAGCTCATTGGTCTGGGCTTTGTTCAGGGACATGATTTAAGACCATGAGGTACCTTTCAGAGTCAAATTTGAGCACCACGGTCCCGAAAGTGTCCATGTCAGTACATGAGGTGGAAATTCTCAATATGCACCTTCTTAGTGCCAGAATGCAGTTAGATCTACTTCCCAGAGGCTTGGTATTGCACACTCATGCACTGTGACCATAGCAAGAGAAACAGGGTAATACACTGTCTCTCAAGTGCAAGCTCCTGCAAGAATCCAAATCTTGAACATCCTCCTCTTTGTCCCTATAGGCTATAGGAGAGGAAAGAGCACACAAAGCAGGTAATGAAGAAATCGGCAGTAAAATCAGCAAAAAGGATGTATCTGGAGAAGAACTTGCAGTTGCTGATTCCCTGGCACGCACAGAAGGACTGTGCACAGTTGGGGTTACAAATCTCCATGCCTTTGCTGTACTTGAGGAAGGAATCGAAGCAAAGCAAGCAGGTCCATCGGCCAGCTCGCAGGAGGCACCTATCAAAGTGAGCCGATAAAAAGTGCTTCCTGGGACATGATTATAATGTGTTAATGGAAGCCCCTGCCTTTGCCTCAGATGCTCCCAGGGGCAAACCTTACTCCTGCAGGGTGCTCTGCTCACGTTACAAGAATTTAAATCAAAACAATTTGCTAACAGTTCTAGATCATCTTAGGCTATTGAAAGTTCAGTATTGTGCGAGTTCCTATTTGAGAGCACCCAAAAAGCATTATAAAAATTCTGATTTGGCAATAGCAGTTGCCCTACTTTTTCACAGCACACAGGACACAGGTCTTCCCGAGCCCCATCCCTCTCCTCTTGTTGAGAAGGGAAACCTCTGCAGGAGAAGGAAGGCAAAATAATAAATTATTTTGCTCTTTTCTCAATTAAAGTTCTAAGTAGTGTATTTGAGTTAATACACAGTTGCTCAGGTAAGTCATTACAAAGCCCTGCTAACTAAATTTGGTTATCTCAAAATACATATATATTAAAACCTTAACAGCTTGTCGTTCAAACACTCTGCATTGCAAAATCCAGCAGCAGGTACCCACACACCACGGCTCCTCCACAGCCCCCCCCACTGTTTGGCTTTTCTCCTTTAGTGCTGCTTTTTTTTGTTCCACAGCAATGTCCTTGGCCTTTCCTCACACGAACGCGTTCTCAAGATGCCAACAACTTGTTTTCAGGTTAGCATCAGGCAAGCAGTTTCTGCTTTGCCTAGGAGAACATATTGTCTCTTCTTTCACTGGTTTCGATTCTGTAACAGACTTGAAGCCACGTGCAGAGAAGACACTGGCCACAAAATCCATGAAACCTGGCAATTCCTGAGGAGATGGAAGTTGCAGGGGCTGAACAAGTGGAGCAGAAATGCAGGGACTGACCGGCTCAGTGAGATCAGCACCAGGAAAGAAGAGTTTAGTTCATATCGGGTGTCAAAAAAAGGAAAAGAAGAGAGAACTCTACATTTCAGCTATCAGCACCACAGATTGATTTTTAAATTGCCAGGAAATAAAAATATATTAATTTGTTTACAAACAGCTGAAAATTCAGAGCAAAGAACAGCTAGTTTGGGGACTGCCTGACAGCACCATCATAATAGCTCATTATTTTCATGCTTTCGTAGCCTAAGGACTTCGGGCACATCAACAACAAATAAACTTCAAAACATAATTACGACAGAACAAGAATTCCTTACTTAGATGAACACAGGAGTGAGAGAAAGGAACATTCTCAACACCCCATATTGCTATGTGGCAAAACCTAAAATCAATGAAGAATAGAAACAAAAACCTGGAGTTGTTTTATTTTTAGGCACCTCCCAACCTTTTCTTCCACTTGCCAGTGTGCCTTTCTGGCTGGCTGAACTAGTTACTGAAAGCACCTGACAGTTTCAGCTGACTCAAGGAACACATTTAAGCTTTTTCAGTGCCGCATAGTTATTTGCATCAACTCAGAGTCTGTTCTTTTGACAGTTGTCTCATTTAATTGAGTAAAAAAAGCTGTCAGTCTAAAGAAACTGAGCCCAAGGTAAACTCACTTTGAACTAACCATCTGCCAGAGCATCTCTCAGGACAGTCAACACTTAAGGATACACTGAATCCAGTTCTCTGGATCCCTAATTAGATCAATCCTGAATTAAACTGTCAATGGCCCTAAAAATTCAGCACATACCTTGCAACTGCAGAGACAGATCTCTTTTCCCTAAAGATAGGCAGGAGGGAAAGCCCACAAAATGTCTTTGATAACACAGCAATAAAGCAAAAAACATTTTCATGGCAGACTAAATACATACAGCCAGCCTCAAAAATACCAATTTAAATGGATACCCCGATCCATGTTATATCACAGTATAAAAATAAAGAGCAGCGCTATCCCAGAAGAGGAGCAAGCAGATAACCCTGCCTCGGGCAGCCCTCCTCGGAGCTCGTGGTGGGCACGGGCCAGGCCTGCTCGTTGATTTGCTGATCGCCGTGGGGACGCAGGGCCGGGCGGCCGCGCAGAGCCGCAGCAGGGAAGGGACCGGCTCAGATCTCCTTTACAGTACTAAGCCGGTGGACCAAGCACTAGATTTAGCCACTAACGCACCTGAGCCTTCATCACAAACACAGCGCGGTGCGTAGCAAGGAGCCTGCTGCTGTTTAAAAGAGATTTCCTGAGCATCAGACCTGCAGAGCCTGGTTTCACAGGGATCTGTACCTTATTAGCAATTACAAACTCTGTTCGCTTTTTTTTTTCAGCAGAGGAATCATTTTTAAATTCATTCCTCTCTATGGGTTCTCTAGTGTCTAATAATAGATACTTCCCTTTAATTGTATGTAATTAAGCCTCTTCTGTAGGCTTGCTCCTACAAAATTTAAGGAGTGTTATCTCTGAGACTTCTGTCCTTCTGTCAAACATGACCAAAACAGACAGATGGATTAAAAAAAGACAGAAGTGGGAGGAGAAACATAGGTGAAACTAGATTCTTCGGTAGAAAGGAAGGGAATACGAAGATGACAACATAAGCGTTCAGAGGAAAGGAAAAGCAATGGGAATATCTCATGATTGCCTTATTGACAAGACACAAATGCAACTTGGAATTCTGTCTGTGTTTGTCCCGTTAACTATTCTGCCTAGAAACTCCAACTTCACACCTTCCAGCCTCTGCAGACTCATCACTCTCACATATGGGCAGGTGAAACATCTGCGAGTGGAACGCAATCACTTAAGAGACCCTCAAAAGCTATTTGGACCTGGTTAACTTTTAAGGCTCTCTAAGAAGTCAGGAAAGACCATTTAAGGGACTGTAGCTCAATGTTGGACAGTTAAAGATTAACTTAGTTTAGCGAGACGGAGACAAATTAGCCCTATTCATCTTCATTTGAGGTAGTACAAGTAGTTAGTGTCCAGTTTTACAAAAAAAACCCAAAGCCTTGAAAACACGAAAATGTGCCTGAAAAAGTTAAGTAATAAGGCTTCTGTGTGTTCTGTGTAATAACTTCTCATTTGCCAGAGAAAAGCGGAAGGCAAAAAAAAAAAAAAAAAAAAAAACTTGTAACTGAATACACAGCTCTCCTCTTCAGGCTTTCACCCTTCTTTCTTTCATCCTTACCATCCATGCTTATCTAAAAAAAAATATGTGTCAGCTAGCTGAATTCTCAAGTCACTGAAAATTAATTCCACAATTGTACTTTTTCCAGTATATTCTCAACTCTTTGAAATACATAAAGACCTAATCCATTCAAAGAGGTCTGTTGTTCAAAGCCACCCCTTCTTTCATTTTTGAAGAAGGATTCAAGTAAATATAACAGCCTCGGTTTTACAACATGCATTTTGTACCTGGTCATGACCTACTAATCTTCAAAGTCTATTGATCCATGAACATTTCTGCAGTGAAATCATTGATCCTTTGGAGAATCACAAATGAGAAGCTAAAGCAAGGATGTTTGGGGGTCCTTGGTAGTTAAATCAAAATTTCCAATTACTGCAACTAAATAAAGATTTTCTGCTGTTAAAATATAGGCTATATTAAAACTGCTTCATTAAGATTCCAGTTATTTTTTTACTACAATATAGATGTATAAAAGGCCAAGTTCTACTCTCAGATACACACACGCAGGTTCCGACAGCAGCTTCATAAGTGCATATGAAAGCATATTTTAAGCCCTAGAGTCACCCATAAAAATTTAAATGCTATTGCATACATAGAACTGGAAGTGTCTTTCCACTTCATTCAATCTGAAGTATTTCACAATCAGGGGCAGACATAAATTATTTGAAGATGAAGAACACAATGCTTGAATTAAGGGAATTGGAAGAAGTCTCAGTTTATAACAACAACTGCATCACAGCTGAACCAGACTTTAACAGCCGCTATTCTCACCATACAGATTTGATGATACTTTTCTGCTCATATTGAATTATGAGAGTGACTTTACCAATTGCTGCCTTAAGTCTGTAAGGAATGCAACTGCCATGAGAAAGGAAGGAGGACTCTTCCTGCATTAGCAAGTACACAGGACTGCATCACTAACAGTAAAATCATGTTGAGCTTCACTGGCTTGACAGCCATGCTCAGCAGTTTGACAATTATGACATTTAAATACACAAAGACCCAGTACTCAGCCTCACAACAATTAATCTTTAAAATCTTGGCAGAAAGAAAAAAAAATGGAAAAAGATAATTTGGTCTTCTAAAATTTGAGAAGCGAGGGCAAGCAAAGAAGCTTACCCAGGTTTAATTCTTATTTGCATACTATGCTGATGGGATGGATTCCCTTCTCAACTTTAAATATCTATGATAGAGAGGTAGCAAAATCTACTGTATTTAAAATATTGACCTTATTGCTTAGAATTTTTATGGTTTAAAGTCACACTCTGGGTGGCTCCACTGACTTCATGTGGACATCTACCTTCAGAAGATTTATCCTCTGTTACTATCCCCTGAAAATGTTCACTTCTTCATTTTAGGCAACAAGGGGCATTTTGAAGAACTAACTTAGATATCTACTATGTATATACATCCACGTGTTGTTAGGTGAATCCTAAACGAGAAGACTATCTTGCATCCTGCAACTGGGCTGAGTACGAGGGATCAATATTGCATATGTGAAGACAAGTAGTACTAGAACACGCTACGGTAGTTATCACTGTGGAAAGTGAAACATAAGAAGGCTTATCAGCCTTGGAGAGCTGCCCCTTCTAATGCTTTTCAGACAACTAAGAAAGAGAAACCCGCTGAAAACAGATACTGTGGAGCTTACTTGCTTCTGTACAAGGAAAACGGCTGGAGCTTCATAAGAGCTACAGAGAAACTGAGCATCAGAATGGCTGTAGAGTAAGAGGTTGTCAACAACCCTGGTGAACAATAGATCCATCTTCCATTACATGTTTTCTGTTTGGCATTTGTGACACAAAATATTATATGGTTGAGAGTCAGCACCCCTATCTTTCCATCATGACTTCAAGTAATTGCAATCAACAATGAATACCAGAAGCAATCTCAAAACCTTTGGAGCATGTAACTCACTCATCTCGTTTCCAGGCGTCAGAAGCCTCTCCAGACAGGTTTCCCCAAAACTTCTGCTCTTTCCCAACCTGTTCTAAATTTTCCTAATTAGCCCATTAGTCTGCTATAACCTAATATTTTTATATTCCCCTCCTCAGCCCAAAGAGCAGCTTTCCCTTATTCTCCAGGATGAATGCTTCTATGGACAAGCTCTACTCAAGGTACCACTGGGATTTTTCCACATTTCTGCCAGAACTATTTAGTTTCATGGACAAATATGAACTCCATACAAGAAGCAGGAAACCTTTTGATGGAGGCTGCAGAATATGGCCGCTCCTTGTTGCCAGTTCTAAATTAAAGAGTGCTCATCGCTCTTGGAGAGAGTTACCCTTCGTATTTTAGGTTGCCATAAAATGTGCAAGTTCCTCAGGATTCAATGCAGTAGCAAGTCTGGAGAAGAAACAGAGTCCCTCTCCCTTCCCCCTTTTTTTCTTAATTATTGCAATTACTGTATTATTTAAAGCAAGTGAAACAGCAAAAGTCAAGATATACCCCCCTCAAAAATTCCTTTTAAGTACCTACACTACTACACACTTTCACTGTGTAACATCAATGTCAAAGCTGTTCTTTGAGCAGTTAATTCAAAGAAAATTGTTCTTTTTGCCCTTCAGAAGTCCGTGATTGTGATTCTGGTTGTTTGGGACTGTTATTTGTGCTGCATGGCTACTTAATACCACAGTACTGATCACAAATTCAACCTCGGAGTGAAAAGCAAACAAATAAAACCTGGCACTACTTCTGCTTTCTACCAGTTTCAGATAAAATGAGTAAAAAGTGAAAGGTTATGCAGGAAATGTTCACATTCAAACCTGCGCATGTTCACNCTGCAGAATATGGCCGCTCCTTGTTGCCAGTTCTAAATTAAAGAGTGCTCATCGCTCTTGGAGAGAGTTACCCTTCGTATTTTAGGTTGCCATAAAATGTGCAAGTTCCTCAGGATTCAATGCAGTAGCAAGTCTGGAGAAGAAACAGAGTCCCTCTCCCTTCCCCCTTTTTTTCTTAATTATTGCAATTAATGCAATTAATTGTTAATTGTTAATATTGCAATTAATTATTGCAATTAATGTTCACATTCAAACCTGCACATGTTCACCCAGGAGGTGGATGGCAGTCTGCTCTCACCCACCTCACGCCGTTCGCTTGCACACTTTCATGGAAAGCAGCCCTTACCCTCTTGCTGAGTCTTGGGGAAGAAAACCAAACCCCAAGCACTGCTCATCAGCCACACAGCAAAGCCAATAACCTCGGTACCTCTTCAAGCAGGGCTGGGCTGGCAGCTCCCCTCTACCACAGCACTAGCTGGAACAGGGGCTCTTCCCCCAGCAAGCACTAGATCCTGCCTCTTTAATATTCTGGATTGCTAGTGAATCCTGCCAGCCCATAATCATAGCTTGTTTTCAGCAATCAGCTGGAGTTACATGTCAAATGTGTGTACAAAAATGTCTCCAGCAAGATTGGAGCTTAATTTTGTCTAGGCAGAAGGAAAATTGTTAGGACAGCAACGAGTAAAGCTAAATTTCGTTAAGCTATCAGGAAGTTTACTCATGCTGAAAAATACTCTCTGCCATAAATGAGGATTAAGATACATAAGGAACAAGTAAGTGAGAAATACCTATGGGCAAGAGACTGGGAATGCTGGGACTCAAACAGCACAGTGCAGAAAACATAAAATAGTAAAGCAAAATTGCTCCAACAGAAAACACACTGCATACCAAGCCTCAGTGGAGGGAGACCTCAATTCCATTATACTTTCCACATACAAAAGATACAAGCCAGTTAAATAACAACCTACCGGAACAGTTTTTATTAGTGTGGTTATCTGTACTTATTTTGCTAAGATCAAAATGAACACTTCCGCCCTCCTTCCCCAGCTGTTTATCTTTCAGAAGCAGTACTGCAGTACATCCATTTAGCAATTTATGAGCATACCTGCATCTGCTCTGGTTGTTCACCACATCAATTTTCTGAAACAAAATCATCTCCTTGTTTCCATTAATTGGTCATTACAACATGTTGATCCCAGCAGTACATCATTTGTTATAATTTTCTCAATCAAACAAAACAACCTGGGAGATGATCTCTGCTAATGGGACACCACATCCCCTGGGTTTGTTGCTATGTAAATCTTTTGTCGCTGTTGTAGAATTGCTTGATAAAACTTACTGTTCTGCTCTTTCAGAGAAACTTTCCCATTCCAGACGTTTCAGAGTCTGATTTACATTCCATTTCTAACTTGGTACTTCCATCTTCCTAAATGGCACTTGATCTTGAATTTAGAAATGTTACTGATCCCTATTATAAAACTTTATCTGCAAAGCAGTCAGCATTTCAAAATCCCAGACCCATAAGGGGAGGTGGATTTCATGAGCGTTCACTAAAAGCAAATATAGCACACGTCACTATCAATTAAGGAGATCTTCATTCTTTCGGAAGATGCAACTTTGCTCTAGGAATAGAAATATTTCACTTAAATTTTAATATTCAGGAGCTCCTATCATCTTCCTATTGGAAGGAGAGCTCTTTAGGAACCATCTTAGCTGAAGAGTTTAAGTTTGAACAAGCTACCAGCTTGAACGTTTTGAGAATAGTTCTAGAAATAATTCTCATGTTAGAAAGTGACTTTCGTGCTTGCTTGGCTCGGATAAATACAACGACTAAAATGTCTCCTGCTTCCTTCCATCATCCAAAAAAGAATGAAAGAAGTCAATGCTATTTCACCGCAGAATTAACACATGATATTTGCTAAGTCTTCACTTTAGCAAGTTGCAAATACAAAGAAGAGCAGGATTTTCCCAATCTCTTAGGAAGCAGTATATGACCTTCAGACATGTACTGCCTTGGAAGGACAACATGTCTATACTGAGGAGCTAAGAAAATACAAATTAACAAAGATACTTTGTGAGAAATTTTGTTTTCCCTTCTCACTATATGTAGACCTTCTTCACATTCAGACCTTCTTATGCTACTCAAAACACGTTGATAACAACGCATTTGCCACATGTTCTGAACACAACAAAAGATCCATGGAGAGGTCAATCATTCCTTCCTTGCTTCTCCCCTAAAGCAGGTTTCTCCATTTTAATAATTAGTAATTAATTAAAATTAATAATTTCACAAAATATTTTAAACATCTCCACAACTCCAAAAATATATTTGGTTCTTCAAAATCCAATCACTGTCATATTACTATTTATTGCACATTAGTGGACAAATTACAGCTAAAATTTAACCCCTAAGATCAGGAAAGCAGCCTGCCACATAAATGCCACATAAATGGCAATGGAAGTCATGCAGAACTGCCTCATCATGTGTTTTATATCTAAAATATGTCTCAAATTACCTTATTTAAAAGTATCTAAAAATTACAACAAATTAAGACATCCTAAGTATTCTCCATTTGTGCTTGCTTGGCATCCATGGCTTTTCCATCATTGGGTGCTGCAGTTAACGTGTTTAAAACAAAACAAGCTGCAAATTTTTGAAAAAGAAATGCAAATTGAAAGCTCAATGTTTACAGAAAAAACATTATACTGGAATCCAGCAATGCAGAAATATTTATTTTTTCTGGAGAAATACCACATAGAAATGTCAGTATCACACCAAAACTTCAACCGCTTGCACTTGCAACACTTAAATGTGGTTGCAATAAGCAGAACACTTGAAACAAAACACACTTCTCTGCACTGGTCTTGTCAAGTGGCATTACAAAATTCTCATAATAGCAGGGCAGAATTTATACCAAAAGAAGCAACATAGGGTGCTGCAAGTATTTTCTTCAAAAAGCCCCAAATTACAGTGTACCCTCAGCAGGACAATCTGAAGTCTTTCACATAAATTAAATTAAACTACGTAACTGCACAGAGCTGCCATGGTATCGCTACCACCTGGTAAGAGTTCCTAACGCGTTTCCTTTATTCCCCTATAGCTTGTTTGCCCTGTAAGGCAAGGATTCTGTGGAGAGAGGGTGACAGGAGAGTGCCCTCCTTGCCAGCCCTCTCTGCCTCCCGCACGGGTGGCGCGACAGAAGCCAGTGTTGAAGGAAAGGTGTGTAAGGAAAGGGCAGGCACTGCTGGCAGAGCTGCGCTGTCCTCCTCGGCNTGAGGGGGGCAAAACACTAGTTATTTATCCATTTCTAACAAAGTTTTAGTAACATTAGTCTTGTATAGTATACATAGGGTGCTGCAAGTATTTTCTTCAAAAAGCCCCAAATTACAGTGTACCCTCAGCAGGACAATCTGAAGTCTTTCACATAAATTAAATTAAACTACGTAACTGCACAGAGCTGCCATGGTATCGCTACCACCTGGTAAGAGTTCCTAACGCGTTTCCTTTATTCCCCTATAGCTTGTTTGCCCTGTAGGGCAAGGATTCTGTGGAGAGAGGGTGACAGGAGAGTGCCCTCCTTGCCAGCCCTCTCTGCCTCCCGCACGGGTGGCGCGACAGAAGCCGGTGTTGAAGGAAAGGTGTGTAGGGAAAGGGCAGGCACTGCTGGCAGAGCTGCGCTGTCCTCCTCGGCACGAGCCCCTTGTGCAGGCACAGCCACAGCCACGCGGGGATTCGCACTGCAGCAGCAGCGAGGGAGCCGGAATTCTTCACGTCCGGGCCCCAGGAAACACGCAGCTGTCCTAGGGACGGTGGCTTGGACGGAGCCCCTCTCCCGAAAGGATACACAGCGCAGATGCTGGAGTCTGAGGAGGAAAACAGACTCGGCCCAGCTGCTGCCGCCTCCTCCTCCTCCAACACTGACAGATGGAAAATTGCCAGACTTCTGCCTACCCCTTCTATGTGCTGTAAGAGGCAAATGTCTAAAAAGCCATCAAATATTAAAGCACATTCTATGCACTTCATTGGCCCGGCGCCGCTTCCTCCACAGACAGGGAAACGAGGGTCAGCTGCCACCTGGCTCCTGCCTTCCTGCGTCCCTGCAACTTGGGGCTTCCCAGGTGCCAGGCGAACCCTGCGCAGAGGGGACGTGGCCTCCCCGCAAGGCCCCGGGGCAAGGGCACTGCTGCGTCCTTGCTCAGTGCTTCCACAGAGTGAAACGAGAGAAAGGAGCAAGAAAGTTACAGGGATGGGAACTAAATCCACATGAAAGGCAGCGTTCTCCCCGACATCTTACCATTCCTCTCCCCTCGCCAAATCCAGAGCGTCACAGCAGTGCAAGGTCACTTACCTGGGTGCTGCTCGAATGCAGTAAGATACACTTTTTACTTTCGGTATATGTCACATCTGTGGTAATTTCATTACAGCTTTAGACTTTTTATGTGAAAAATACCACAAAGGTAGAGGAGTCGTTATCATACAAGGCGTCTTGGAACATTATGACAATAAGATTAGAGTAAGTTGGTGGAAATAAAACACTGCTGTAACTAAAATATATTCTACCCACAAGGGAGGAGAGATGGGAGGGGACTGATACACAAGACAGGAATTCTAGAGATGGGAGTAATAGGATTTCATGCATAGCTCTGCAAAGCCATCGCTTGGCTGATTTTTTAAAAACATTTTCTCTCTTACACACAAGAAATTGGTGATAGAAACCTCCAATACAACTACTCCTGAGTTCAGGACAGCCCAAACCAGTCCCAAGACTGCCTGCCAGCAGGTAAACCCGGCTCCACTGTTCCTGCAAGGTCTGGAAGAGAGAAGTGCAAAGCCTCAAGGAAGCTAATTTCAAAGACAACAACAAAAGGAGAACCCCCATAACCCATCCCACACTCTGCCCCTTTATTTAAGACACCAGGGAAAACAATATAAACCTTTTCAAGGGAAGCCTGGAGCCAATCCCACCGTTTAGGATACAAACCGTGTTTGCTTCATAAAGCCTCCCTACAGCACCCCACTGCTAGATCACAACAAAATATTTTCTTTTTATTTGCACTGTTCCTGGACCATAAAAACAGGCTTTCATTTTAATCTGCTTACCACACTGTGGGAAAGGGCTTCTAATTTCACAGCACTGAGATAAGACAAATAATTCATATAACATATTAGCACCACGTCTCTGGCAAAAGCAGTTGGTCAGAGCTCATGGAAAGCCATAGGGTGCTGCAGGAAAGCTGCGCGAGGCAGCGCTCCCAGACCCACCCCCCGCACCACAGTACATTTCATTACGCTCCACAGTAAAGACAAGATCCCAGAATATTAAAATACGAATTGTCCAGAGGCCAAGAGGCAGTAAGATCCTTTCCTCTTCCTCAAAAGACGCTGCAGCTTCTCCACTAATCAACCCTTTCCTAAGTTTTTTTCAGATCATTCTCCAAATCAGTTGTCATCTCTTCGTGCCCTTTCATTACACATCTTACTTAAGGGCCATGACTTCTTTATTACCACTGTTCATTACTCCAAATCACTCTGCTCCCATTTGGCTTCATTTACTCCCTTTCTAGATGTGTTTTTACATTTTCTAGCACTGTCTTTGTGAGCTGCCTTGGCTTCCAGGGTGCATCCTGCATGTGCAGAGCACAGCACAGCAATGCAACAAAATACTTTCAGGGCATCTGTAAAGGCCTCCTCATAACCACGTGTGATCATTTACTCTCAAATGACAGTCTCATTTGATGCTCTGCTGTGGAAAAGAAGAGAAAGGTGCCTAAGTAATTCAGAGAATCGCTAATTCCAAAGATCTGTGACAAGCCCTTTCTCCAGGTTCTAAACCGGGCAGAAACCCCAACAAGGTGAACTGCAAAACTCGTATGAGCTGCCTGGGCACCTGGCTGGAACAGAAAAGCAAATGGCTGGGACTAAATTCAGCCTGCTGGATGGGTGCGGGGACTGCCAGGCACCCCGGCCGCTCACCCTGGCTTCTCCAGAAGGTCTCTGGCCCCATTGCCTTTGAGGTGAGCGTCGTACTGGAGGCTGTTCTTGGAGAACAGAAAGCAAGTATTTTAGGGACAGAACTGCTCGTCCCAGTTCTAAGAGAAGCAAGCAGTGCTGTGGAAAGTTTCTGACTACCTAGAAGTTTGAAAGGATTTTTTCTTTCTTTCTCTCTCTCTCTTTTCCCCCTTTTAAGCAGCTTGATGTTGCCTTGTTCTTCCGCGTCTCCTCAGACATTACACTAGTATTCACACCACAGTATCTCTGGGAGGTTGTCAACACCGGCATGGTCCTTTCAGAGGGGTTAAGGTCAACGACGTGAGCAAATACAATTGCTCATATGCTACTGCCAGGCATACTCAAAGAAAGGGTATAAGTGGGTCTTATCTGGATCCTTAGTTGACACAGACCTAGAGTTAGACAAGTATATAGTGACACTGACTCAACAGCGGCATTCCTGGTACGGAGAATTAAGCACATATATAAAGTGTCCCAGGATCAAGTCTCCCAGCCACAGTGCAGAACACTTCTAATAGCCACGAGTAGTTTTTGTGCTGCCAACATGAGTGACCTTAATCTGATCTCTTGCAGATTGATGTTCATGGAAATAACATAATGCAGTTTTTAAAAGTACACCTAACTTTAACAGAAAATAATATAACCCTACAACTATCAAGAGCATAGAATCCGAATAAAATCTTGTAAAATGACTGACTGGTTGTTTCTGAAAGACTCTCACAGTATAAACACAGAGTATCTTATGACTAACCACTGCCACAGTGAAAAGCCCTTGGAGATCGGGACTGCAGCACCGCTGTGATGTTCTTCATACACGACCCTCCCGAGCACCAGCCCTGGAAAAAGCTGCTTCTCCATTTTTGCTAACAGACTTATTTTTATGTGTATTGTGTCAGAAACACTGTGTTTCAACATCAGATGCTAATAATTCAAAGTATATTACATTACATCTTTTGAAGGGTTTGTGATAACAACTGAGGCAGAAAAAGGCCCTTCACAACTGCTGTAATAACAACACAAATAAGTGACAAACTTCTCTTCAAGAATGCACAGATAAAGTTTGATGCAGAGAGAGCGGAGATTTTGATATGCCCCCATTTCCTTTGAGATTCATTTTATTTTATTTTTTAATATACACAGGATTTAGAAGATGTTTTATGCTGACAGTTCTCTGATGTCAAGTAAAGTATTGCCAAAAGCTGTAATTTATCTTGTCGTATCAACTTTTGAGACTTCTTTCAAATGAATAGTTACCTTTCTGCCCTTACTTACGGCAGTACTGGCAAGGTGGCACAACTCCCTGTCACTGTTTTACAACTGGCATAGATTTTGGCAAAGTCATCTATCAGTTCATAAGTCCATAAAAAGACATTTTCCCAAATGTACCTTGGGAATCAATCTATGAGGGGAATTATTACTTAAACATATTCTCATATTTCCATGACAGGGGGAAAATAAAACCTATGATCTGTATTTCACAAGCCTTGGCCTTGGTTTTATACTTGACTATATCTCACGGACCTTGCACCAATGCCAAAACGCTCAAGTCAAGCTCTGCTAAGACATAATTTCAGTCTTCCCCACAGTGCCTACAGCTCTGCACGTCTGCGTGTTTTAGGAACGCATGGCATACACTTCCACATAACTATGGAGAAAAATCCACTCTCGTATGTGAGGAGCTGGCAACGCTACTGGATGCATACGTGATGGCTCTTACACCAAATGGTCTGCCTCTGTTTTTTGATTTTTACATTTTGCATTCTTGCAGCCATATTTCCCAAGCTAGCTGTATCCTTCTCGGCCCTACGTGCACCGTTCTTCACACAACCTGTCTCTTTTGACAAGCATGCGATCGAAGAGTTCTCACTCGAGCCGTAAAAAAAGGTGTGTGGGGGCTCTGCTCAATCCCCGTTTGGGAGCCTGGTATCCCACTTCATCTCCATTGCTGCTGTACATTAAGCGCTTGCAACTAAGCTAGACTCAAGTGCCCAAACATATTGTCAATTAACGCTGTAAATATCCCACAGTCGGTACAAAATGAAACATTTAGAAAGAACAGCAGCACCACAGTTTTTCACTCCTTGATCACTACGCCTGCCTCATTAATCTCATGTACCCCTGTAAGGTAAATGCATAGTACAGCTACAAACTAAAATCAATAAAACCTTTAAAAAGGTTTAATTTGATTCTACAAGGGAGGTTATCATAATCCAACTCTGCTTTCTCACATTCTGCTAGCAATTTCTCTCAGCTCCATTTCAGCCGCTAACTTTGTTCTCCATCTCGCTATCTATCATGCTGCTATAATGCCAGCTCAAATGCTGTTTGTAACTGCACAGGCAATTTCTCAGAAGTTGCCAGCTTCATAGCGTGCTCCTTTAGAAGTGCATGGAAATTATTAGATTAAATTACGATGAAAGACTCGGCAGTCGGTCATGATTACGGGAACATTTATGTACGTTTAGTTGATCATGAATTTTAACTTTGTTCTTTCACATCCTCGCTGCTCCTCACCAGTCCTCTGCTTATAATCTCTTTTGCTAAATTATGTGAGCAGTAAAATTGAAGACACAAGGAAGCAGAGACTTTCCCCATTCTGCCCAATGTCCTTCAAAAGAAAAGAGGGCACCTCCCCACTCAAAATGGCCTCGTTGCTTGATATCAACAGTTCCCTGCGCGTTGTTCTGTCTCTCAACACGCAAGACAGATCTTAAATCTCTGTTTCTAGGGTGTACTTCACATAAGGCAGTGCAACAATATTGAAGGAAAGTAATTGTACAGAAACCTGCTTTCCAAAGCAGGACCCAGTTCTTCCCCCCATTTTGTAGGAACTCCCACACCAACATGAGACCAAGCAATTTGTGTATGCGGTAGTATCCGAAGGAAACACGGGTATTACCAGAACTGGTGGCCAGGAGGGGTAAGCAGGAGGATCTGCCATTATCTCACTGCTGGAAGTATTATTTTCAGGAAGATATTTCAAACCAATTTCTTGACCATACACAGTCACAGAAGAAAAAAAATCTACAGCCATTTTCTACAGAAATAGAGCTGTTGACCCAATTCTGATTCAGATAATTATATTATATGTACCTAAAATCCCTCTGAGTGTTTCAATCAGGTATGGTATTCTTCACTTTCTGTTCTGATCTGCTTAGCACGGCTGAGCACCATTAAACAGCTGTCAGATTCCACACAAGAAGTGGCTGGATTTCAGTAATAAGCAAAATGGTTCCTGATAGTGCTTAAAACACCTGGGATCCTTCCAATTGAATGGTGCAATGAAGCTAAACTGTAAGATTAAACCGCTGTAAAATAAGGCCCACATTTTCTTCATAATGGTCCACACCCTAATACCTTCAGTCTCGGAAGAGCCCAGTTGTTGCTGGGAATGAAACATGCTGAGATGAGACTTCAGATAAGAGCATGAAAAATAATTCACAACTTTCACATTAAAGAAATTATACAATTAACTCTTCCTGACATAACAGCCCAGGCTATTCTTGTGTTTTTATCAGCACAGACCATCTACGACAGACACGATGAGGTGCTAAACCATGAGTCAGAGAAGAGAGCACAGTGTGTTAGTTCAGCTATCACAAAAGACAGCACCAGCCCCTTCTTCATTTTCCATCCAAAGAGATTTTATAACTAACATTTAAAGAAGCAAAAGAATGGATCATGGATGCAGTTACGTAGAAGTGACAGGGGGCATTGTAAAGTTATAGAAAATCCTCCTACCACGATGGAGAGGGGCAAAAAAAGCTCACAGACTTTGAGATGGAGTTTGATCGGTTTATAATATGAAACATGCAACACGGATCTAATAACTGCAGGACATTTGGCCTCAGTCCTCTGGAGGGGCTTCCTCTATTTACCTGTCAGAATCTGTGCGGAGAGGAAGCATGCCTTTGCTGCCAGTTATGGATGGTTTTTTAACTTAAAAATAGCAACTCTGTAAAATACGTTTCCAGAAGCTCTTATCAAATCTACAACTGCTCAAATATATGATACTAGAAAAAAAACGCATGAGCAGAAGAGAACAAGATGGCAGGAACCTGCACACAACATGGGGTAATGTGCAGCCTTACTCCTGCACATCTGTAAGTTTCTCCAACCTTACCTGTATGAAGTTTCACTTCTACCGAAAACTACAGAAATTGAGAGGAGGACAGGGTCTTCCCAGCGAGCTCAACTCCCCGGATGACTGCAGCGTGACCAGCAATAGAGCAAGTCCCGTGGGAGGGGAAGAGCATCACTGACCTCCACCCTGCCCAGGAACACAGCAGTGAGTGCAGTGGCAGTCAACGCCGATGGCTCTGGTACCCAGGAACTGAAGTCTCTGGACAGACAGACAGCTGTGCAGGACACACGACTGCTTCCCAACGGGGGAACGGAGGGCCCTAAAATGATTGTATTGATCCATCCTGGCAGCTTCCTGTTAACCAGCTGGGACCAGTGCCCTTCCTCTGCCTTACACTCCTGTGGGACCAGCCACCACTGCCGACAATCACTATTAGCTCTTCTTCATATTTAGAAGCAAGAAAACACAGAAACCATAAATAATCCTTAAGTATCAAGTCTTACACAAAGGTATCCTATCAAATTTCTAGATCTGCTCCCCTAGAAATGCATGATACTGCAAGCTCCCTCTCCAAAAATACTGCAGGAAAGAATGGATCATCTGTTGAAGAAATAATTTTAAGACTGATTTAGCTATTTAGATTGTAATTTAAAGCTAGATCCCCCCCCTTTTTCGCTAGGATAACTCTCAGATTAATTGATCTCCACTGAGATCAACTGAGCCTCTCCAGAGTTCCCCCAGTGCACATTTCCATAGCTTACAAAACAAATACTAGAAAAACCAGACAACCTCCCAAAGCTGAAATTGCCCTTTCCATTCAAAAGCAGTTGTACATCCAAATCTCAAATTGTCACGCAGCCTGTTCATCTCCATTACAAAACGTGTTCTTTATTTAGTAAAATTACAGCATTTGGTTGAACGATAACAGTATTTACACACTGGTTTATGAGCTCCTGAGATGTTTCTCAAGCAAATAAAATCAGAGAGTAGGTTACGGTTTATTGAAACAACAGAACAGCATTGTTCCTAAGAGAACAACATAGTGCTGCTATTATTGCTCCTATGCTACATGCATTTAAAACAATGTTGTCCTTTAAAAGATTCACAGCACATATCATTTACCAAAATAGCACTAAATCAGTGGTGCGTGCAGAATGGCCCTCAATGATAACAAAAGAAAGCAAAAAAAAGATAGAAAATATGCAAATTTGTAAAATTTGGAAATTCACCCCGAAAACAACATACTGAAATTCTGTAGCACAACTACACTCTATGGAATAGATTAGATACAGAAATAGAAAAAAAAAATCTAGCAATAGAGGATTAAAAGAAAAGAATAAAACAAATCCACTGATGTCACTATCAGTGATGTCGCATCCTACTTGTGGAGTATCATACAAATTAAAACCAAATACAAAAAGCAACCCCCCTCTAAAATCAATCAGTAGAAAAAGGATTAGACTGAATGACAAGATACTAAATACCCAAGAAGGGTTCTGGAAAACAGCAAATGCTCTCAGTAGTTCAACAGCAAGAAAGCGAGAACAAGCTCCTAAACAGGGGTAGCTTTCTATTATTAAAGACCAGACATTACAGAAATATTTAAGCCCAGCATCCTCCGACAACATGAATGCCGCCTTGAAAATATTTTTGGCGAGGCGTTCTCTCTTGATTGACATCCCACCGAGACCCAAGGCTCGCTTCCCCCAAGCAGAGCGTTTTTTATCAGATGAAAAACCTTTTATGTATTTTATTTTTCATGAGACAATAGCTCTCTACCAAAATCTAGTTTATTCAATTTTCATTATTTTTAAGGGGGGTAGTAAGATATGAAGTGTTACACTGTAGCCTGTAGAGAACTGCATGGATGTCAAAAGCTGAGACGGGAAGGGAAGGGCCTGGGGAGCGCTCAGTCTGCGGCCAGAGCCGCTCGGGAAGCACAAGGCTGGTTCCCCAACGGGCACGGACAGAGATGTAACCTGCCGGACAGCAGTGGCTCTTGGGCAAACCTTAGCAATCAGCAGTGGCAGTAAAAATATCCTTATTTGGGAAAAGCAGGCTTTTCCACCTGTTTCCTGTTTTTTCTGTGTGTGGTGTCGTTTTTCTAACTATCGGTTTTGATACCCGACTGCAGATAATTTTCCCAGTTTTGTGGGCACACACGTCTGCATCCCTATCCCTCAAAAATCATGTAACAGTTCTCAGCTTGCAAGGTGCTTCTAATAACTCCTAATTTATGTTTTAAGCTAAGCAGTATTATATACAATGACACAAATAGCATTACTTTAGCAAGTAAAAATCATGACATTTAAGGATCCAATCATATATGTGTATGAGGGAATAGAGTATTTTGAAATGCTACTGTTAGAATACCTAAAGCCTAGGTATTCTAGCCTATACCTAGAATTTGGTCCATGACAAACTTTCTCCAATCTTCCTTCATTGATAGCCGTCTCTTCAGGCTGTTTCCATCATCTCCTGCTTAAACCAACTGTTTGAAAATTCTCCAAAGGAGTTCTGCACCAACTGTGGCTATGATATTAAAGGACATAAAACCAGTAACACTTTAAGCATTTTTAGAAGTTTACTGAATCAAGCAATAGGGAATTTGTACAAATAGGTGTCTGCGTGCATAGGTATATGTAAGCATTCACGTACTGCAGGAGAATGCAGGTCTGCCAGCCTAGAGCAGGTTGCAGACCACAACCCAAAGGGCTCAGTTCTCAAGCTCAACGCAGACTTGAGCATATGAGCTTACAAGGTAGATGTTCTAAAAATAGATTCACCTGTATTCATATCTGTACTAGTCACACGTTAAGGTCACACTGCTGCTCTAAGAAATCCAGTATCCTTCCAAAAAGAAAGACATCAAATTCAATTTCAGCAAAACAAAAAGAGCTACAAGTCAATGGGGGTTCAGTTGCACATAACATCTCCATCAAAGTCCCACTTTCAAGGAGATAAAATACTAATATCGCAATGCTTTCCTGCACAGTTATGTAGTTTTGGGTTTTAAATATTAGCAAGGAATAATCACCTAGTGGGTAGGTCAGCTTACTTCCAATACTCTAATTTACGCCACATTAGCACAGAACGCCAGCTCCAATTCTCTTGCTGTTTGCACTCGAGGAGCAGACGCATATTTTCTGCCAGCTCCATTACATCATCTGAAAACCCCAAACATTTCCCTTCCGCGCGCCGCGGCTGCTCTCCCTTTCAGCCTCCCCTGTCCCCGCAGCCCCTGCGGAAGCCAGGGGCTCTGTGAAGCGGCGCTCGTGCCCCTCGGAGAGCCCCCGCGGGCGCCGCCGCCGCTGACCTTCGCGCTTTCATTCAGCCTGTTACATAACGCGGCGCTCGCTGCGCGCTGCGCGCCGGGGAGGCTCCGGGAGGCCGCGTGGGCGCGGGCCCGGCCGCGCGCTCGCCCCGCGGGGGAGGGACATGTGGNCCGGCCTCGGCGCCGCGCGGGCTCCGCGCCGCAGCCGCAGCCACGGCCGCGCGTTACATAATTGACGCGATGCGAAGTTCCCCGCGGGCGGCGGCACCCCCCGCTCCCCGGGGCCGCCCCGACAGCGGCCCGAAACTCGCGGACAAATTAAGGGAATTTTCCGCAGTGTTTCTGATTAACCGCGTTACATAACCAGCTCGCATTCCACATCCACTCTCTCAAGCTCTAAATATATTCGCGCTCGGCGCGGGGCGCTCCGCGCACACCCCGCGGGCCCCCGGCCTCCTCCGGCCGCGGCTCCGCGCCCGGCCGCGCCGCTGCCCCGCGCCGCCCGTTACGCGCGTGTGGCAGCTCGGAGCCTTTTACTGTACGCGGCTTCCCTGCGTGGGAAGCTGCCTGGGAAGGGGGGGTGTGGCCAAAAGGGGAAAAATCCTGTAAAGCCCAGGCCAGCACATGATCAGCCATATTCCAGCCCGCAGCGCGAGCGCGCCCGCCCGCCCGCCCGCGGGGAGCCGCTCCTCGCCGGGGGCTGCTGCTCCCACCTGGCACCGACTTTTCCCCGCCTGTCACTTCTGTGAGCGGCTCCCTGCGCGCCCGCGGAGCCCGAGCTCAGT